>OY754982.1:25475335-25872835 GCA_963576475.1 Molanna angustata
CAATCATGCTTACTTATATACTTACTTCTTTCTTCCAGCTTGAGTATTTTTTTATTTATTTTCTTATTTCTACTTTTTGCCTATATAACTTTAGCTCTTACAATGAATAATTTGATGTTGAATTTATCTCTTAAATTTTCAATTTTAACATTAGTTTGTGCATTTTAATTTTAACCAGAATAATTTAAAAATATATTTTTTTTTACTGCTTGCTTGTTCCCTTCACTTTTGCTATGAAAGTTGCAAATTTTAGCCAAGGTAATATTTGATGTTCCTTTTCTCATCGTGTTTCGAATGTACCCGCCCTATGAAAATGAAAGAAAAAGAAATAATGAATAAATAAAAAATATGTTAAGGTATTACTTTTTTTATATAAGTGAAAACATGTTACTTAGGCATGAAACCGTATGTATCATTTTTTTTTATTATTATTATGTATGCTGTATATTTTCCGAATAAAATAAAATAAAAAAGCAACCGTGCAAACCAATATCCAACAAGGCACAGCCTGTGGGTATACTAATAAAAATATTGACAGTATTATTTTGTCAATAATATTATTAGATAATAATATAAAAGGAAAAAAATGAAAATAAATCAATGTGCAAGACAAAAATATAAAGAAAACAACTTATAGATATAAATCATAACAACAGACCGACAGCGGTCCTACCAAATATTATACCCGCAGTCGACAGCAACAACACTTGGCAAGTACAATGATATGCATGTCGCAACCAATCTACATATATTTTTAATTACATACATAGATCGTAACATAGGTTTGTTTTTTTTATTTTATTTTGTCAATACTTTTATATAATCATGAGCCATAGGTCCTGGGTATGATTCCTGGCAAGGTCTCAGTTTTCTCGTCATGATTTCAAATATTATAAGGTGCGTACCTATTGGTTATTGAAATAATAATCAAGACCAGCAAAACTCGCTGTGCACAATTCAATTTTTTTTTTCAAACGAGAAAAAAAAAATAGCAGAACACGCAATAATAACACGCAGAACAGAAAAAAAATAGCAGAACACGCAATTCAGACATACGATTGTGAGATGCCTTCCAAAGAGTTTATTTGGCTTGGTTTGACACAATCCATGAAATCATTTTTTGCTAGGTCATTACGTCAAATAAATCATTGTCTTCAGTGACCATACATTACTTCCATATATTGAAATTGTTAATTATTCTCTTTGTATGTACACAGTAAGATCCCACTTTGAATGTTTAGCAATCATTCATCTATATAAACATACTTTTGAAATTGTATACCGAGATAAAATGTATGTAAGAAAAAATGCTGTAGGCCCTCGTTATCTTTTCAAAACCCTTCCAATAGAGCGCCGAAATACACTACTTGAATATACATACATATGTACAGCATTATACCTGTATGAACATGTATGTATGTACTGTACAGACATTAAGCATGTTCCACCAACACGTATCTTATGAGGGTAGGTAACCCCCAAATACATACTACCCCACCCCACCCCACAGTAACACCTTTAACTGCGAAAAGTTCCGGACATTATTGCCGCTTCAGGTGGGGGGAGGGGGAGAAGTGAAATTGTAACCACCCGATATTTGTGGAACGAACCGATTCGGTCAATTGAACGATTCGGTAAAATAATCATTTTCACATCTCGGAAAAGGAAAAAATCTCCAAATGTTTCCTCCAAAATGGTAATGATATGGCAAAAGGTTATAACTGCGATTTTTTTTTCATTTTTTACCTTTGTTCCACAAAATGTTTCTAATACTACATTCCATAGTATGGCAAAAGGATAGAAGTGCTACTGCACTATATACTGAGATTTTTCAAGATATATCCATATGCTATAAGAAAAAGTTACTTTTACTGATATGGCAAACAGTAAAAAATGCATATATATCCTTCTGCCATCGCGCACTTTTATTAGTAGGTACTTAATGTAAAAGTATGGCAACGTTCCGTAACTGCAAATGACTTTTGCCATGCTATCAATTTCTTTTTTTAAGCAAGTCCAGAATAATATCTTGGTATGGCAAATAGATATAACTGATGTCATAAGGTAATAACTCCATGAACTTACTTACTGGGGGTATGGCAAAAGGATATAACTGGGTAAAATATAAAAAAAACTCAAAATTCTTATAGTTTCCCAGAGAGATAAGTAAAGTAGTTTTTGAGCATTACATTTCCACATATTTTGGTACCTCTAAGTCCTAATTTCAAGAAAAAGTCAATGAGGAATTTAATATCACAAGTTTATTTTGGCTCTCCTGTAAAATTTGGTTCAGAGCAGTTATGGCCCTTTGCCATAACACTATCAATATCGCCGTCTTTGTCTACACCGCCTCACGATTTCCTCACATTGCAGGTTCTTCGTATATCCACGTTGGGAATTCTAACTGTTTTGCCCAAGATGGATCTCAGAGTTCTCATTTATGTGTACCTTATTTCTTTGTTCTAAACGTCTTTTGTCTTTCCATGGCCATAATAAAAGTCAATTTTATTTTTTTACAATATTCGATAATGATTTCGAAGATATTAGCTTATACTGTTAAAACCATAAAAATGTCGGTGTTCGATTCGATTCACTCTATAAGTACTGCACCCCCCGAATAAAACTACCCCATCAATTGTGGAATTCCACATATTCCCGCCGCTCCTGGGGGATGGGAAAAGTTTCGAACACTCCAACAGACCGTCCATTTGCTGTATAAAAACTTGCCCCGCAAACATGGTCGTGTGCTTTCTAATCTTCAAAAATATCTCCCGACACTTCTTCGGATGCTGGAACAACTTACACGCACCCGTTTGAAAACTTACAATATGCCGGAAATAACATATTTATAGTCTAAAACGTATTTTCCAAAATGTGAAACATGGTGTCTCCAAACTTTGACGATATCAAAGGAACACATATTGTGAGATACACTAACTTGTACCAGGGATGGAACATTTATTTATCGCATCTAAGAAAACTTTTTTATTTCCATTACCTGGAGGGCAAGTCTGGTCAACAGCCGGAATCAAAACCATCCATGATTACCCATATCATGGATATAATTATCTTATGGAGTTCTATAACATCTTAAGAAATTATAGAACTCCATAAAATGATAATTATATCCATGATATGGTTAAACATAGATAGACTAGGGGGTAAGTCTGGTCAAACGATGAAATCAAAACCCTTACGATTACCCATATCATGGTTTATAATTATCATACGGAGTCCTATAATATGTTAGGATATTATATAACTCTATATGATAATTATATCCAGGATATGGATAATCATGAGGGTTTTGATTCCATCGCTTGATTGGACATGCCTTCCTGATCTATGATAATAAAACATAATTTATTCATAAATGAATACAAAGATTAATTTTTACATAATGCAGTGTAATTGTTTTCACATTATGCAGTGTACCATTTATATTGTTTCACAGATTTTGTATTTTTCGTCAATATGTTCTGTATTTGAATTGAAATCAACTTCGTTTGAAATCATGTTTGATATTCGCAGAAGGAAAGTTATCAATCTATGGTTTGACGTGAAATGATTTTTTATTTAAATTAATATATTTACAACACATATTCTGTATGAACTTTAGCTCTTGCACTCCTCCATACAAAATTTATCTATGCCAAATCTTAAACTCCTCCGTGTGCGCGATTTGCTTAAAAAGGAGTCCAAAGTTTTCGCTTCATGTATTAAATATTAATCTTTCATATTTTCTTGATATTTGATCAACAACATACAAAAACTCCACTTTTCAAACATTTTCTCTGTACAATTTCATACATCATTGTAAACTACTCTTACAGGGAGGAATTTAAATGAAAAAAACAAGCATGATGCATCATAAACGGACACTTAATATTTGTTTTATTATATTTTATTGAAAAACTTTTTAACATCTAAATAGAGACGAAGTTGGGATAGTGTAGAAGAACCAGGAACTCAAGATATCTACAGGACTTACGACCTGTCATCGGCTGGTTTACGTAATCACTTTATCACTAATTAAACCTTTTTATTGAAAAAAAAAAAACATAATTGGTAAACGTTGCCCAAGCGCATATAGTGATCACGTAAACCAGCCGTTGACAGGTCGTAAGCCCTGTAGGTGCCTTGAGTTCCTGGTTCTTCTACACTATCCCAAATTCGTCTCTATTGAGATTTTAAAAAGTTTGTGAATATAAATAGGTATTATTTGACTCCCGAAAGGGAAAAAAATCCAATGTTTGCGTATATGCAATTAAAAAATATTCTATTTGTTTTATTATACAAACATATCTATAAATTACGTAAAATTTCCATAAATTCTATGACAAGTATGTATTATTTTTTTTTATACGGCGCTGGCCGATTTACTAATGATATTAATAACAATTAAGCACTACAAATAATAACACTCAATTATTATTATTACCATTATACACTTCCTCAAAAGAATTAGCAGATCAATGCGTAAATTGTAAATTATTTAAAAGAGCAAAATAAAATGCAACAAACGCATCATCAAGCTTTCAATTGGGAATAGTTCACCCATCCAGATACTTAACATATCAAAGGATTAGGCTCTGAGGAGGTCTCTATACTACCTAACAACCCTACTGATTCCCGAATATTAACGTTTGAAAAATCTTCGAAACGATTCTACATGCATTCATTATTACCGTTTTTTGCATTTTTATTATTAAGTTTTTCAATAAATCTATAATTTATAAATAACGAATTAACGATTTTGGAATAATTGATACAAATTGATACAATTTTTATGTTTATTTTTATTATAAATATTTAATTATTCTTTCTTTTTTTTATAGTTTTCATTAAAATGTGGAAGTAATATTTTTTTAACAAGTCTATTTATTAACTTCAGTAAAAATAAGTTTACAATGTCGTCTTTTACAAGGAAAAATAATCGCAGTAGCATAAAATCCGCATACGTAGTACATATATAATTGGCTCTATGATGCGAATTGAAATATTTGTATCTTCCCTACTGTACAGCGCATAACATATTGTAGAAGACTCACATAAATGCTTCGCTGACACCCGGAAAAGGTATCATTATAATTTTCTCCTACTTCTTGTATAAGTACTTGTGTAGTTTTTTTATCGAAATGCGAAAGCAGAGTCTAACTCTGCATGTCGTGAATATTATAAAAGTTGAACGAGTAGATTCTAAAGTATTAAGTGGAAGATTTCATATTCATACTGTTGAAAAACCCTTAACGGTCGTACTCATTATGTTCTCGCGGTTTGGTTAAAAATCGAAGTGAACAAATTGAACAAAGCGTATAATATATTAAAATAAAACACATTTATTATTTTATTCCACTTGGTTTGATTCGACTTACTAGTTTCGCACTAGACGAGCTTCTTCACTACTACGAAGAAAAAAAAAATACATAGCGTATAATATCAACACCTTTAGAATCCAAATTATTATAACTCAGTTACGAGTTTTTTTTAAATCACACAATTTGATTGTTGTTTTTCAGTATTTTTTGACTGTTTTGGCTGACGTGGCCCTAATCAACTGTTGAATAAGGATACCAGTTGATACCAGGAAAAAAAACTATTGATACCAGTTGATAAGGGCCTAGTCAGCCGAAACTACCGTCTTAATGAAAGGAAAAAGTATGGAACAACAATCAATCAAAAAAACTCGTAAAATGGATTTCTACACCATAAATACCGTCAACATTGACAATGTAACAAGCAAATAAAATAAATAAACGAGGACACCCTTATCAAAGGTTACTTCACGTTGAAAAGGATGAAATGTCTTAGATGGGTGGTTGCAGAGCGGCTAGCGCGTTGGGATTGTAATCTAGTAGTCGCGAGTTCGAATCCTGCCACCACCGATTTCGTTCACCTATAGCACAAGCATTTACGCGTTTAGTAGGGAATGTATATGTACCTGTTTCAAGGACATATTCATTATTTTCAATTTAAAAATAATGATGAAAAATTTATATTTATTTAAAGCTGTAATGTTTTATTATTATTTTTAAATATATAGAAGGTATTATAATTTAACTGTTTTTACACTGAAAACATGACATGTATAAATAGTAAAATATTATTGTTGCATCTAGACAAATAAAATTAAAATTTCATTAACGCTCAGCTGGAAATGCATAGCTTTGTTTACTTGGACCTTGTAGCCACGAAGAGCAACTTAAGGGCTTTCAAGACATTCTGTCTTAAATTTGGTGAACTATTATCTTCACTATCACTGAGCGTTGAGCCAGTTGTTTCCACATGATTAGCTCTCTTTGGCACATTAATTGCAGTGTCTGCAAGGTTTTAGAGTTCTCCGGACTCTTCGTATGTTCTTTCAAAGTTTTGCAAGGGGCCGTTATAAGTGGTTCGGCCACAAAGAAAGAATGTGTGATGACCGTCTGACAAAAAAAGTATACAAGGCTGATAAAAGAGGAACGCAAAGTAGAGGGCGGCCAAGAAAAGTTGGCACGATCACATAAATGGGATTTTGAAAGATGGTGATGTTAGAAGTAAGAATAATAGAAGAGCGTGTATGAGACGATGTATGGACGTGAATGAAGCGAGGAATGTATGTCAAGAGAGAGGAGTCTGGCGTTCGATTCTCTCTGCCTACCCCAAATAGGGAAATGGCGTGATGGTATGTATGTAACCGTTATTAGCCCCCATAAGCAGAATGGGTGGTGGTGGGGGAAGAACAGCTTTGTTTACTTTGAATGATATACGAAATCATTCAATTTTATCAAAATATCAAATGAATCAAGCTGTAAACTGCATTGACATCGGAAATACACAAATTCTAAGAGTTTAAGAGTTCTAACTGGTGGGAAAGTCACATAAATTAAAATCGATTCCAAAATTCCAATACAGACATGTGAATTTAAAAAAGGTGTAAAAACATTAAAATACATTGTATCAGTGTTTTCACGGGATTTATTAATACTTATTGCATGTAACACATGAGATCCAACTGTCCATAGCGATAGTATGTATAGTTGAAGAATAAGTACCAAACTATAAACCCATAAATACAAATTATTGAATATTTTAAGATAGACCTAGAACTATTTTAACCTATATTGTGAAATTTAGAGCTCTGTAAATTGAGCGGATCAAAATTTATAAGGGGGAAACGGACACACACACACACATAGATACACAGACACACTAAATATTCTACTCCGAATTCTGAGTAAATCCATATATATAACATATGTGCTGCGAAGCCTCTAAGTTGGTGTTTTTTGATATCGAAGTTGGAAAAACCGTGAAAAATATAGTCCGTGCATACATATATATATCTCGCATATCTTGGGTTGATACTTTGTCGTTATGATAAGAGAACAAAGTTCTCTTGAACAAATCGACAGTAGGAAAAATATTTTTTTTAGATCTCGTTAACTGCGCTAAATTTCAGGATTATAACAGTACAATTATTCAAGTTGGAACCACCTTATAAACGATTACAAAATTTCATTGAAAGCGGTTGAACTATTAGCGTGTAGGCACTAATATCTTGACACGAGATTTTTATATATCAAGGTACTATGTAATGTGATATTGATATAATGCTAACATAAAACAGATATTTAAATTCGTGTTCATAAATTATGCAACGTCGGACAAAAGCTGAGCGAGGTAGAAAAAAAAACTTAAAAAGAATTTGCACTTCTTTCCCTTAATACTTTGCAAGAAAACTCAAGATGTAGGTATGCAGCACGCCCAAGGCAAAACTGTAGCCCTAACTTTTCCCGCTCTCTTAAAATCGTATTTTCTTTCCGCTATCATAAAATCATATTTTCCATGCAAGACACGATTATTGACTCCACTCTATATGAAATATTTAACATAACCTTCTACGAGACAAAAAATTCTTTACACCCTTCTTCAGAATTTTTTTAACCCAATGGTAAATTATCAAGATATCAATATATGAAAATGTTAATTTGTTTTATAGGTTCGACTCCAATAAATACTTCAATGGAACCCACACAAGTACCTTTTTGAAATCCACAATATTAATGATTCAAACTAAAAAAACGATGAACACTAAACCAAAAAAATATAAGTATGAATAAAATTATATTTAATTTTTAGTTCTATTTAAATTTTTGCAAACGCGACTCCCATTCACCGGCATCGCTTTATGCCGAGCATCGTCCGAATGGTTAAAACTTAAAATTAAGTATATTTAACTTTAATTTGTTGTAAACTTATACTTAAAATAGAATATATATATTTTTTTATAATTCTAGTTGATTATGGAGTTCTATCATGAAGTGACAGTTTCAAACAATGAAATTTTTTTTTTTAAATGTGTTTTTCTTCACAATTTTTTATATCAAAGAGTACACCTTCGGGTATTTTTGATTTCTTTATTAATTTAATTTATGTGCAAAAGAAGTGTACCTACACAGGCGAGTATATTTAAAAATTCGATCTTATTTCTCATTATCGTAATCTTCTTCATTGGCCCAAGATACGACAACGACGTAATAAACTTACATAATATCTTGTCATTACTATACAATGTACTTTTTTATCCAAATTTACCTCAGTATCTCAAAGATAAATTTACTAATTTTTCAATCCACGGGCGTCCACTTCGATCTGCTGAACGTACCTTCCTATCTATTCCTATTCAAAGTTCTGATTTTTTTAGCTCTTCATTTGAAGTACATTCAGCTAGACTATGGAATAGTCTAAGTCCTGATATTACGTCGTCTATCTCATTAAACATCTTCAAGAAAAGGCTAAAGCAAAAACATTTATCCTTTAGTTTTCCTATTATAGGTATGATATGTTCTTATATGCAATCTTCTTGTTTATATTGTACATTTCTTCTGCTGTCTTTGTTTATTTTTGTAATGTGATTAACTTATTGCCATAATACACACTGTTTTGTATATTTAACGTTAACTCTGGTTGGTTGGAAGAAATTGCCATTAGGCGATAAGCCCACCAGATACCTACTAATTAAACGTACAGAAATATTCAAATAAATATACTGCCACCAAGCAATCTCTTGCAACCTCTATTAATTGTGTGAATGAGGGAATAAAATTACGTACACAGAAGATCATCGATGAAGTTTTTTTCAATGTGTTTATGTTTAATGTAGGTATTATATTTAGTTGAAAATGATTTTGAAAAGTTTCATATACCCAAGCACAGAATTTTTTTCTGTCGAGAGTTAATGATATTTTTGACAAGTTTTTAACATCTCAATAGAGACGAAGTTGAAAAATATATTTACAAAAAACAAACAACTTTACAAAAAAGGTTTCTTTGTTACTACATAGATGGCAATAGTAAAAAAGACTTATTTTCAAACGATCTCATTATTTAATATATTAGAGAACTTTTAAAATTGCATTGATAAGGGAAGTCAATAAAAAGGCATAAAAAGTACGTTGCGCAAGCGCATAAAGTTATCGCATAAACCAGCCGATGACAGGTCGTAAGCCCTGTGGGTGCCTTGAATTCCTTATTATTATACATATAATATTCCAACTTCATCTTTATTGAGATGTTAAAAAATCGTATAATATTTTGATTAATCCAACTGTCGGTTTGTTCAAGATAATTTATTTCTCTTAACATATCGACAAGGTATCAAGCAAAGATGTGCGAGATTTGTATGCAGGATCTATATTTTTCATGTTTTTTTTCAACTTTGAAGTCAAAAAACACCAAGTTATAAGTGAACATAGTGAGTAGAACATTTAGTGAATTTGTGTGTGTGTGTCCCTTAAAACTTTTGATCCGCTCAATGCACAGAGCCTAAAATTACAAAACCTTAATTTATTTTTCAAAAAAGTTCCAGAGTTTTTCGAACATTTTTTATTAAGAAAAACATTTTTTCATGATAAATTTATTTGTTTAACCTCCTATATTTCTAAAATTTCAAAAAAGCCGAAACACCCCAACTAGATAATTTAATTTTCAATAAAAAGTATGAACATTGTGACCAATGTTCTTGCAATTGAATAGATTATAAAAATAAAAATAAAATATATACATATTTATTGAATCAAGCAAAAATAAATATTCAATCTTCTGATTCGTAATATTAGCGAGACATTTTTCTCGACGATTGCCACTAATTGCCAATATCGGCTATGCGTTTTTTTTTTCAAAAAAAAAAATCCGATGTTGGCGGTGAGGAAAAATAAGACAAACTCTGAGGTGTAATTTTTATCCTGTTGCTGAAGGAAAAGTCTTGAAACTACCCAATTCGTTATAATCTTCCCAGCATCCCCCCGAGAGGGGCTCTCTGTCTTCTTATAATATAGACCAAGGAGGCTTCAGTAATTGACCTAATTATTTATACAGCACAAAAATAATCGCATTATCCCGGAGCTGTCAACATGGAGGAAACTGTTGTTGGTAAAAAGAAAAATGGATAGACGATAATTGCATTCGACGTAAGATGCGAGAATGGAGACCTTTTCTTCCCCTCAGTGTATATATTTTTCACATAAACTAAGAACAAAGTTGTTTTTGTCATTATAAACTTAATATAATCTTATGTTTTTGAACGAAGAATTAATTCAAAATTAAACATAAAACATGGTTTATTTGTTTAATTATATTTATTTATTTATTTAACTTTTTTTACTTAATATAAACAATTATAATGCACACTGGCGGGCTTATTGCCTTTAGGCAATTTCTTCCAACCAACCAGATTACAGAGTGACAGAATTATTCATGTACATCAACAAAAAATGAAAGGTCCAAAAGAACAGATGAAATATACATAACACCAAGATAAATAAAAAGAAAAACATCATAGCAACAAAAAAGGGATTGGAAAGGAATAAGGAGAGGAAATTGAGATCGGATGTTTAGGGATAAATATTACGTAGCAAAGGGAAGGAAGGAAAAGGAGAGGGATCAGGTATTTTCGGAGAGATATCCCTGCTTTAGTCTTTTCTTGAAAATTGAAAGCGAGTTTGACGAAGTTATATCAGGACTCAAATTATTCCAGTCTTGCTAAACGCACTTCAAAGGAAGAGCTGAAAAATTCAGTGTTGTGAATGGGGATAGTTAATGTAGTACGTTCAGCAGATCGAAGCGATAGGCCGTGATTAGATAAATAGGTGAATTATAAACATAACATATGGTTTGTTTGTTTAATTACAAACATAACACATGGTTTATTTGTTTAATTATAAACATAACATATGGTTTGTTTGTTTAATTATAAACATAACACAGGGTTTGTTTAATTATAAACATAACACATGGTTTGTTTGTTAAATTATAAACATAACACATGGTTTGTTTGTTTAATCATAAACCTAACAAATGGTTTGTTTGTTTAATTATAAACAAAACACAAGGGTTTTTTTTTTTAATTATAAACATAACACATGGTTTGTTTAATTATATATACAAAAAAAAACAAGCACAATGAAATAAACAAACAAGAGACCAATTTCGTTCCATGTCAATTTAAAAATTCATTATAAATTCCCCTAAAAAATATTAAAAATATCCTTTTTGTATTTATAAAAAGGATATTATTAAAATAATCCGTAATCAAACAAATCTTTCATGTGCTTAAATAGTGCATAAAATCTAAAAAAGTTCACGATTGTTTTTTTCATTTCAAGTCAGGTTTTTTCATAAACTGCAAAAAAATTGGATAATTGAATTCACGTATAAACCGATATTTCTCAATTCACGATGCCCGACTATTATCAATTATATTGAATAATAACTTAAAAAAAAACATTTCTTATATATTTTTTCTACTGATGGATATTATGTTTGGCCACTGACAAGTTAAGCTTAAAGAGCATCTACATATAAGTGTTTCTGTAGATTTTTCTACTTATTTTAAATAATTCAATAAATTGCACGCGATAGTTACCCTTACTAACATATAACTTCATAGTGTATTAGGCGGTTTTAATATACATATCATGTTTTCAGTCACTAAATTTAGCGTTATATACCCTCTTAAGTGGTTATCTACGAATGTCAACATTATCCATTAAAATTCTACAACATACTTGTATTCACTAATTTACAATAATTCTTCCAGACGTTGTTTAAACAGTATAATAGTCTGCTGTTAACTCTGACAAAAACGTACCCCCTTTTACTCGCTGCAGTCCTAATGGTAACGTATTAGCTTCATTTACTGTCATACGTCACACGGGCATAATTCATCCCCATTCCAGTAATGAAACAACAAGTAGTCGCTGAACTAGCTAGCTACGTGTTTTAACGCGACGGGCGAAAAATAAAGGAACCGTTTTAAGTTACTTCCCTTTCGCACCCGCGGTGATGTCTGTATGACGAGAGAGACGGAAGTGCTCGTGTCGTTCGGTCTGTCATCCATTAACCCCCCGCTTGTTTAGCGGGGTTAAAAACAGATTTATTTGAGGACAAGGGGTTTATTAAATTCTAAGGCGCCCGTCGTGCTGTGTGTATGGGTGTACGGGAGAAAAATCACATCTACACATCATGGAATAGTGTTTAATGAGACGGATAATTTTCTCTATGATGTTATTATATCAGTTCGTTTGCTGCACATTCCGATTTCACAATATTCGATCAAAATGAGAATTTTTATTTAATACGATTCATTTCGTTTTGAACTTCAAATGAATTATTTCTTCATGAAATATGTCGACCGCCGCGACGTAGCATTATTACTACATCACTTTAAAATGCCATATTGCTATAACACAGGGATTACAATTGACAGCAAAGTTCAAGAGAGTGTCAATGGTATGGATGTGTATGTGTACCCTTCTATTTTCTCTGTCTTATGTAAATTAAAGCCGTTTATTTACACTCATCAAGCCGGTCCTCACGTATGCTTCTGAAACCTGGGTGATGACTAAGCAAACTGGAGGATCCATGGCGGCTTTTGAGAGAAGGATCCTTCGAGCGATCTACGGACCAATACAATATAATAATGGTTGGCGTCGTCGATACAACATGGAACTATATGAGACCTATGGAGAGTCCGATGTGATCAGTGTCATCAAAATAGGGCGCTTTATATGGGTTGTTCACATAATCTGAATGAACCCCACAAAACGCCTCACACTCTCTGTGCCACAAGGTCGAAGGAGACCAGGAAGACCAAGGACTCGATGGATGGACAATGCCGATGACGATGCCTCTTCAGTAGATATAAAAAACTGGAGAATGAAGGCAACGGATAGACGGGAATGGAGGAGACTCCTGGATTCATCCAAGGCCCACCCAGGGCTGTCGATCTTATGATGATGATGATGATTGCAAGCCGTTTGGATTTGGCGCCAGCGTCCTGGGTTAGATTTCCAGCATAGGAGAAATATAATTCGTTTTTCATGGACATCTTGCTTCTATGGACTGTAAATATTGGTAATTTAACAGAGAATGCCATTGAAATAGTAAATAAAATTCGTAGAATCATTAACCTAGTTTGATTTTACCTGTCCATATATTTTATGAGCAAACATTGTCATGTCTACTTATTTACATATGTGTAGGAGCATTCCATTTTATGAGCTAACATTGTCATGTCTACCTATTTATGTGTAGGAGCATTCCATTTTATGAGCAAACATTGTCATGCCTACCTATTTATGTGTTTTTTTAAAGTGTGAACACATTTGAAGTGTGTTTTAAAAAAATACCATAAATATTCTCTACATTTCTATGATGAATATTTACACAATTTTAAAATTCAGCAGAAAATCCCCAAAAATACATTATTAAAAAAATCCTTTTATAAAGCTTTTTCTTTTCATTATACGTATCGTACAGAAATTATTATTTCATATGCTTAAAGAGTGCATAAAATCAAAGGGAATGACCGATAAAGTTTTTTTCAATTTAAGTCAGGTGTGTTCTTAAAATGCAAAACATCAGCAAATTTTGGGTTTTCGTTATTTTAATTCAAGTATAAACCTTTTTTATCGCACGCGATAGTTACCCTTACTAACACTTAACTTACATACATACATACATACCATCACGCCGTTTCCCTATTTGGGGTAGGCAGAGAGAACCGAACGCCAGACTCTTCTATCTTGACATACCTGTTTTGCCTCATTTACATTCATACATCGCGTCATACATGCTCTCCTATTGTTCATAATTATTATTGCTCTCCTATTACACTTAACTTCATAGTGTATAATGAAATTTTGAAGTATTCAGTCACTAGATTTAGCGTTACATGCCCTCTTGAAATAATCACGTGTGCTGCGCAGAAAAATATTAAAATTTTTGCTTGGTTCATAGATGACCAAACCGTCCTCCACCATCTGCAGAAAATTGAAAAAAATATTTGCCGATAACTGTTATGCCTCTGAAAAATAAGGACCTGCAAACAAATTCGTTGTAAATTAAAAACATTAATTCCGGTCACAGTTAAATTATTGTGTAGCATGTTTCATAATATTAAGTGTACAATTAATTGGTGAATTAATAGATGTAATAAAACAAAGGATACCGAAACGGCTATGTTGATCAGGAGCGCTGTAATCTGTGAACAAAACAAGTCATTGCATCGAAGCGATAATAAATTATACATCTTTAAAGAAAATTTAACATTGTATACCCATAAAAATAGAGTAAAAGCAAGAAAATTAAAATGTGTGGGTCAATAGTAAACAATACCTTACTACACCTAAAATGTAGCAGTAGGTAATTGAATGTTATCATATAATTATTGAAATTTCGATTAAATAGCAGAGGAGAAATTTATTTGAATTAATTTATCACGCAAATATTGCTTCTCTGGGCTAGGAGCACTGGTTAGTTGGAACAAATATCCACGTGGCAATAAACTCGAAACTTGCGCAGGGTGCAAAGAAGTGTTATTTTTTTATTATTATTTGTAATGACAAAAATATTAACATTATGGTTTAATGTGGTCTTAATCAAGGATTATCAACAAAATTAATACACGTTAGAATTTTTGTTACACATTCAAGTCCGTCGAGTTTACTTACAATGTTTACTTGCAAACATTGTAAGTAAACTCCAGAAGAAGGAGACGTACTCTCCGAAACCGGTCGAGTTATCGACGGAGTTGATTGTGTAACAGAAAGTTTAAAGTGTATTAATTTTGTTGTTTTTTTTAAATATGTCACACAAATTAAGTTTTCAAAATAATTATCAAGGAGTTTTACGCATGGGTTTGTATTAAATTTTTTGTCTCTTATATTATATTTTTAATTTACACTTATCATTGCTGTGGTATTATTATTACATTTTTTTGATTTAGTAAATATTTTTAATTTGAATTAAAATAACAGTACAATTCCATTTTAAAAATATAAAACGAAATTTAAGTTTCAATTTTATTTTCTTATTCCTTTGATTTGTGGCGAATTCGCCAAAATATGTAGGTACAGGAAAGTACATCAGTCTGCAAGTAGTTGTAAACGCGCGAAAGGAGGTCATCGACCACTAGTATCGGCTGTACAACAATATTTTTTTAATCATATGAATGTAAGTACCCAGAAGAGTATATAGTAACAGGGTTGTGGCAGAACATCCCTACAATGATGTCCCCACATCTCTACTGCCATGTTATTGCTACCAACACAAGCGGAGGCTATACATTCATTCGGAATATCTCCAGTCGCCGTGGCCTGACGTATCGCGGATTCTCCTCTACATTCTTATTACGTGTAAATTGAATATAATAATTATTAAACAACCACAATGTAAAACCGTAAATTAAATAAATACAATTGTCAGAGTGAGTACTATATTTTATTATATGAATTGTCAGTTGCACCCAATTGTCTGTAGTATAATATCTAATACTTTTGAATTTAAAAAAGATGAATATAGATGGAGACGCATATTGTTTGTTAATAATTTATCCCAATTAGTCTCAAATTTCTTACCAAAAGACATAAGACCGGCATTTTACACTGACAATAATATTGGAAAAAGTTTAATGAATTCCAAAGATAAAGATAATAAAATGGAAAACTCCGGCGTATACCAACTGACATGTGGAGACTGCTCTGCAGTCTACATAGGAAAAACAGGACGGAAATTTGAGACTAGAGTAAAAGAACATATTAGATGTATAAACAATGATAATTTTTCAGAATTCGCAGAACACTTAGTACTTAATGATCATCAATTTAATATGCAATCGGGGACAAAAATTTTACACGTCAACAAAGTAGGTCTCCGTCTTGATAATTTAGAGTCGCTAGAAATTAAAAAGTGTATTAATTCAAAACAGAACATAATAAACAATCAGTTAAATTTATCTTTCAGTCCATTATTAAATATGTTTCCTTTTACTTCTAATCCTTCAGCCAATCGGACCCACCCTGCACAAGACCCAACCCTAAGTACCCCCACCCTACCTCTACCTCCGCCCCCATAGATTTCTTGTAAGCACGTCGTCACATTCTGTTTCAGTTGAAAGTTAGCCTGATGAGGGAACGGTTAGTTCCGAAACCGGTCGCATCGTTTCAACCAAAAAACGTGGTTAATACAAAGTTATATCTTTAAATTTAACTTTTGAATTTACTTTATACCTAGGTATATAATTTATATATGCTATTTATTTTTGTTTTGATATTTGTTTCTTTAAAAAATGTTTAGATATAATATGCAAAAAATGTTCTGGTAGATATTTCGTACATTTATACATCTCTTTTTGTTTTATTTTATAATATTATTGTATGTATGTATTAAACGTGTTTATACTATTTTATTTTGTATGTAATTGTAAAAGGCTATTTAGCCGTTGATGGAAATAATAAATAAATGAGTTTTTAACAATACCTTTTGAACACGCAAATTTATCATTCTTATAAATATTCTAAAAAACGAAGTAATCGTAATCAATCTAATAATTAAGTAACCATGTGATAGTTAATGAGCCTCGGGGGTGAGGTATATAAGCAAACTACCGATGTATTCATCATCTCTTTTAGTACCTGGTCTACTAGTGAAACTTATATTTGCGCGCGTGTTATTTGGAATAAATTCCTCAAGAATCAACTAACCTACAATAAAAAGTAAATTAAGCCAATATTCAATATAATATGATACGTAAAAAATCCTCAAAATGACTATTAACTAAAAAAAACCCTGAGTAAGGTCCTGGTAAATACCTACGTAATAACTCAAGTCCGCAAATTCGCCATAAACTCAGTGACGTGACACACATACCTATATATGTACATAATATGTACATTCCACCAGCCCAATGTAATCGAAGTACAATTGGCAAAGCGTATCCAAATTCTGAAGCGATAAGCACATCACATCCTATCGGTTCTGACTCTGAGGCAAATGTCACCAGCGAATTCCAGGCCGAGGAGACATAGAAAATGGAGCTGAAAACGCTATAAATATTATACTAATTTAAATTAATATCAAAGAGACATTTTTTAACAATTTATTTAATGAACACGACTTTATTTTATTATTACGTCGGCCATCTCATTAAACTTATTAAAAAAAGGCTTAAGCAAAAATAAACTATCCTATAATACTTGATTTTTTATTCCTGTTCTATTCATTCTTTTGTTGTTCTATCATTGCTATGAACTGTTATTATACGCATCCTTTTTTGTAGTGCTTTTCTTACGTTATCTTTACGACATAATATGTTTTTTATTTATTTTTTGTCATGTCAAAGCCTTATTGAAAATTTTTTATTTAAGTCTATTTTACAATTGTGATATATGCGGCAAAACGCTAAATAAATTGCCATAGTACACATTATAATTATTATTCTATCAGTTTCTTTCTAAAAAAAACTGCCTCATATTAAGGGGCCAATAAAATCTTCGACGTCCTGGACCTCATATAATATGTCACAACAAATGAATAATTAAATAGAAATGATGTATTGAATTGTTGGTCTCGTTATGTTGATCGGTAAGGTCCCCGAACATTGTCGAAGTAAATGTTTATTAGCCGAATGAATCCCGAAGACGAATGGGGGCAATCCTTCAATGTCACACGCAGGCTGGTCCAAAATGGCCGAACTTAGAGGGTGATCCCTTGCCAGATACGATACCTAGTAGCGACACATTATATTATATCAGATGGTGCCACCAGCCGAGACAGTCGGAAGTCGAGTCGACTCGATATCGAAAAACTCGACATCGTTAAGTTTTGTTTGGAAATGAATTTAAACATTGAAATTATTATTGTTCTGTAAATGAATACGCTATTAAGAGGGGTGACTGCTGCCAACGTACCTATTTTTTTCAATTTGAATTTGCATCATTACTACAAAACTAACTATTATGAAAAAAATAACCTATGTAGTTAGTTTGGATATTAATAAAGAAAAATACACCTTAACTTTTTAATTATGTTCTGTTTATATTCTATAGGAAAATAATAAGCACACCCCAATTTTTGACATTTATCTTAAATTTCTAAAAAACTATAATGTATAGAGTATTATATTTTTTTATAAATTAAAGAAATTAAAGAAGATCAAAATACGATGTAACGTTGCAAACCAAAAAAACTTTCATTTCGCAATGGCGCTGAATGGAAAATAAATGTTTTTTTTAGGTTTATCCAACTGTCGATTTGTTCAGGAGAACTTTGTTCTCTTAACATATCGACAATGTTTCAAGCCAGAATACGCGAGAATTGTATGGAGAGGTCTACTTTTTTCACGGCTTTTCCAACTTTGAAGTCAAAAAACACCAACTTAGAGGCTTCGCAGCATATATATTCCATACACGGATTTACTCAGAATTCGGAGTAGAACATTTCGTGTGTCTGTGTGTGTGTGTGTGTGTCTGTGTGTCTGTGTGTGTGTCTGTGTGTGTCTGTGTGTGTGTGTGTGTGTCCCTTATAACTTTTGATCCGCTCAATTTACAGAGCCTAAAATTTCAGAATATATAAACAGTTACAGGCCTACAAAACTTTTATACTCGGAATTTTGAATTTTTGTTTCAGTCAGGGGTTATCAACTTTTGAATTTTTATTTTATTTTTCCATATATCTCAGAAACCATAAACGCTTGAACGCTGAAAATTGGTACAAACATAGACAAATACAAAATCTCAAATTAGGTTTTTCGAAAAAATTCCAGGGTTTCTCAAACATTTTTTATTAAGAAAAATATTTTTTTTATGATAAATTTATGAGTTTAACTGCCTATATTTCCAAAACTTTTACAATTATCGAAAAAAGCCGAAACACCCCAACTAGATAATTTAATTTTCTATAAAAAATATTAACATTGTAGTAGAAGATCTCAATTTTTTTTTAACAATTTTTTTAAAAATTGAATTTAGTGACGACATCGCTTCATACATTTTGTATGGCAGTCGCCTATACACAATATGTAAGAAGACTTAATAGTTTGATACTTCATCTCCAAACATACATACATACCATCATGCTATTTGCATATTCTGGGTAGGAAAAAGGATCTTCCTCCATACTATCCTATCTTGACATACATACCTACATATGTTGTATAGAAAACAAAATATCTGAAAATATTCAATAATTTGTATCTATGGGTTTATAGTTTGGTACATATTCTTCAACTATACATACTATCGCTATCGACAGTTGGATCTCATGTGTTACATGCAACTAGTTTAGTAAACCAGAAGCATTAATGCAACGTCACATCATATTATTTGTAGATATTTTTGTCTTCTTTAATTTAAAAAAAAAATATGTTGAACTACGCTTTATATTTAATTAAAAATATAAGATAAACGTTGAAAATCGTGGTATGCCATTATTTTTCTACAAGAATTTATACAGAACATTATCAAAAAGTAAGGATATATTTTTCTTTATTAATACCCGAACTATCTAAATTATTTTTTTCAAAACGATATGATAAGAAATAATGATTGTAGGTATATCAAATTGAAAAATAGGTAAGTTGGCAGCAGTCCCCCCTTAAATTATACTTCCTTAATGATTATACAAATTTATGTTTACGAAATGATCGAAGAAATATAAAGATCCAACTGGTATCAATTCATCCATTCAGATACTACTTAATATATCAAACAAATACTTAGTATTCAATTCATTAAATAATTAAAAATCAAAATTATTAACAACATTTGTAACTATGCCGTATTGTGTTTGTGATGCTCTTTGAGTAACACATAAATATATTTTATTTGATTTGGGAAGCATGTGATTCATATTAACTACACCAACATAGTTAAATAGTCTCTTTCTATGGTTGTGAAATAAAAATCGCGTCAGAGATTGGATTTATGACAGGTGCTTTGGAAGACATTAGTATCAAGTCAATCTATTTTGTGTGAGCCCATATGTTGAGGTAACGAGTACCTGTGGAACGGAAAGAATCACCTGGTTCATAATTGTATATAATTGTCAGTAAAAATTGTAAACTGCTAGCCCTAGAACAGAATTTACTAGTTGGGCAGCAGTAATCTAGGTACTTATTGTTGTCATTATAAATATGGTGTGATAAAAAGTAAATAAATAAATAAATAAAATTCTTAGGTAGTCCCTATACTACCTGGACAACAACAAATTATCGCTGGATTTACAAATCTCCGAAATTGTTAGCTGAGCTCTAACTGGTCGGGAATTCAGTTTAAAATCGATCGCGAAATTCCAGTACAGACCGAAAGAAAAGTGAAGCTGAAGAAAAGGAACAAGTGAAGTTATAAATTGTCATATTTTTAATTGACGAGAATACCAAATTCGTTATTTTTTTGATTCTTGTCATCGAATGTATTTTGAATGTAATAATTATCAATCGAAAAATTGCTAAATACGTTCCTGCAATATGCAGGGGCGAACTAGGGTGGTTTACGGTGCAAGTTAGTAATGGACCAGAGCAGGATGGGGGCGCAATCGATCAGCTATCGATCTCTGTCGTTCCTGGTTATCTGGTGGCCATAGCGGGTACCTGCCCGATGGTAAATGCCTAGCAACGTTTTTTGTGCTCGCCGTGCGGCCATTTGTCACTATTTGTGCATTGACTGCACCACTGACTCTGCTTTCGACAATTATTCATCTTCGGTTATGCCATTAACAAAAGCGAAGCCTGTGACTGTGTCGATACACTCACAAGCGATACATATTTATTTAATTTTAAATGCCAGAAATGGAATTTTACATAATGATAAAATATACTGAAATGAAGACACTGCGTTCCATAATGGGCGTAACACTCGTGGATAGAGTCCGGAACGAGGATATAAGGAGGAGATGCGATATAGACGACATCATCCGCTGGGGTAGAGGGCGAAGGCGTCAATGGAGAGACCATGTCAAGAGAATGGAAGAGAAACGACTACCCAAAATTGTCTCCAAGGAAGTCCCGGAGGGTCGTAGAGCAAGGGGGAGACCAGCAAAAAGATGGAACGACAGCTGGACATCCAGATCACAATAGGCAGTCTCCGACTGAAAAAGCAGTCCGTCTTGTCGGCCTAAAACCAAAGGAAGAAGAAGAAGATAAAATATAAAAAAATAACAAAAAATAAACAAAATTTATAAATTAAAAACGAAGAGTTATTTGACCTTTAGAAGTCAAATTACTTCTGGGTTTATTGATCTAAGTTAACTACCTCTTCATTTGCGAGGTATCAGTTTAGAAAAATACTTCCAATTTTTTCAATTATTGTCGTTTTCGGCTATCCCATAATAACCATTTAATCGAATAGTAGGTTTAAAAGGTAAAACAAAATCTCACATACATAGTTCAGAGACTAGAATGATGTGTGGGGATATACGAACATGTCGTGCTTCCTTTTATAAAGAATTCACTCCCCAGACCCCACACTATAGTTACCCCAGATTTTTGGATATCCTTATCTTATTTTTTACACATTATTTTCACCGTTGTACCTATACAAATTATTATTTAAAGTTTATTTTTTGATTTCATGAAATAAAACTTACCTGAAAAATAAAAGAAAATTATATTAACTTTTGCAATGATAAAACGGTCTTATATTTTCTAATTGAAATAAAAAAAAAACTTTAACAATACTTATTAATTCAATGGATTTGTGTATGGATATGTTATAAAAATATATTAAACACAACCAAAATACCAATAACATTATAAACTGTGAGATGTGTGATAGTGAGTGCGAGAGAGACGGTATGATTTACTGAATGTATACCTATAGAAGGCGCGTAGTGTGCGCGCGGTCTTTCTATAGTGTTTAATTCACGATTGCATACCTAGCTATTTGTATAAAGCCGTCATATTATATATTGTTTTGTACATACATATATCTTATATTGTGAATATTATTGAATATTGAAGAACAGCGTTTATCTTTATTGCTCTACCACCCCAACCAAGGAAATTTTACTGAAATATATTAATATTATGAAACCTTAGTACTACATACATTAAGTACATTCTTGCACATCATCACGCCAGACTCTTCTATCTTGTACTTAGTAATAAGAAAATATAAGTTGGCTCAAATTCCTATGTAACTTATTTTATAATATGTACATCGCACTAACATCAAACAGTGAAAAGAGAAGAGCTGTGGGAAGAAGGTTTAGGAAGTGAAAACTTCCATGAACCAACAGAGGTTCTTCCAACCGGTCTCCGACTACCATATGCAACCTGGAAATTTCTGAATAGACTAAGGACGGGCGTAGGACTTTGCAAGGAGAATGCTAGAGAATTATCATGACATGGCATGAGAATGTGGATAGACGCAGAACATGTCACACCTGCTGAACTGCCCACTTATGGAAAGAGAGCGCTCTGAGGAGGATCTGTGGCAAGCGAATGAGAATGCTATTATGGCTGCAAATTACTGGAGGGACACAATATAGGTTGATGATCTTGAACACGGAAAGTAAGTAAGTATGAATCAATGTGGAGGTACAGGAGAAACAATACACTATACCTACAATTGGATAGGTTGTCTTAACCATAAGCCACCAATAACAATTGTTGATATAATCTAGGAATAATTAACAATCAACACATACCCTTCTCAAAAATGATGAAAAATCTTGGTATTCTTTTTGATGAAGATCTTTCGTGGCATGGACAGATTTCTCATGTCAGTAAAACTCTGTTTTATAATATCCATTCTCTTAATAGATTGAAGAACTTTCTTCCAATACATTGTAAAATTACACTAGCACAATCCTTACTTCTTCCATTGCTTGATTACGGTGATGTGTGTTATCTGGATGCCAATGAAGAATTATTAAATAAATTGAAACGATTACAGAATGTCTGTATACGGTTCATTTACAATCTTAAAAAAATATGATCATGTTTCGACTTGTAGAAATATTCTTCGTTGGCCAAAGATACGAGATCGTCGTAACATTCACATTCTGTCATTACTTTATAAGACTATTAATGATCCCTATTCACCACAATATTTAAAAAATAACGTCGTTTTCTTGTCAAGTCACGGCCTATCCCTTCGATCTGCTGAACGTACTACACTAGCTATCCCCATTCACAATACAGAAGTTTTCAGCTCCTCTTTTCAAGTACAATCAGCTAGACTATGGAATGGCCTAAGTGATGAAGTAACGTCATCTCAATCCATTCAAATATTTAAAGATAAACTAAAAAAACTTTATTTGTCAAAGAGTTCCTGAATTCCTTCTATATCCTTCCGTAACCTCCTTTTCCTCATTGCTATGATCAGTGTTATTTTTATTATTCTTTTTTTTTAAACTTCTTTTCATTTTTTTTTCTCTTTGTATTTTTTTTTATCAATATACATATTTCTCAATAAATTAGTATTGTACCAATTTAACTTAGAGACTTTAAGTTGCTCGGGTTGGTTGGAAGAAATTGCCTTATAGCAATAAACCTGCCTTTGTACACATGTACATAAATTATATACCTAAATAAATAAATAATCATTAAAAAAAAATTGAAAATATAATTCATTTTACAATTAAAACACGAAAAATCAGTACCTTTTCAATATGTCTCAAAGCTTATAAATATTTTTTTATATATCTGACAGCCGGGACAAACGCCCCGTATTCGAATACCAGCCTTGGCCTAATACGTGGTTTACGTAGTGCGAGGTTTAGTTGGCTAAAACGAGTTTTAACGAAAATGTTATTAGTACCGCTGCGCATGTCTACTGAATATGGCAACTTGTTATTGGGTGCGTGTTGAATTAATATTTTACAAATTACCCGTAAGTTACCCGAGCAATAACACTAAATTAATGAAAAAGCAATTAATCTCTGCAAGATTTGATGCGCGATATTACCGTTTATTTATCACACCTACCCTTCCTTTAGACCCCTAAATGCTAATCACTCGTCCGCTAAGCTTCCTTGAAAATTTGAATTTCGCCCGACTCGTAAAACCGAGGTTTAACATCGCTTAAAATCGGGATAAACTTAGAAAAATCCTCTCCTATGAGTTGAATGCATAATCCTCATAATAGGGCCACCGACTTCTCGTCCTTAAATAATGATTAAAATTGGCTTAATTACATCGTGGCGATGAAAGGGCGTACTTACCAAGGTAAATCCATTTTTGTCAGAAATAACATTTTTCTCTACGCCAACACGAACAAGCGGGGAGTAATGATTTCAAAAATTTCAATAAAAAATAGAGCTGTTAGCCGCAATGGTATATTTTTATTTTACTAGTTTCATGTAACACATGAAATCCAACTGCCGATAGCAATAGTAGGTATGTATAATTGAAGAATACGTACGAATCTATTAACACATAAACACAAATTAATAAATATTTTAAGATATTTTGTTTTATATATAAAACATGAAGGTATGTATGTCACGATAGGATAGTATGGAGGTCAGTCTGTTTCTCCTACACAGAATATGAAAACAGCATGATGGTATGTATGTATATTTGGAGAGTATCAAACTATAGATATTGTGTATAGGCCGATCCCTAACATATGGTATGAAGCGATGTCGTCACTAAATTAAATTTAAAAAATTGTTAAAAAAAAATTTTTTGTGTGATTAAAGAATGGGTGTGCGTATGAGAGAGAGAAACAATGCGTGTATGTATGTGTATTTAAGTAATAAACCGTCTGACTTCTATGTCGGCATCCTGGGTTCGATTCCTGACACAGGAAAAATTGGAGTAAATTGCCATGCGTCAAATAAAATCGTCGATGGCATATATGAAGAGATTATTTTCATCGTATGGATGACAACAGAAGACGTTACACCCCAAAAAAGATAACTAACTGGAAGATCACCGAAGAGATGAAAGGACATCTGAACCTCCTCCATTAAGGATAGTCCATCTTAACAAAGAGGTCATAAAATGACCTTTAAAGAAATATTTTAACCAGTGAGAGTTTAGTGTTGGTCCACGATTTATATTAAAAAATATTCGTCGCATCCTCTGCCCCTCTGGACTAGTATAGTATAGAACGAGAAAGTTACTTTTCCTCTCCTGTACTTAGAGAAATTTCGATAACAGCTGGCTGGCGGCGGGCGGCGCACGGTCATATTATTTTATTATGCCTTAACATTGAAAACTTGGCGTGGAACTTTTTCGATGCGGATCCCACCCACCCCTATCGCCTCCACTTGGACGGAAATTCCGCGTTCATGCATAATCTTAATTAATGAAATATTTCAAAACCTCAAAAAGGTTTAGAGCTATTTGAATAAAGTTGGAATGGGCAAAAGAAAGAAAGAGAGGGAGGGGATTCGGGGGGAATATAGCACAGATGCGAAATTATTAGATCTGTGTAGCTTAAACGATTTTTTTCGATATAATGTGATAAAAAGACATTAGAAGGTTCATACGTACAAATTGATAGGTCAGAAGCAAAGCGGCCAAGCGCTGCTGGATTAGGAGCTCAGTGAACGAAGAAACAGCATAGTGATCTCTGCTGAGACAGATTATTAATAGAAAGTATTTAGTACTGCTGTTTTATTTATTGAAAATACTTATTACTAGTTGCAACAAAAGTTCAATATTTTAAATTTTTTAATAAATATAAAAAATAAAAAAAAAGTTTATAACTGAATTCCACTGTTTATTTAGACTAAAACCGGTTTCTTGCTAAGCATATTTTCATGTAGTAAATATACATAAGTTTAACAGAGTATTTACATAAAGACAAGTTGGAATTTTTCATGGATAGAAATATATAAAACTTATGTGAGACCAGTTTTAGAATATGGTTACCAAGTTTGGAATATGGTTACCAAGTTTGGAATATGGTTACCAAGTTTGGAATATGGTTACCAAGTTTGGAATATGGTTACCAAGTTTGGAATCCTTACTTTGAGAAAGATATAAGCATGCTGGAAAGGGTGCAGAGAAGGTTTACCAAACTGGGAAATGGTCTCAGATGCTTAACATATGAAGAACGTCTGAATGTGTTGGACCTCACTACGCCACGCCACTCTATCTTGCTCTCTGAGCAACCAATTGACACCAGCATGACGGCTGATGTCATCTCTCCATCTCATTGGCGGTCTTCCAACACCTCTGACTGTCGTTCTCGGTCTCCAAGCCAACACAATCCTTGGCCATTGGTCTTCGGGGTATCTAGCCACGTAGCCACAGGGTAAGAATGCGGTGGACAACATCAACCAATTTTGTTCTTTCCCTGATGGTGTCGTTTCGCACCCTGTCTCTCAGACTTAATCCCAACATGGCTCTTTGGGTGACTCTTAATTTTTTAGCACTTTTCTGAGTCATTGTCATAGTCTCCAAGCCATAAGTAGCTACTGGCCGTACACAGGTCTCATATACCTACCTTCTGTTAGGCAACAATAACATCTCTCATAGTTCAGCAATGAGCGCATGAAGTACTTAATCACGTAAACCAGACGATGACAGTTCATAAGCCTTGTAGAATAGATGCCTTGAGTTCCTGGTTCTTCCATAATATTCCAACTTCGTCTCTAATGAAATATTGAAAAAAATGTCGAAAATATTTTTATTATTTTTTATTACAAAATAGTAACGATATTAAAACGAGTGGGTTGTAGCCAACACTATACTCCTCACTACCAAGTCACTCTAAAAACTTCTGCAAAACCATTGCTTCAGAATATTCATTCTGAAGGCCAACTTTCAGCAAGAGACGTCATATTGAAATCACTTTTTCAACTAACCATAAAGGGGTCATAAAAATTTAAATACCCCAATTTCAAATCGTCAACCTCAGATAAACCCTGAGGGTTTTCGATGGTTGACTATGTGTTACATTAAAAAGTCATTATATATATAAAAAATCAAATTCCTCAAATATGCTTTACAGTGTGTTTCTAGAAAAAATACTATAAGTATTTTCAACGTTTCTCTAGTGAATGTTCGTCACACCATTTTAAAATTCAGCGTAATATCTCATAAAAATAATATCCTATTTTACAGCATTTTTTTTAAATTACTCCATAACTATGTGTCGTGGAGAAATAAATCTTTTATACGTTTGAAGAATGCATTAAATCAAAATGAATAACCGATAAAGTTTTTTCATTTCAAATCAGGTTTGTTCTTAAAATGGAAAACATCAACAAATTTTGGGTTCCCGATAATTTATATCACGTATAAACCCTTTTTAACGCACGCGACAGTTATCCTTACAAACACGTAACTTCATAGTGCATTAGGCGGTTTTAATATACATATCATGTTTTCAGTCACTAAATTTAGCGTTATATGTCTTCTTAAGAAAACCTTATCTTTTTGGAGCAGTGATGTGCACATTCTTTTCTATAAAATAATAGAATTGATATTTGAAATTCGTACATTATTTTGAATTCCGACAAAAATTGAACCGTATGAATTGAATTGATTCAAAATGCCATTAAAAAACCCATGAATAATTTGGAATTTGAAACGTTTCTTGTAATGAAATCACGTCCTTGTTAAGACGAGTGATCTTCTTCCACAATATATTATCGCCATCTTGCCTGGAAGATAAAACGCAGACTCTGACCGTAGATAGTTTAATAGCGTTCAACTTTAGTGATGGGAAAGTTCAATTCGATGTCGAAACTAACACTCTATTAATAAAACAAAAATCTCGGTTGATTAAAACGAGAAAAAAAAAACTAACTAACTTACACTTTAAACTCTATCATCATTTCGACAACCGTATTGTGTACTAACCATATTTGAATTATGATATAAACTAGCTATAAACCACTTATTTTGTGGTTATAGCTACATAGTTTATATCATAATTCAAATATGGTTATTATTGACTACCACAAAATATCCGCCGAATCATTAAATGGTATTGTGTATTGTTTGAAATAACGTGAAAAAATTTCATATATTTCATATATTTATATTCATACCATCACGGCATATCCCAAAATGAGGGGTTACCAGGAGTATATGTGCGGGTGAGTATTACCTTATTGCACGACACATGCACGCAAACCTACACACTAGTTTCGTCACATCTAAAACTTAAAAATGGAATATAATAAAAGAAATATAACACATTATTTTAATAAAACAACTAAAAAAGTATTTGCTAGCCATAATTATTAACCATTTCATGCAATACACGACAAATCGTACAAATATAAAATGAACAGAGAATTTATAGACTCTTGTCAGAAAAAAGATCAGATATTTTCAATATTTTTTTAAAGAATTAATGTCTTTGCAGCAAGTACATATACAAACATGCTCATACATTCCGTAAAGAAAGCAAGAATGCTTGTGCTATAGGTGCACGAAATTGGTAGCAGCAGGATTCGAACTCGCGACCACTTGATTGCTAACGCCAACCGCTCTGACACCAGCCATCTGAATCATTTAGGTACCTATAATATCAAAAACTGCCTCACGTCAAATAAATAACAACTCCTGCAGCTTATGATCCAAGGTAGGATATAAGAGAGAAGAGGACCAGGACGACGAAGAGTTTCATGACTCCGTAACCTGAGGCAGTAATTCAGTAATGAAAGTCACTGCTTCGAGTAGCCCGCCGCGCCATGAACGAGGTGGAGATAGCCCTAATGTCACCAAACTTCGCAGTTGAGAAGGCACATTAAAAGGATGGTATTATACCTTTCACTGTTAGACTCCATTCCCACTTGTCGTGTTTTAGGTCCAACAAAATGTCGGGTGATCTATGTAGTGGCAATACATTTTAAATGGTTATCGTATAAGTGTGAACAGCTCCATTTAAAATGTATTGCCGCTACATCGCCCGACAGTTTGTCGGACCTAAGACACAACAAGTGTGAACAGCTCCATTTAAAATGTATTGCCACTACATCACCCGACATTTTGTCGGACCTAACACACGACAAGTGCGAACAGCTCCATTTAAAATATATTGCCGTTACATCACCCGACAGTTTAACACACGACAAGTGGGAACGGCTGAGTCCAAAATAGGTTGGTATTGAAAACTGTGAAACCGAAATACCGATCTCTTACATATTTTCACATCACTAGCGAAGGATGGTTGTAAAAGGTGTAGGTAGTTAAAGGTACTCCAACCTACGCCTCCGTTCACCGTTCACCATTTGCCACAACTCCCCATCAATTCCAGATTGATTGTGTAAAAGCAATAAAATCAACGCGTCACTAATTCCCAGCTCAATAAATATATAGACTCTTGTTTGGTACCTTATTTCCTCCTTTCAAATTACTTTGTTTTCCACGAAAAGGATTCCTTTATCAAATTCATTCTTGTTAGTTCAAAAAAATATATATTTTTAGATTCGTTTCAAGACAGCTACCGAATGTGATGTGAAGCAGCTTTTTCTTACAACAATTAACTGTAATCTTTTTAGTTATATTATATCTTATTAACGACATTTTGTTTGATTTTCTTTTCCAATTGTCAATTTGTTCAAAAGAATTTATTTCTCTTAACATATCGACAAAGCATCAAGCCAAGATAGGCGAGATTTTCATACAGGGTCTATATTTTTCACGGTATTTCCAACTTTGAAGTTAAAAATCACCAACTTAGAAGCTTCGCAGCATATATATTCTATAGGTATATGGATTTAATCAGAATTTGGAGTAGAACATTTAATGTGTCTTTGTATGTGTGTGTGTGTGTGTGTGTTTTTGTGTGTGTGTATGTGTCTTTGTGTCCCCCCCTTTATAACTTTTGATCCGCTCAATTTACAGAGCACAACATTTTAGAATATAGATACTTATAGGCCTACAAAATTTTATACTCAGAATAATGAATTATTGATTCAGTCAGGGGTTACCAACATTTGAATTTTTACTTAAATTTTCCATATATCTCATAAACCACACAAGCTCAAGTTCGTTTTTTCCTAAATAAATAAATAATCATATAAATAAATAAATAAATAAATAAATAAATAAATCAATAAATAAATAAATTGATTGATTGATTGATTGATTGATTGATTGATTGATTAATTAATTAATTATTAATTGATTAATTAATCAATTAATCAATAAAAAAATTTAAAAAATACATAAATAAATAAATAAATAAATAATTAACAAATTTAATAAATAAATTAATATGAATAAAAAAACACAGCATCCAGTGACGAAGTCAGCGATATCCATAGTAGTGTATTTTGTGTAGACACACACATGAACGGTTCTGGGATCAATTCCCGGAAAGATCGCAATAAAATCCATTTCTGATTTGGATACTTAAGTTGAGATTGATGTAACCATGAAGGTGTGATAGTTGTGCACTAATATGTGCAAATCAGAACGGCAATATTACGAGGTCTACTTTATTTACATACCTATATGCAGATGAATGCTTTCGTGTGTATTTTTATCTCACCACAGTTTAAGCACTAAAGTATCAATTGCAGACCTTTTAATGGTGAAAATCCTTGTAGATATGGACAAATTATTTTTATTCGTGAAAAATGATTTTTTTTCACACATATAACCTATCATACCTTATCTAATTTAACTGAATCAGACCTCAACTAATTAAAAATGATTTTTTATTTCAAATTATGTGTCCTTTAACATGATGTATTCAAAGTGTAAAAGGATACTTGAGAATCCTTTTAAATAAAGAATATTGAAGTATTTCGAAATTGAAACAATTCTTTGAACACAAGTTCTACCTGATATAAGAATATTTCCGATTAAAACAGATGTTACTGTTGCAAGAACTAAGTCGAAAATCAAAGAAAACAATAATACTCGTAATAAATATTACTTTTCATACAAAGAAATCTATTGTTCTCCAACCACCCATCTAGATACACTCAAATAATAATAATAATAATAATAATACCGTTATTTCCTAAAGAGAAAAATTTCTAATTTATTATTATTTTCCGTTTCTCAGGAAGAAAGTCTCAGATGTTTCAATATTCACGCCATGCAAATTCTATCGTTTACAGACTAAGATACCGGCATACGAAACACCTGTTTGATAAAAATATACTATAGAATGTAATACGCTATGAGTTCTTTAGAAAACCGTTTTTTTTCATCTTTTAATTTAAAATAATCTCTAAGGATTTTCTGAAAATTTAACAACGATCAAACTTAACATTTATGATTCAGATTTCAACATTTTTTTTTATATATCGTTCAGCTTACTGTTTGCGACATATAAGACATCGCTTAACTAGTTTTTAACAAAGCTTTTCTTAAAAGTGTAGGTACTATATTTCTTCTTCTTTTCAGCTTGTGTGAAAGCAAAAAAGAATTATATAAGTGAAACAAGAACTCAAGACACCTACAGGGCTTACGACCTGTCATCGGCTGGTTTTCGTGATCACTTGATACGCTTTCGCAACGTTCACCAAGCATGTCTTCTTATTGAGTTCCCTTATCAATATAATTTTTGAAAGTTCTATATATTTTAATGATGATAAACTGATCGTTTGAAAATGAACTTAAAAACACCATCGTCATTTATGAAGGGACGAATATTTTTTTATCGCCATCTATTGAGAAATTGGTTTATGAATAATGAAAGAATAAGTCCTTATAAATTAGGTGACAATGCTTTCGCATAGATTCAACCCTGAACCGCACCCGAATTATAAGTTCATATTTACCTTGGATAAATGGATTAAATTAGCATACATAGGAAATTCGTCCGTAAAAGCAGGTAACGTTATTGAAAAATCCGGGAAAAATATAGCTTTTTATAATCCAAAAACGTTTGGCAAAATGCTCATTAATAATAAAGATAAAATAGACCCCATTGAAAATAACGGTATATATTCTTTAACATGTGGTTCCTGTCCAAGTGTATACATCGGCCAAACGGGAAGACAATTTAAGATCCGTATTAATGAACGTTGTAAAAGACTTAATCAGGACTCATCCAACTTTGCTGCACATCTTAACGAGTTTGGTCATGACTTCTCCATCGATAGTAATACCAAAATTTTACATATTAACCCTAAAGGTAAAAAACTAGATCGTTTGGAGATCTTAGAAATAAATCGTTTGAAATGTGATAACAGCAAAACTTTGATAAATTTACAAACAGACTTCTCCCCTTCACCGTTATTAAAACCAATATTTTAAACAATCTACATTATATACAGTTAATGTGGGGTTATTCCAACACTTATCCTTTATTGTTTGTTTACTTTCGATATAAAGAATTTTACTGCCGGCCACTCTCTTTGTTTCAGATACCTGCACACATTTGGTCTTCACTACATGGATACACAACCTCTGGATACTCAATAATATTTATATTTTCTTATAATTCGTTTCTATATTGTATAATGTAAAATCAGTTTTTCTTTCTACTTCAACATTACTAAACTTTGTATACATCACACATATTTACCATACTGTTTTGTTTGCCAGTTTTCTTCATCAGTTCTTTCTGGCAATACTAATCGAACTGATAGAACTTTACAAAAAAAAGGTTGTGTACCAATATTTCAGTCATACCTATTTAAACTCTGTTCACTTTCATTTTCGCGCACTCTGACGATGATCTTCAGATCGATACCGGTCAGTGCCAGTGTTAAAATTAAAAAGTGAAACTAAAACTAATTAGTGTTTTCATTTATACCTAGTATAATGGAGTTTCACCACGAATTATCCGTCGACAAAATTAACAAGTTGTTTACTTGGTTTGGTATCATATTTTTATCGTTGTATTTTTTCCTTGTCGGAGTCAATGAATTTTTATGACAATTATATATTATCATTGACTCCCGACAAGGAAAAACGTTCAATGCTTGCGTTTAAGCAACGATAAAAAAGTAAAAGAAAAAAAAAATTGAATAATAAAACCCGTGTTTTATTATTTATTTATTTATTTATTTATTTAATATTGCTTCTCGGGCAACTAACAGGTACTATGTCAAATATTAATTTAACACGCACCCAATAACAAGTTGCCACATTCTGGAGACTTATGATGTTAATCGTCTCACAGATCCAGACTGAAAACACAATTAAAAACTGTGTCTCAACCGGGAATCGAACCCGGGACCTTTGGCTCAGCAGTCAGATATCTAACCAACTGAGCCACGAAGGCCGACAAATTCAAAATTCAAAAATCTCATGTGATCTTCCTTTAAAAATAATAAATTCAAACAAAAAAATGCAAGAGAGTGTCAATGGTATGGATGTGTATGTTACCCTTCAATTGTCTTTGTCTTGAATATATATTATTTTATTTTTACTCTTCACACTATGGAATAGTGGAGAGTCATGATTTCACAATTTTTAAGCGAATTTTTTACATCAATTTCTCAACGGGTATCATGTAAAGTGCACACTGTGAGTTTCGTTGTGATGTGTTTGTATGTATAGCGCATGGCGTACGGCGTTCGGCGTACGGAATTATCATTTTGTGTCCTCTCTACAACCGACACGGACACACAGACACACACACACACCCTCGCACACACACAAACACACACACACACAGACACACTAAATGTTCTACTCCGAATTCTGAGTAAATCCGTTTATGGAACACATATGCTACGAAGCCTCTAAATTGGTGTTTTTTTTTACTTCAAAGTTGGAAAAGCCGTGAAAAATGTAGACCCTGCATACACGCGTTTTGGATTTAAACTGCCTCTTCCTTCAAAAGAATTTCATATTCTTGAACGAATCGACAGTTGGAAAATACACTCATCAAAAATGCATTTAAGGATTGTCAAAGTTTAAATAAAAAAATCTATGGTCTGCCATATCAATGTATAAATAAATTTCATATTTGTAAGGAAAATGTATATAGCAAAAATAAAATAGCTTATGTATGGGAAAATTGAGTGTTCAACTTCATATTGTTATTGTAGGTATGTGTCTCTATAGACAAGTGTATTTTTTACTCTCCACTTCTATCTTCCTCAAGGAGTCTCTTATCAATTTCAATCCTGGGATTGGTTTTTAACAGCTATGGCTGCCTCTCTTTTACTCCACTCCGCCCTTTCCTCTATCAGCCTCTTCATCTTCACGTAGCTACTACAGCACATGTCGTCTATCACCTGGTCCATGTAGCTCTTTCTTGATCGGCCTCTATAGTTGCTGTCCTCTACCATTCCCTCCGCGATGGTTATGAGCAGACCCGGGTGCCTCATGTTATGGCCAATCCAGTTGGATCGTCGTTGGGCGATTTTTTTGAGGAGTTGCCTTGTTTCATCGTCTCTGCTCAGCACCTCACAATTTTGGATGCGGTCCTACCAGTGGATATTCAACATATACTATACATCGCCTCATCAACATTGATACACTGTCTCATACGTTCTCATCTTGCTAATAGTAATGCAATTTTACTTAAAACAGGTATCATGTAGTAAGTGCATACTTTGAGTTTTGTGACAATGTTTTTGTGTGTTTGGTATATTGTGAAAACTTTTGTTCTCTGGAAATATTATATTTGTTTAAGAATCTAATATAAATTCGCTACTCCCACCACCACCCGCTCTGCCTATGGGGACTGTAATCGGCCCCTTCACAGAACGCTAAGTGAACGACAAAAAAAGATGCATAGCACGAAAAGTAGCTCATGGAGCCCTCTAGATTAGCAATCTCGGCACCATAGTGCAAAAAGAAACAATCAACGAGTGCGAACAGAAAATTCACACCCGTGGACTGTCTATGACCTCAGATCCCCCTACATGCAGACCATCAGAGAAGTGACCAAGATCTCTGGAAATAAATTAATTTAACGGGAATCTTCTAAAAGTAAGGCACCATATCTATGACAGAAAACCTTAAAAGCTTTATAATTTTTCTTCGAGATCACAAAATCCGTATGACCAATGGGACCTTGAAGAGGCCCACGGACACCAACGAGGAGCTCCGATCTATATGAAGACACCATTGGGTGGCAACATTCCCAAAGGATATATATCTAATATAAATATTCTTCATAAAAATGTATTTAGAGATTGTCAACATTTCAAGAAAAAAATGAACGCTTACTATGGTGTGGAGAGTTTAGTGTTGGCCACAACCCACTCGTTTTATATACCTTTATTATTGTTGTCAAACCTCTTTATGTAGAATATCCTTTGCGACCAGTGAGTAACCTAGGCAAATTAAAAATAGACTTTTTAATGTTTTGTAACATTATTTTTAATTTCGTAAATGTTCCTACAAAATTTGTCACGAATGAAACGTCAAAATATGTACTTTTTCGTAAGCAAATATTTGTTTACTTCAATTTCAGAAGTGCGTTTTTACACGAATAAAATACACATATTTGCATGTATAACTTAGCGTTTGAGTGAAAAACATTGAGATTATTTTATTTCATTTTAATGTTTTTCGTATTTATAAAATATAAAAATTTTATAAGGAAATTTTTCATTTTATGTATGAGCAAATAGATCGCTGTGAGGCACCGGCTTACAATAGTGCTTCCATTCTTTTAAATCATTGTTTTCGAGTGTCCCGTAAGAGCCGGGTAATCGAAAATACATCAGGCAACAATAAAATCTCACATAGTTCAGCAATGAGGTTCACCACCCATTCTGAATGTAGTGCCTTTTTTGGTAAAACGAGACTGGTGTGTGGGTATACATAGATGTGTTGTTCTCCCTTTTATACTGCACACACGCAAACCTTTCGCTGGTTATACCACATTGTGGGATATGCCGTGATGGTATGAATGAACGAATGAATGAATCATCTTTGTTATAAATAAATAAATAAAACAGTATTACGTATAATATGGGTTATCTGACATTTTTTTTTCCTGTGCGACGTAAATATAAGTGGGCATATTGATGAAGCACTTGAAGAGTTCTTATCTAGAGTGTGTATAGAAAGGATTTAAAAGTGTATTCGGTAGACCCAAGGGGTTTCGAGTGTCTAGACTTTCGCCAAACCCCAAAGTTGGCCACAGAAATCTAAGAAATAAAATCTAGAAATGTTTCAGACTACCAAACAACTGTTTCGACTTAGCAGACTTTCGAAGATAAACAAACTGAAGAGAGCATTTTTATTTTTATTTAACATTATCTTATTTTGACTTTGAATGATTCAAACTGTTTTATAAATCAAATATTTCTAAGTTTTCAAGAGAACGTAGTTGGTAAAATTGTGAAATAGTTTTTTCTTCATGCTGAATAGTTCTTATTTTTTTAACTTATTTTCCACTTTCATAATAGATACTTGAACAAATATAATTTTACGACAGAAAAAAAATATATGCCAAAATTGATAGTTGCTGACGAAATTTAAAATCTGCAGAATTTCGTATTTGTGACCGACCGCATTGGCGTCCTGGAAGAGGTGTAGACAGACGTTTTCTTGAATAATAATAATAAATAAATAATAAATTTGGATAATTTATATAGCGCCGTTTTTGTGAATATCTCACCTCAAGGGCGCTGAAAAAATGATTACGTTGTATCATTTCGGCTCTGGTAAGATTTGCGAAAAAGGTGCGTTTTTTCCTGAACGAAGATATATTTTCGGTTTGTCTGAGGGTGTGTGGGAGCTTATTCCATGCATTTGGTCCTGCCATGCACAGCAAATGCACGATCACCGAAATTAGTTGTGTGCACCCTGTTTATTTCAACTAATTTCCCAACCATGGATGAAGAGGCAGAACGAAGTGATGATTGTCTGTCATTTATTGAAAGCGGAATGCACAGTTCGGAGAGGTAAGTAGGAGCCATACCACCAAGTGCTTTAAATATTATGAGACAGAGCTTATATTCAATTCTTTCGGGGACTTTAAGCCAATGTAGATTGCGAAGATGGTGAGAGATGTGAGAAAATTTGGAGGCTCCAGTGATGAGTCTGGCTGCAGCATTGAAAACTGACTGAATTTTATTAATTTCTTTCTTTGGTAAATTAGCATAATCGAATAATCGAATAGTTGATAATCCCTGAATTTATTTCAATTAAATAGTTGCATGTAACAAATGAGATCCAACTGTCGATGGCGATAGTATGTATAATTGAACCAAACTATAAACACAAATTTATAAGCATTTAAAGATATTTTATTTTCTATATAAAACATGTACCTACATAAGTATGTATGTCATTAGAATATAATGGAGGTCAGTCTGTTTTTCCTACCCAGAATATGAAAACAACATGATGGTATGTATGTATGTTTGAGATTAAGTAGTTATCAAACTATTGAGTGAGATATTGTTTAGTGTGTACTGCCTTACAAATTGTATGAAACGATGTCGTCACTAAATTCAATTTTTATAAAAATTGTTAGAAATAATTTGATTTGTACTTCTAAAATGTTCATGGTTTTTATAATAATTTATTTTTATTATCTATTTCGATATTTTTATAAACTTCAGATAATATAAAATGTTTGAGAAAACTGGAATTAAAAAAAAAAAAACACACGCACACACACCTAAATGTTCTACTCCGAATTCTGAGTTAATCCATATATACAGAACATATATCCTGCGAAGCCTCTAAGTTGATTTTTTTTGACTTCAAAGTTGGAAAAACCGTGAAATATATAGACCGTGCATACAAATCTCGCGTATCTCGGCTTGAAACTATGTCGATATGTTAAGAAAAATGGATTATGTTGAACAAATCGACAGTTGGATTAAATTTCTGTTATATAGTTTTTAAAGAGAACTTAAATCCTCAGAGCTTGAGAGTACGTTTATTGAAAGATTTGACAGATGAAATAATCAATCAACAAATGAACGAGCAAAAAATCAATTTTATTCCGTTAACTAAATATTATTGCAAATAGCAGATTATATAATACAATTCCATGTTCATGTTAAAGTTAGGTAGATGCACTTATTTTGTCCCATATAAAAGTTTTGTATAAAATTTCCTTTGTTACCTCAAGACCAGCATTCAGTTTGTAGTAAATCATATCAGAATCCCCTTTATGTGATACAAGGATTAGGATAAGTGCAGGAGAAGCCCCCTCCTCACCCGCCCTAACCATTGTATCAATAAGTATAATTTTCCGAGCCATATATTCTCTCTGAAAAACTTTTCCAACTATTATTACTTACATGCATTCGTACTACGTACCCCAAATAAATAAGACATGGATTATAACTACAAACTTATAAATCATGAGAGGGTAGGCAGCGAACCGAAAGCCAAATGTTCGCCTATATCTGCACCTCAAAGGCTTATTTTAATGATTGCACATTTAATTTTTATTTTATTTAATTCAATAATTCAACAAGTAATACTGCGGGACAAAACGTATACAACACAAGACATCGACATAAATTTCTACCACCTTGGATACGTACTACTTACGGACAAATACATTACAGATATCTTGTATATTCTATAGATATTACCACGGGAGATGCTCAGAAGAACTTGTACATCTGGTCCCTCTTCCACCCATTCACACTAGAGTCACTCGTTTTACTCAATCTCAACACCCGTTCATAGTAATCATTCAATATATACGAACCAATCGCTTATCGAACTGTTTTATTAACACACCAGCCCGGCTGTGGAACTATCTTCTAAATTCTGTGTTCCCACCTTCTTACAACCCGGGTCTTTTTGAAATCCGAATTAATATTCTTTTTCTTCAGCCTGTTTTTTTCATTCTTGGAGATAGGCCTCCCCCGTGATCCTCCACAACTACCTGTCTTGGGCACACTGTATCCATCTCCCTCCGGCACATTTCTTGATATCATCAGACCACCTTGCCTGGGGTCTGCCGACACCTCTTCGGCTTATTCTCGGTCGCCATTTTACGATTTTTTGGTCCATCGTGAATCCTAGCATCTGGCAATATGCCCAACCCAGCTCCACTTAAGACCAGCGACCCTTTCCGCTACATCGGCTACTTTGGTTCTTTCTCTTATCATGAATTCTGTCCCTTATTGCTCTACATAGCTCTCTGTGTCACTAACAGCTTGTGCATTATTCGTTTTGTTAGGACTCATTCCATAAGAAAGCATTGGTAGAATACATACATCAAATATCTTCTTTTTCAAATAATGGGAGTATTTACGGGATTTCAGAATATATGATAATTTCCTAAAATTAATTTTCTGAAATTAAACTGGAGAAGGAAGGCAACAGAAAGACGGGAATCGAGTAGACTCCAGGGTTCAGCCAAGGCCCAACCAAGCTAATGATGCTGATCTCATTACTGCAGTATTTATTCTACTTTCATGCATCTTTTGACACATCCATGTTTCACTTGCATACGTCAAAGTATTTCTGTTTTTTTTTATCATTCACTTTATGGTTTACTAAATATTATCGAGTTCTACCTACTAAAAACTTGTACAGTTTCTCAGAAGTTAGTAATATTTTTGTATCACACCCAATAGATAGGTACTCGAAAAACAAAAAAAAAAATACGTGGAAATGAAACTTTATTACAGACGACACCGAGTTATCCCTAAAGATATGTTAATCTGAAAACATGTGTAATTTTATTTTGCAAGAAAAATACTGTATTTTTATTATCATAGCGCCTATACACACAATAAAGCCAAATCACATACAAGACACTTTATATCGTCATCAACTGGGGCATTGTAGCAGAAACGAGAAGTTTTAATCCAATATTTGTATTACTGCATTAGTATATAAGGTCTTTGTACTGCATATACGCAAACATTGGATTTATTTTCTCTGTCATTTTCCCTGATATTTTATGACATTTTTTTAACATTTCAATAGAGACGAAGTTGGAATAGTAGGAGAACTAGGAACTCAAAGCACTTACAAAACAATATCTCAATAGATAGCGTTACAAAAAAGTGTCTTCGTCACTTCATAGATGACGATGGTGTGTTCAGCTTATTTTCAAAAGAACAGATTTTCACGATTAAAATACATAGAACTTTCAAAACTTGTACCGATAGGGAACGCAATGAGAAGGCATAATTGGTGAACGTTGCGCAAACGCATAATGTAATTACGTAAACCAACCGATGACAGGTCGTAAGCTCTTTATGTGCCTTATGTTCCTGCCCCCCCTAGACAACGTGTCATATAGCTCAAGCAAATAAACAAGAAAAGATAACTAAATGTATGGAAGTGACAGTTGTCACGTGACTGGCAACTTTCACTTCCATACATTGAGTTATCTTTTCTTGTTTCTTTTCTTGAGCTAAATGACACGTTGTCTAGGGGGGCTGGTTCTCCTTATATTCCGAATTCGTTTTATATTGAGATGCCAAAAAAATGTCATAGAAGTTCATAATTTGCCAATACGTATAAAACATTTATAATTTTTAGATATCAAAATAAAAAAAAATTGTATAAAAGGGGCATATGACATAACAACATGATTATTCATATTTTTTTATGAAATAAACTGGTATCCAAGATCTTTGTAATCTCTGCTTATAATATCATGCCACCTACATATTCTTTGATCTGTCCTTATCTTATTTGTATGTTCTGAAAATGTTATAAAGATACATAACTATAATATCAATATTGCTTATAATTTGAATTTCAGCCGCCACCAGCAAGAAATATGTTGTGAAAAGTAATGATGAAAATCCTATGACGAAGAAAGATAACTATAAAGTCAGCATCTCCACAAAGAAATGAAAATATATATTTATACGTCGTAGCTTTACTTTTGTGGCACATTTTAACTAATAAATTAAAATTACAAATTACTTTGTAATACTCTAATAATAGTATTAGTTTGTTCTGATGAGGGAGCGGGTCAGCTCCGCAACTAGTAAACTATAAATACTCATTAGTGGTGTAAATAAAGTAATTTGTAATTTTAATGTATTAGTTGAAATGAAAAGAGTTTTGATTTTACTATCTCACTACAATATGCATATTATGTTAAAGTTGAAATATGTACATACATCTATTTTAGTGATTAAGACAACATTTAGATTGTATGACTCTATAAGATGAGTATTATACATATTTTTATTTTATCAGTTGAAAAAGAGAAAGGAATTAGGAGACAATAAACTTCTCAAAATTGTCTCCCAACAAATTAATTTCGGCAATCCACCACGAGATAAACTACCAAAGAGATGGAGAACTAGCTGGATCTCGGTATCATAGGAGGACTTGCGGGAGGAGCACACTTCCTTAGAAAAAAAAACAGGTTTTCTAAATCCTACTACAAAAAGAAGGTGAAAAGGCTCTTACAAGGCGAAAAATCTTCTTTTCAAAAGACGAACAAAATATTTTTACTCCTCACTATCCCAAAGGGATATAGTGGGGAGTTATGGGGAGTATTTTTTTTATTGCAGATTATCAACTAGTATCATGCTGAGATTGTATTCTGAAAGTTTCATCACAATGTATCTGTGTGTGTGTGTGTGTGTGTGTGTGTGTGTGTGTGCTATGTGCTGCGTGCTGTGTGCTATGTGCTGCGTGCTGTGTGCTATGTGCTGCGTGCTGTGTGCTATGTGCTGCGTGCTGTGTGCTTTGTGCTGCGTGCTGTGTGCTATGTGCTGTGTACTATGTACGGCGTGTTCATTTTACTTTATCGATTATAGACTAAAGTACTCATTCAATTCTTTTCATATTTTGCAAATATGTATATGTAATACTCGCTTAGACCCCATTAAATTTTGAACGATATATGAATAGTGCTTCTCAATTGTCAAATATTTCAAAGTGACCCCAAACTCAGAAAACTTAAAATTTGAAATTTTTATTTTCAAATTGGTAAAAAAGCACACTTCTTACATAAAATGGCATTGAAGAGTTATCAAGTTTTCATAATAAAATATTTTATTAAAAAATAATTTAACAACTCATTTCATGAAAATGCTGAATATTTTCCATACAAAATTTGAATACTTTACAGAATGACTTGTTAGTGAGGAGTTAAGCATTGGCCACAACCCACTCGTTTTACTATGGATCAAGAACGTGTAGATACATGCAAGTGGCTATCGTGAGTGTGCAAAGAGCCTTAACCTAATACGGGGTAGTTTTTACGCGCGAGAGGGGATGGATATAAATAAATTTTATTGCGTTTATTGTTTTAGTACTTTTGTTAGCCCCCATCCCCCTGTAGTCCACGAGGCAGACGGATATTTCCCGCCAAAATGCGGGGGGGGGGGGCTCACTAGACTACAGCGCGGTGGCGGTAGAAATAATTCTCAGGTACGAAAAGCAATTTCGCCCCCAGAATAAGGAATTGAATGGATATATAAAGGGAATTTGAGGAATGCCGGTGTTGGGAGACACACCAACCCTAGGCTACCGGCGGAGGTAGGTAATGTGGGTGTTATCCAATTACCCGATACTGATATTGCGGATTATGAAAAAATAAATGCGATATTATTTCTCAAAACGAAAAAAATACACCGATATTACGTTTTATTTACCTCTTTGCTCTGCTGTTTTCCTGGTAACGTAAAATAAGCCTATCAAAAGATTAATCTTTAAAAGAGGCAGGTTTTAATATTTTATTTACCAGAAATTTTTCTTTGAATACTTCAAATGTGTCTAAATAAAGTTAAACTGCATGAGCTCTTCATATAAACAGAATTGAGGTAACCCAACACATAATTTAATAATTTCTGGTTTTATTGCAATCATCTAAATGTAGGAAATGAGTTAATAATAAGGTAAAAATTGATTTGTGAAAACAAAGTCATAATCTCAAAAATAATCATTGAAATGGTGGAAAATCCACTAAAATAAAACAGTTAAGGAGAGTAGTTTAAATAATATATTTCCGTCTTACTTATAAAGGTAAACTATCTACAGTATCTGGCAATAGAGCTTTTAAACCGTGACTATCTTTACTAGTTGCATGTAACACATGAGATCCAACTGTCGATAGCGATAGTATGTATAGTTGAAGAATAAGTACCGAACTATAAACCAATAAATACAAATTATTTAATATTTTAAGATATTTGGTTTTCTATACAACACATGTACCAAGGTATGTATGTCAAGATAGGATAGAATGGAGGTCAGTCCTTTGATCCTACCCAGAATGTGAAAACAGCATGATGGTATGTATGTATGTTTGGAGATTAGTATCAAATTATTAAGTCTTCTTAGATATTGTGAGTAGGCTACTTCCATACAAATTGTATGAAACAATGTCGTCACTAAATTCAATTTTTATAAAAATTGTTGAAAAAAATTTGCAATGTGCTAATATAATTTTAATATTTTTTTATAGAAAATTAAATTTTCTAGTTGGGGTGTTTCGGCTTTTTTCGATATTTAAAATAAAAATGGAAATATAGGCAGTTAAACTCATAAATTTATCATAAAAAAAATATTTTTCTTAATAAAAAATGTTTGAGAAATCCTGGATTTTTTTTTAAAAAATTAATTTTAGATTTTGTATTTGTCTATGTTTATACCAATTTTCAGCGTTCTAGCTTTTACGGTTTCTGAGATATATGGAAAAATAAATCAAAATTTCAAAAGTTGATAACCCCTGACTGAAACAAAAATTCACAATTCTGAGTATAAAAGTTTTGTAGGCTTGTAATTTTTTATATATTTTAAAATTTTGGGCTCTGCAAATTAAGCGAATCAAAAGTTATAAGTGGGGGACAGACAGACACACACACACAGACAAATAGACACACAGACACACAAAACTCACATAAAATGTTCTACTCCGAATTCTGAGAAAATCCATGTACGGTAACATATATGCTGCGAGGCCTCTAGTTGGTGCTATTAGCATGCAAAAAGTCCACTACACCATACAAAATTTTCCTTTGTACACGCATCTTGGCTTAATAATGTCGATTCATTAAGAGAATTGAATTCTCATGAACGAATCGACAGTTGGATTACACCTTTATTTCATAGACGTCAAGTTAGGACAGGTCGAGAGGTTGTTTAACGCTTGACTAACGCGTCATAAGTATTTCAGAATGGCGGATCTTCCACATGTGATCCGACGCATATTAGAGATTGACAGTAAAATTTAATCTCATAACGTTTTTCCCTATTATTCTACATCGCAATAGTGTTTAAATTGACTCAACATGGCACAACGTGGTGTTTGTTTTCATTTTTAGATGTCAGTTATCCAAAAATTACATGCATTAAAATATTTTTTTGACACCTGTCAAGTCAAGTAAACAATTCGGTGAACTAGTTCTATCTTAGTTTACAATGGTCTATGCACTTTACACATATGATGTAAATATGAAGTCGATCAGACTTATAGTTTGGGCTGTCTATAAGTCTATATAAGTCCAAATAACCCGTAGTATAAGTGAAATTTTGCAAATGTTCAAAAAAACAATATTTTAGACAGAGGACACAAAAAGTATAACCCGTAGGTACGGCGAATGCCGTACGTCGTACGCAGTACGCCATACATACAAACACATCACGATGAAACTCATAGTGTGCACTGTCGGATTGAAAGATAGGATAGTATGAAAGATAGGATTTTTCTAATCTTAATCATTTTCTCGAGTATTACTTTCAGGTTATGAGAATAAGTAAAGGTAATACGGTTATAAGGATGAGTAAAGATACGCTGTAGATAAGTGAAATAATGCAAATGTTCAAAATTGCAATATTTTATTGAAATGTGTTAAGTCAAGTCCAAGCCAAATTAAAGATATCCGGATATTGTATGAGTGTTAAAACAAATTCAACAGTTTCTTCATAAATTTTTTTTCCAGAAAACCCATCACTCAATACACACTCTTTATATCAGGATTTTTCGAATTTTCGGAGCATGAGTAACATGAACTCGGCATACAAAATAGCTAAATAATGTATGTAGGGGGCGTTCTACGTTCTCTGCCCCCCCCATGAGTGCAGTAAATATACCTGAAAAGTAATACAACTTGGTTGGATCTTCACTTTTACTTTGACGTGTCACGAAAATGTTTTGATGAAGAAACTTTGTTTGAAAGGAACATGTGTGTAGGGTTCACACCTTTCGTATATATTTATACGGAACAAATAAATGAATTAAATTTTACGTTACTTATAAAGTAAACGAATGGCCACCACTGGTACCTGCTTATGGTTCATCGCAAGACATAGTTTGCGCAAACATCCATTTACATCAATCATATGGATTTTTGTTTTTAATTAATTAATTTATTAATTTATTAATTTATTAATTTATTAATTTATTAATTTATTAATTTATTAATTTATTAATTTATTAATTTATTAATTTATTAATTTATTAATTTATTAATTTATTAATTTATTAATTTATTAATTTATTAATTTATTAATTTATTAATTTATTAATTTATTAATTTATTAATTTATTAATTTATTAATTTATTAATTTATTAATTAATTAATTTATTAATTTATTAATTTATTAATTTATTAATTTATTAATTTATTAATTTATTAATTTATTAATTTATTAATTTATTAATTTATTAATTTATTAATTTATTAATTTATTAATTTATTAATTTATTAATTTATTAATTTATTAATTTATTAATTTATTAATTTATTTATTTATTAATTTATTAATTTATTAATTTATTAATTTATTAATTTATAAATTTATTAATTTATTAATTTATTAATTTATTAATTTATTAATTTTAAATTTATTAAATTATTAAATTATTAATTTATTAATTTATTAATTTATTAATTTATTAATTTATTAATTTATTAATTTATTAATTTATTAATTTATTAATTTATTAATTTATTAATTTATTAATTTATTAATTTATTAATTTATTAATTTATTAATTTATTAATTTATTAATTTATTAATTTATTAATTTATCAATTTATTAATTTATTAATTTATTAATTTATTAATTTATTCAGTTATTATTCAGGAGACTAACGATATTTATCGTCTCACAGATCCGGACTGAAAACAAAATTAAAAACTGTTTCTCTACCGAGAATCGAACCCGGGACTTGGATCAGCAGTCAGATACCTAACCAACAGAGCCACAAAGGCCGACATTTTAAAAATTTTATGAAAAAGTATGTCAACAATTCAATATTTTTAATTAAAGTACAACTACACGAAAAACATTTTTTATAATTGTCGCTATAAACATTTCTGTTACTTATTAAAATTAAGCACTCACAATTTATTTATATAACGTTTAGTTATTTTTAAATAAAATCGTTATTAATTTAAACTAAGACCTTTTCGTTATTTTAAATGTAGATTTTCAGTTCGCATAATTTAGTATGTAAATAATGGTGTATATATATGTACACTCAAGAAAGTATGTATATTGAAACACGTGCTCTCTGAACTTTATAAGGGAGATGTCTCCCAATTGGCTAATCCTAGGATCATTCGCCTGCAACAAACTCATAATCATTTTTTTTACATTACTCGTGTTGATAATCTGGCGTATAAAAGTCTGCCTGAGTTTTCGATGATGAGAAAAAGTGAATCACGTATTATCAAAGATCATAAATCACATATTTACTCATCATACATATCATGCTTTGACATAAGGAATGTGGTGTATTGTACTTTATGCTCTGAGGCACCGGCTTAGAATTGTGTTTCCACATTTTTCCATTATCTTCGTTTTTGGGAGACCAGTAAAGGCCGGGAAGTTATAAATGCAACAAGCAAAATAATATCTCGCATAGTTCAGCAATAAGGTTCAACAGCCATTATGAATGATGCCTTTATAGGTGAAACGAGACTCATGCGATTTATAAGGCAATGCAGACTCGCATACATATCGCTGGTTACCACACGTTGTGCCGTGATGGTATATAACATAAACTTTGCCAAATATTAATTAAACATGCACCCAATAACCACATTCTGGATACTTTGAAAACACAATTCAAAATGGGAAAAGAAAATATAAATGCAAATACAAACTGCTTGTCACGTATTGCTTGATTTTTCCCGCACTGCCACCATTTGTGATCAATTGCGCTCTTTGAGATTCGCAAATCACAATATTTTTAATAATTTATTTTAAAATTATGAAATATATCAACACAAACAACTCGACAATATGATAAGACCTCAGCCGACTACGTTGTGAAAGGATGAGCCCCAGCATAGTTTTCTCACAGCACATAATTCTCAGACGATGTATCGTTGAGAAAACCGTCGAAAAATGCAGATCGTACGCAGATCTCAAATTTGTGCCTTTTTTGCTGTGTAATAAACAATTATTTGTGTGTGTTAACTGTTGTGAGAGGAAGAGTTGTTTTTATTGTTAATATCTTGTACTTCAATGCTTATATTTATTATGTCTATATTGAAGTAGGTATCAAAATGAAAATGATCTGTTTGCTTCACCTAAATAAAATAAAACATCATATAGTTTAATTATTACTTCACCATCAATCTTCAATCGAATGATCTATGAAGTGAAACGAAGTGCGGGAAACCTTCTGTGTTTTTATGAGACCAAAAAATTGAAAATACATAAGAGTCATAACCGGCGAGCTGTCTCACTGAAATATTAAAAGGGGGATTGTAAAATTTCCATATATAACTTTATAATATCTGCAGGAAATCGATGAACCCCGTCCCGTGTACTAGACTGAAATCAACGAATTTAATTGAAATGCTCCCCTTGACAATTCTGCTTTATATTAGTACAATTTTCATCGTACCTCAAAGATGGATTAATCCACGCCCTTGTGTATCAAGAGAATCAAAACTGCTTTAAAGATATTACAGTTAATCTTCCGAGATTGAAATATCAAGTATCTTAGTCAAATTTTCACTGACAAATAAAACTTCATACTATCACGGGGTAGGCAGAGAACAGAACACCATATGTTTCTACCATGAAAAGTGTTGGTGCAGATGACCGATACCATTTGTTCCTATCTACATCTTACTGAAATACCAAAATTCCTAACATACCTTGAACGTGGCAACAATAATCTCGCCTTAGGCCGCGCGTGAGTGTGCCACCTTCGTTCACAATAATCAGTCAGCACCGTGTGTATCTATATTACAAAACTCTACATGCCAATTCGGCGCCGCGCCGCGCCGTGCGCATACACCTTTTTAAATACGTACACGGAATTCACACGTAGGTACATACTCGTATTACAGATAATTGTAGGGAATCATTATTGAACCAGTGAAGGAAAGAAGAATTACGCGAAAGAGAAAACAAAAAATATGGCTGGCACAGTAAGTCCACTGCCATCAAAACCTTTCCATCTTTTTTAGTGTATAATCATCTGTTGGTGATGGCTCTACGTAGTACCTCAGTGTTACTGACCATGTCAGACCATGATATTCTCTCAATTCTGCGGTGGATCCACATTTCAAATGCTTCAAGGCGGTTTATAATACTAACTTTGAGAGTCTCCACCCCATAAAGCAGCACTGACAACACTTGACCATTCTTTGTCTGTATCTTGTCTTTTGGAATACTACGATGCGTACGACAGAATTTGGTTCAAAAACCTTTTTTGAGACCCTTTATTTTTCTCACACAATTTGATCAACAATAATTTGTTCTCAATTTTTTTTTTGTGTGTGGCATATGTTTTTCTCCGCCATCGTCTGCGTCATTGCTAGATTAATCAAAGCCCCATCTCGTGGAAATAAATTATATTTAGAATCATAAAAGCGACAATACTACAATATTTAAATCAATAATTCTCTACAGCTGTCGATTTCTCAAGCATTTGTCTAAACAAGATATAGGTATACATAATATGTCAGCCTTGTCATTTTCTTCACATTTTTTTCAAATAATTTGTCGTGATACACGATATTCATTTCCTCACACTATAATTAATAATCTTCTGATAAAATGACTTAGTATCAGACTTTGAAATTAGACGGGTAGATACTTATGAAAGCTGACAATTGTTGATATAAGTTTCATCGACATTCGATAGGTGGCGATGGTTTTCCCAGCTTACTATCGAATTATGTAAAATTTAAGATGTAGCATATACAGATTTTCAAAATTTAGAAAGCGATAATTGGTGAACGATGCACAAGCGCTAAAAGTGATCACGTAAACCAGCCGATGACAGGTCGTTAGCCCTGTGCCTTATCTTACCTTACTCCTATAAATAAACATTCCCGCTTCGTCCCAATTGAGATATTAAAAAAATGTAAAAAATATTTTTTTTAGAAATCATATAAAGGTGAGGATGCATTGTATTTTTTTTTTTGTAAAAATAACCAAAATAAATTAAAGAGAGAACATTTTCTGTCGGATGGTTCACATTTGATACACAAAGAGTAGGAAACGGTGACAAATATAAAGCTCGTAATGGGCTTAAAGGACAAAGCCTAAAATGGGGACTGATATGTCGTGGGGTTGTCCCATCCCTTCATATCCTTTTAAATTACGCTTTTTAGTCAAATTTACTGACTTCAAAACGAACAAAAACGAGTACACGGCAAAGGGTCATTAAAAAGTTGGTTTTCATTCATACATACATACCATGATGTTGTGTACCTTGCGAGGTACGCAGATAAAATATCGCCACATTAACATCGCTTTATACATATTATTGTGTATTGTTCAAGATTCTTCAGTTCACCTGTTTCAATCAATTAATTAGTTTCATTGGAGTCTCTATATCGGACTTACCTAGTCGTTGCTCCGTTGATTTTTTTTTATTTTCATAAAAGTTTCACATCATAATAATTGGGATCTCACTAGCCTACAGGCTCTCAGTGAGTTTCCATACAAAAAGGTCAAGTACATATTACATTCCTTGAGTTACAGTATTAAAATTATGATACAGGATACATGTTTTTATTGAATTACTACTTAGTCAAATGTTTTTAATTACTTTCTACAATATTTTTTTATATAGTTTTAACTGACGACATTTTATCAAGTTTATCCATACCACTTGGAAGGGTGTTAAATATTTTCGGTATGCTTACTTTCAGAGTCCTTTCACCATAATAGTTTGCCCATCTGGGAATTATCAATTTATTTTGGATATCTTGTCTGGAATAATATATATTTTTTGCATGTAATTTATATTCATTAGAGAAGTAATGATTTAATATGACTCTATAAGTGTATAATTTGTTAACTGGGAGTATTCCTACATCATTTCATCACATGAATATCATTTGATACCAGACATCTTAGCGAAAGGTCCTAGGTTCAATTCTTCTTAAAGACACATTATAATTCTGTTTTCAGTCTGAATCTGTGAAATCATTTATATGTTAAGTCTCCATAATCTGGCAATTTGTTATTGGGTGAGTGTCAAATTAATATTTGACAAAGTACCTGTTTGTTGCTCGAGACGCAATATAAAAATTTAAATATTTACATACATACATACCTACCATCACGCCATGTCCCTCGCGGGGTAGGCAGAGAGAAGCGAACGCCACTTATTTCTATCTTGACACACATTCATCGCCTTGTCGACATTCATACACCGTCGACATATAAACATGTTCGTCTGTTTTTCACGCTTCTGCTAACATTTCTGTCTTTCAAAATACCGTTCACATGGACGTACCATCCCTTCCTTGGGCGGCCCCGACCTCTCATTCCATTCATGTCCGCAATGTATATTTTCTTCGTCAGGCGTTCCTCATTCATTCTACCTTTATGGCCAAATCATCTCAATGTGTTCACTTTCATTCTTTTAATGACATATTTCTTTATCTTACATTCATTCCTTATGTCCTCATTTCTGACCCTGTCATACATCGTTCTATTACAGATTCTTCTTAGCGATCTCATTTCAACTGAACTTATTCTGCTTTCGTGCGACTTCTGCCATGTCAAATATTTAGTGAGTAAAATTTTTGTTCGTTATAAAATCTTTATTTCAAAATATGGTTTGATAAAGTTTTCACTAAATTCTCTCTGCCCTGTGTTACCGGCTCAAATTAATGTCAAACAAATAATGTTTTTAGCGCGAACAGATCCCTCCTTTAAATCAAAGTGTTTATACTTCTTTCAAATACAGATCACGTTTTATGTATGTTTTTATGTCCCTGTAATGAAATCCCAGCTAATAATAAAACAAAAGTCGAGCTAATTCTTTTTATGGTACATAACATTCAAGCACACCCGAAATATTAAAACCAGCACGCAACTCTTCAAATCAACTAAACTATAGACGTTAGTAAATCTTTGATAAAGATTTTTAATTTCATGTCAGGAAAAATACGACAAAAAAATATCAATATTATGTTTACGGAGTTAACTTTGTGGGACATAGTTTATTTTATTTTTTATTTGTACACTGAAAAAAATTATGTGTAAATTAACCGAACTATAGTGACAACAAAACAATTCCTTTTGTGCTACTAAATGTTTTGTGCGCTTAACCAAAACAGTACAGTCGTAAATAGATTAACTTTTATTACTGATAACAAAGGTTTGGCTAAAAACGCAGGTAGCCAGTTCGGTGGTTACATTTTTTCTTTCAGTGTCATTTTTTTTTCAAATCACTCATGCTTAAAACAAACTAATTTTTCTTCATCAGACCTGCTCTATCAAAATAACAAACCAAATATTATCAAAACCAGTATTGAAATTTGTAACACTGCTCTGGAATATCGAGTTCCCAGCAAAAGAACAAAAGGGCGTCCCAAAAGACGGCGGAAGAGCTTAGTGGCGGAGGATATGCGGGCATGTAATGTCTCTGAGGACGATGCTCAGGATAGAACGACGTGGAGGATCGCAGTAAGGAGAGCTGACCCCACCACCATATGAGATAAAAGCTAAGGACGAGAGATTGAGAATATTGATATATGATGTGTCAAAACGGCATGCTTCATGCAAAACCTTAAGGATAAGCTTACAATCTTACTAAGAATTTCTCAGGATCAATAATTATGTATTTTATATGCCTATTATTTTTATTGAATAAGTAAATGACAGGCAGGATTCAACCTTAATATGTGATACAATAATAAGCAGTACGATCAAAGAAATGTGTGAAAAGAGACTCGAAAGACAACCACACCTTGTCCGACATGAAAAACCAAAGGGAAGAAGGATGTCTGGAAGGTCTCCCAAAAAGTGTAAAAGACAGCAGCAGTCCAAATCACAAGAGGCAGCAAACTCTAGGCAAATAGGCTCTAGTGGCCTTGAATCAGTGCAAGAAGAATAATAAGTATGTAGCTACCTTTCTAAGACCCTATATTTTTATATACCTACGGATTTTTTTTACAAATATATATTTCAATTGAAAATATTTACATTAAAATTTATTTTTATACCTACTATTAAATTAGGAACTGGAACTTTTCCAGAAAGATCAAAAAGAACCATCATACTCAAACCAAATCATAGCACTATAACTAGACAAATCATCTTCATTTCATTTCCTGCCATAATTCTATAATATGTATAGAGGTAGTTGTAGAATACATAATACCTATTTCCTACGCTTTATATAACTAGATTCTTCTTCTTCTTCTTCTTCAGCTAGGACTATGTCCTGTAGTTCTCGGCACCTGTTCCTGGGAGGAGGACGTCCAGCTGTCCCTCCATCGTTTGGGTGGTCTTCCTGGAGGTCTGCTACCTGTAGGATGTTCATCAGCTGATATCCTCACTACTCGGTCTGAGCTTGCTCTCCCCACGTGGTCTCTCCAGAAACGTCTTCTTGTTCTACCCCATCGTACCACGTCCTCAACATCACAAATTTTCCTTATTTATAACTAGATTCAATATTATTTTATGTCATTTATGATTAAACTTGTTTCAAAATGTTGATTAATTTATTTACAATAGACATGATTTTTTACAGAAAGATGGGTTTGACAACAATAATAAAATTAAATAATAAAACATTCAAAACACAGACAATGGAAGGATACATATTATACATAGCACACATACATACCATTGACACTTTTAAGTTTTGTTGTCAGTTAATGTTTTTTGCTCAACAATGTGCTAAGGATAATCTCTGTGTTATATTAGGAGCAGTCTACAACATGATTATTAAGCTCACCGATTTCAGCATTATAGCTCTCACAATTCTTAACATACACAACACACAGGCATCCCATACATACGTTATAAATTGTTCCATATAACACACTCCCACCACAAACGAGAAGTATGGTTTCTCTAAATATATTTACATATGTGTATGTGTAATTTTTTTACGGCGCTGGCCGATTTACTAATGATATTAATAACAATTAATCACTACAAATAAACTTACGGTCCACACTTGCAAGCGTTAAAAAACAAAGTGAAAGCTAGGAACAACATAATTATGAAGCTCACCGGAACAACTTGGGGCAGCACTGCTGAAGTGCTGCGTACATCAGCGGTTGCTCTCGTTTATAGTGCGGCGGAGTACTGCGCACCAGTGTGGGAGAGAAGCGTCCATTGTAAAACCCTTGATGCCGAATTAAATAAAACAATGAGGACAATCACCGGATGCGTAAGGCCATCTGCACTCCCGTGGCTCCCTGTGCTTTCGAACATTGCTCCTCCTGATTTGCGCAGGAGCCAGGCTACAGCTAGAGAACTTGCCAAGATTGAAAAGAATCCCGCAATTCCCGCATTTTAAGATATATTCCGTCCACCAAGACAACGACTGAAGTCCAGAAAGCCTGTTTGGTCGAAGCTACTCGGCGAATTCAACTTGCTTAGAGCATGGAAAGAGAGGTGGAATGATTCAGACCTGGTATTAAACAAACATATTATTCTAGACCCTAACGAAAGGGTCCCAGGTTATAACCTTCCCCGAAAAGTTTGGATTCAGCAAAACAGAATTCGTACAGGTCAAGGACGATGTAACTACCAAATGTGGAAATGGGGAAAAAGGGATTCTCCAGAATGTGACTGTGGAGCAAGAAGCCAAACTATCCAGCATCTAGTAGAGGAGTGCCCGATAAGGAGGTATGAAGGAGACTAGATGGACATCCATAGGGCGACTCCAGAAGCTGTGAAGTGGCTGGCCGAACGGGAGCCAAGAGTGTAGAAGGGAACTACTCAATGACGCAGCCAAAGGCGCAGGAAAAGCCGTAGCCATACAAAAAGTAAAGTAAGTACTACAAATAATAACACTCAATTATTATTACTAGTTGCATGTAACACATGAGATCCAACTGTCGATAGCGATAGTATGTATAGTTGAAGAATATGTACCAAACTATAAACCCATAGATACAAATTATTGAATATTTTCAGATATTTTGTTTTCTATACAACATATGTAGGTATGTATGTCAAGATAGGATAGTATGGAGGAAGATCCTTTTTCCTACCCAGAATATGCAAATAGCATGATGGTATGTATGTATGTATGTTTGGAGATGAAGTATCAAACTATTAAGTCTTCTTACATATTGTGTATAGGCGACTGCCATACAAAATGTATGAAGCGATGTCGTCACTAAATTCAATTTTTAAAAAAATTGTTAAAAAAAATTGAGATCTTCTACTACAATGTTAATATTTTTTATAGAAAATTAAATTATCTAGTTGGGGTGTTTCGGCTTTTTTCGATAATTGTAAAAGTTTTGGAAATATAGGCAGTTAAACTCATAAATTTATCATAAAAAAAATATTTTTCTTAATAAAAAATGTTTGAGAAACCCTGGAATTTTTTTGAAAAAACTAATTTGAGATTTTGTATTTGTCTATGTTTGTACAAATTTTCAGCGTTCTAGCGTTTATGGTTTCTGAGATATATGGAAAAATAAAATAAAAATTCAAAAGTTGATAACCCCTGACTGAAACAAAAATTCAAAATTCCGAGTATAAAAGTTTTGTAGGCCTAAAACTTTTTATATATTCTGAAATTTTAGGATCTGTAAATTGAGCGGATCAAAAGTTATAAGGGGGGGACGGACACACAGACATACAGACACACACACACACACACACACAGACACACGAAATGTTCTACTCCGAATTCTGAGTAAATCCGTGTATGGAACATATATGCTGCGAAGCCTCTAAGTTGGTGTTTTTTGACTTCAAAGATGGAAAAGCCGTGAAAAAAGTAGACCTCTCCATACAATTCTCGCGTATTCTGGCTTGATACATTGTCGATATGTTAAGAGAACAAAGTTCTCCTGAACAAATCGACAGTTGGATAATCTTCCTCAAATGAATTGGCAGATCAATGCGTAAATTGTAAATTATTTAATAGAACAAAATAAAATGCAACAAACGCATCATCAAGCTTTCAATTGGGAATAATTCACCCATCCAGATACTTAACATATCAAAGGATTAGGCTCTGAGGAGGTCTCTATACTACCGATCAACCCTAATGATTCCCGAATATTAACGTTTAAATTTTTTTTAACGACTCAATATGTTATCATTAGGTATTAAAGTTTTTTGTATTTTCATTTTCATTTTTTTCGATAAATCTAAAATTTCTAAATTACGGCTTAAAATTTTGGATTATATGTATATATTTTATATATATTTTGTTTTTTGATTGCTCCGGGCCCAGACGGTCTGTTGTTAATTATATGTTTTATTTTGAGCTTTAAATATTTCACCCCTATCGCGAATTATGCTGTTCGCGTTACAAAAACGAAGAAAGAATGTTTATAACCCATAAAATACGTTTTTAACGACAAAGATAATCAAAAAATTATGACGTTGTGATAATTTTCACGAAGCATTTTATTTTTATCTCTGGTAAACAGTAAAATGAGCTGGAATTTTTACACTGCAATAACTCTTGAACAATTCACTGGTATATACTTCCAATCCTCTGTGTAAACTGCAACGTTATCATAGAATACTTGAATTTTTAATGTTAGTTTTATTTTGTAGGTATAAATTATAAAATAAATTAAATACACGAATCACTATTCTCTCATGATTTTTAAATTTACTCGATTCTCTGGTTATTTTACTTATATACCATATTTTTTTCTCAATATTCTCATAATATAAATAAATCTCATAATAGAAATAAATCTCCTATTTCTTATCAATATAGCATTAATAAAATTAATATTAAAAAGGTATCACAGGTTGTAGATCTTGGTGTCCTCTTTGATGAAGGTCTTACCTTTATCCCTCATATGAATGAGATAGCAAATAAAGCTATGAAATGCTTAGGTTTTATATTGAGAACGGCAAGGGATTTCAATTCACTAAGCTCGTTCAAAATGTTGTATGTTGCATATAATTAGAATATAATTCAGTTATTTGGTCTCCTTTTTATAAATCTCACCAGTATAAATTAGAAAAATTTCAGCGAAAATTCTTAAGATTTGTCAATTTTAAATTATCGATTCCCTTTGAACAAATAAATAATAATTCTTTAATGTGTACACTTAACTTAAAAACACTATCAAGTAGAAGGACAATCAGTGATTCGATGATTTTATATAAGATTTTAAATGGCTGGTTGGACGTCCTTGATTTAACGTATGTTTTAATAATTAGTAATTGTGTATGTAAAAGCCCATTTAGGGCGTTTATATAAATAAATAAAATAAAATAAAATATTAAGAAAAATATATTGTATTATTTGAGTTTTTTTTATTTATTTATTTATGTACTTTCGTGTTTAATTTACCTTTCTTATATGTATATTTTATATTTTATATATTATCCTCTGCTAACATTACTAGCTTATAAGCTAGTCAATGCCCTAAAAAGGCGAAATAGGCCTATCGCGCAGAATAAAATTAATGTAGAATCAAAAAGTCTTTACTTTTAACTATAGATATAACTTATAATGGAATTCTAACAAATAAAAACTTCGTCGATAATTTGATATGTATAGATGTTATGAATGTTTATAAATTGTATTTCTTTGGTTAAGTTTATGCTTTGTGATGTAATATATTGTTTTGTAAAGGGCTTTGAGCCGTGAATGTCTCAATAAATAAATAAATAAATAAAGGGAAATAATGTGATTGCACATATAAATCTACTTTTATTATTTATAAAACAAAATTGTGTATGTGTGATTGTTTTTTCTCTTAGTACCTAAATATTTTTTTTTTTTCAATTTAAATAATTTTTCTTTTTTCAATTTAACTTATTGATTCACAGTTTCTTGGAAGACTAACAGCAATATATTACAGTAATATCTAATAATATTAATTTCACAATTTTAAGGTTTTTTCGATGTGGAACACAGTGGAAGTTCATGATTTTAAATTGTAAAAATACTTATAAAATGAAACACAGTTAAATTCCACAATGAGTATTTAATCGCCTAAACGCTTTCGTACGACAGGTCGTACGAAATCATTTCACATTATCACTTATGAATCGGGAAAGCTGTGGATACCGCCTTAATTTTTCTCTTTACGTTGAATAAAGTTAACAAAAGATTATTATACACGTTCCAACTAGTGAGGGTATTCTATGAAATTATCTTTTTTTATTTTGTTTAAATCTCTTTTAAATTCCATTTTAATATTTGAATTGGACGAGCGCTCCGACGAATCCCTCTCCCCGGTTAAATTGCGTAATATAATATCGTTTAAACGATCCCATTCTCACGCAAAAACGTAATTACCAAAGGATTTATATTATAAAATTCTCCGAAACTTTTTTATTATGAAACTTTGGAAGTCATGCCTAATTGTTCCCACGTGAGTAAAGTGTCATCTGCGAACAGTTATTACGGGGAATTTTCTCCCTGTTATAATTATTTTTACCCGACAATAGAATGGAAGGCTTATAACCGCGAAACTTTACCACCGACTTACTACAATTTTTAATTCTTCGTTAATCTTAAAAATATTTGAATCGTTTTTAACATTCCACTAACCTGGAACCTTAGATTATATAATATGATACATTATAATTCTATGCCTGGAACAGTAAAGAGTTAGTTATAATATACATTTAAGTATTTTTTACATACATTTCCCAGCAGGTAGGTACCAATCATATAGCGTGTTTTTGTTTGCTTGGAGTATTACGTATGTCGTACAGTTTAAAATGAAATTTTGCGTCGACCGTAAAACTATATGTTCGATCGATTACATACTAATGTCTTCTGTTGATAGTCTGTTACATGATAGTAGAGTTTCTTGTTTTGTCCGACGAGCAGCCGCTTCGGAAATGAACATGTAGTGGGGTAGGTGACTGCGACTTTCCTAACTATTGATAGTGCTAGGTTGCGGCCATAGGGGCCTAGCCAGTAAAGTTGGAGTGATCGCAGCCCTATCTTAGAACTCTGGGCAAATGGTCGGTGCCCCCTTTCATTCTTGTCCATGAAAGAGCAGGGCAGGCACCTCAATGTCACGCTGGACGGTGTCTAGTCACACGCGGCGATGATTCGGCCCACATCACACTTGGAGTCGAAATCGAAGAACCGTAAAGTACTGTCAATGTGTGGTGCATTCCTGTCGAATCGCTTGCACGAGTACTAAGCGGTGGGGGGAGCCTCCCGCCATGACCGTTGAGTCATGTCCCGTCGCCAACATCGAAGAACTGAACTTACTGTCAATGAGTGGTGAAGGCTCGGTGTTGAATCTCCTGTTACCGAGCACTATTGGGCCATGACTGGTGGGCCTCAACGTTTGTGTTTGAACTCATAGAAGTAGTAATGTGAAATATACTTGATAGTAGTTTATTGCTTCTTCAGATGAGCAGCCGCTCCGGGTATGAATAGGGCTACGAACTCTGAAACATTCCCAATGGAATGGGGTAGGACACCATTATATTCTATCTTTATATTTTCTAGAGACATTTTCATGATTTGATATGTCAATTATTCTTCTTCTTCTGTGAGTTATTTTAGGTTGATGTTGCTGAAATCATGTATGCAACAGATTTCCATTAAAATGCGATATCGGGAAAAATACCGTATCAATTACTTAAATCAAATGTTCACTCAAATAAATAATATAAATATGCATTTTGATATATTTATTTATTTATTAAAACGAGAACGATGTGAACATTAAAAAGAAAACACAAAATATATAAAAAAAACAAAATATAAAAATTATAATCGATCAATTATAGATGTATCGACTAATGATTTCTGGATACAACACTCCACTAGGCCAATGCCTGTGTCAGAGTGTGTCATCCTTTGAGCTGTTTTTAGTTAATTGCCTGTCACAGTTTGAATCTTCTTCCGGTGCCATGTCAGGAACCCCCGACATCGGCTATCACTCTGGCAAATCCCTCTCTATCCTGTGCTGCCCGGAATATCTGTTTCACGGTCCTGAAGCCGGTCCATTCCCTAATGTTGCGCAGCCAGGACATCTGTCTCCTTCCAGTCCCTCGGCGACCTTCTATCTTGCCCTTCAGTATTATGGCTGTTCTGGCTCGACTTAAGACTTCTGAGTTCGTAACCAGATCTGTCCAAGGGATTTTGAGCATTCTGCGATGCAACCACATCTCAAAAGCTTCTAGCCTGTTCATGGTGATAACCTTCAATGTCCAAGTCTCACAGCCATATAGCAACACAGACCACACATAACATCTCATCATCCGCTGTCTCAGGTCCATATTGAGCTTTTCGTTGCAGTAGAAAGATCTCATTTTATTAAAGGCAGCTCTTGCTACCTCAATTCTGCACTTGATCTCCATATCCGGGTCAAGGGACTCCGAAAGAATACTACCAGTACAGTTTGAATAAGTGTATTTTTTAACTATTTTTACTAGAAGGCAGTATAATTATTGTAAAAAGCCATTGTTCAGCTCATTATATATTGTCTTTGAGTCTCATCTCTGCCTTTGTTAAATAGCCAATTTAAAATTATTTATTCTTCTACATTAGTTTATGAAAGAGTTTAGGTTTCTGGTATGTCTTTTATATAGATATACAATTTTATCATACAGCATCCCTGGTCCGGGTTTGCAATACAATGCAGTGCATTAAATTTCATCGTGTTATTTGAAAGTTTGTAAAATCTCTAATAGGCAACATGATCTCACATTATTATGGTACTTGGCCCGACTTGCCGAATCTCAAATATCAGCATTTGCCTAATTCTAGGCAACGGGGTCCTCTCCTCCACAAAATTGACTTTTCTCCCATAAATTATGTATCCAGAGGACGGGGAAACACAAAGAGCTCAATTATTATCGAACTTTTCTTGATATTCGAGAGCAAATTGCCGCTTTATTATCTTTGAAATGTGTCATCTGAATACTGAATACATCATTTTGGTTGGAAAAGTTTTAAGATACCGACCATCATGTATTAAAAAAAAACACTTTCTGGAAACATTAAACTAATTGATAAGACCACGTTCGCCTCTCCGTTCAAATACTGAAAGAACGCTCAGTATCCCAATACACGATACTTCATTTTCACCACATCTTTCTCCGTACAAGCAGCTCGTCTTTGGAATCACATTCCATCGCAACTTCGAGTTTCATTTACACTTCCTGCTTTCTAAAGAAATCTGAGGAAAATAAACCTTACAAATAACACTTAAATTTGTCTTCTTATCATATCCTAGTCCCCTCATCTCCTTTCCCCTCCGTTTTTTATGGTTTTTGTTTTATATGCTGCGAAATATATATTTTATTCACATAAATTAGTACGTGACATAAACACAATTTACCTCGGCGAATGAATATGGTTGGTTAGAAGATATTGCTTAATGGCAATAAGCCCGCCATTGTACACATGTGTACAAAATGCTAAAAGTAAACAAATAAAAATAAGCTATTTACCAAAAAACTTTTTTCCCACCAAACAATTTTTTTTAAGTAGCGTATTATAGCGGAATATATTATGTGTAATTCGGTAGGTGATTATGTCACAAAAACGAGCATCATCTCGACATATTGAATGGCTACGTCAAAAAACACACAAGCTCCGAAAGTGTTATGAGCAATGTTGATAAAAGGAGTGAGTGTGTCTGTACAGTTGGTATAGGTGAGGAGGTATATTTCCGTGGCATTTAGTGTGTATTTCCTATGGTTTATTCACCAGTGGCGGTATAAAGATGTGACAGCTGGTCATTAATCATACACATAGCACCCTTCAACCCTCGGCTCGCCCCTGTCCTGCTCTATCAGTAAGTAGCGTAACAGACTTTATATGGGTTTTTATAACGGAGTAAATCCGATGTAATTTTGGTTTATTCATAAAACGACAAGAATATTATGACTGCTTTATGAAAGACCATTATGTACATATGTTATAATAAACTCTCCAACTCTTCACATGTAAAATTACGTTAATTTTTCATTATTATTATTCTCTTCTTTTGACAGACTATGTTACTGAAACTATGTTACTGAAACTATGCTTCCTGAGATGATATAGTCCAACTGCTCTTCTATCTCCTAGGTGGTTTTCCAGAGGGACGACATCCAGATGGAACCTCATTAGCTGCAGTGTATGCAAGTCTGACACCGTTCATCCGCTCGCCAGAATCTTCTCATAGATTTAACCTACCAAATAATGTTTTCTGTGTTCTACATTTTTCTCATATCCACGTTACGGTTACGATCTCCATGTGTTTTTCCAGCGATATATCGTAAGATCTTTGTTTCTGGTGTTTTAAGAAGCTCGTTGGTTCAGTCCGTGCTTCTACAGTGTACGTGATGATTTGCCGCACGCATGTTTTACATATATATTCTGAACTTTATGTCAATGCTTGTTATATTGGTTTTTCCAAAATAATTGTCTAAGACACGCTGATACAGTGGACGCTTAGTTGATATGTTTTAATTTTTACATTTTTTATTCATTGTAATTGGAGGAGTGCTTCCTCTTAACATTTAAATATCCAAATAATACTGAATTCTTCTTCTTCCTGGATTTATCTCTACTCATTGTCTATGTAGGCAGGGGTCAGTTGTCTTTAGGTTGTGTTGTGTTCAAGAATTCTTTGCTGTTCAACTGGATTTGATTTATCCAAAAGTTATTTAAACATTTCCGTTATTTTTATTTTATTATTAATAAGAAAAATAACAACATTTATCTTTTTTTTTATTTTCATGACACTATTCAATACTACTTTGTTAAATTAATTAGCGATGATAATGAGTTTGTTAAATTATTTTTGATTTGTATACATATTTCCTTATGAAACTGGATAATTCTTCAATGCCAGTTTATGAAAATGATGTGCCTTTTTGGCAAAATAAAAATATCAAATTTTAATTTTCCCGAGCTTGGGGTCATTTTGAAATATTTGACAGTTTAAAAGATTGAGAAACACTCGTCAGATATCCTTCAAAATCAAATAGGGTCTAAGCGAGTATAAGATATAGGTACAAATTTGCAAAATTTTTTTTTTTTTTATTAACATTTTTTTATTTACATTTTTTAAAACAATAAGTATTCTTGCACTAAACTGCAAAAGCAGTTTAACAGTGCTAGCTCTCTCGTACACTTATATAAATTTGATAATGTAACAAAAAATAATTATAAACAAACAAAAATTAATATAACAATAATTAAAACAATTAACACAATATAACAAAGAAAACATACAAACTTATATATAAAATTCTTTTAACATTTTTTTTATTTTTTTTTGTTTTTAATTTGAATATTTGAATATTTTGGCAGTTTGTTAAATAGTTTCGGAATTATCGTTGCTTTTGTCCTGTCGCCGTAAACGTTATTTGTTTTAGGTATTGTCAGTAAGTCTTTCGTTATTTGTCTAGTTGTATATTTGTGAGTGATCTTTAATTTAAATCGTTCGTTATAAAGTTCTTCTATGGTCGGTAAAAGATTCACCTTTTTTTCTATAGGTAAAATATTGCATCTTTTGAATATTTCGTTAATGTTATTTTTACTTGCCTCCACTGTTCTTTTTGTTGCAATTATTTTTAAAAATCTTATTTGTAATTGTTTTATTTTATCAAGGTACGTTTTAAATGTTCGTCCGTAACTACTGAGCCCGTAGTCAATAATAGACTCGACCATAGCATAGTACAGACAGTACAGGGTGTGCCTGGACACACAGTATTTAAGATGGTAAAATTTACTTAAAATTGATCTTAATTTATTACAGACATTTTCAATATGTAAACTCCAATTAAAGTGCACGTCCACTGTAAGCCCTAAATACGTGTAATTAAAAACCCTTTGTAGTTGTTGACAAGTACAATCAGTTACATTTTTATGGAGACACTCATAATCGTGACCTTTTATGTTGAGGTCACATCACATATCTTTTCCATGTGCACTGAATGTATTATAATATGTATATTTAGTTTTCTTTACATTTATAATAATCCCATTATCATGTGCCCATTTAGTTAAATTATTAAGGTCAGTCTGTAGGTAATTTTGTATTTTGTCTTTTATGTTGAGGTCACATATCTTTTCCATGTGCACTGAATGTATGTATTATAATATGTATATTTAGTTTTCTTTACATTTATAATAATCCCATTATCATGTGCCCATTTAGTTAAATTATTAAGGTCAGTCTGTAGGTAATTTTGTATTTTGTCTTTTATGTTGAGGTCACATATCTTTTCCATGTGCACTGAATGTATGTATTATAATATGTATATTTAGTTTTCTTTACATTTATAATAATCCCATTATCATGTGCCCATTTAGTTAAATTATTAAGGTCAGTCTGTAGGTAATTTTGTATTTTGTCTTTTATGTTGAGGTCACATATCTTTTCCATGTGCACTGAATGTATGTATTATAATATGTATATTTAGTTTTCTTTACATTTATAATAATCCCATTATCATGTGCCCATTTAGTTAAATTATTAAGGTCAGTCTGTAGGTAATTTTGTATTTTGTCTTTTATGTTGAGGTCACATATCTTTTCCATGTGCACTGAATGTATGTATTATAATATGTATATTTAGTTTTCTTTACATTTATAATAATCCCATTATCATGTGCCCATTTAGTTAAATTATTAAGGTCAGTCTGTAGGTAATTTTGTATTTTGTCTTTTATGTTGAGGTCACATATCTTTTCCATGTGCACTGAATGTATGTATTATAATATGTATATTTAGTTTTCTTTACATTTATAATAATCCCATTATCATGTGCCCATTTAGTTAAATTATTAAGGTCAGTCTGTAAGTAATTTTGTATTTTGTCTTTTATGTTGAGGTCACATATCTTTTCCATGTGCACTGAATGTATGTATTATAATATGTATATTTAGTTTTCTTTACATTTATAATAATCCCATTATCATGTGCCCATTTAGTTAAATTATTAAGGTCAGTCTGTAGGTAATTTTGTATTTTGTCTTTTATGTTGAGGTCACATATCTTTTCCATGTGCACTGAATGTATGTATTATAATATGTATATTTAGTTTTCTTTACATTTATAATAATCCCATTATCATGTGCCCATTTAGTTAAATTATTAAGGTCAGTCTGTAAGTAATTTTGTATTTTGTCTTTTATGTTGAGGCCACATATCTTTTCCATGTGCACTGAATGTATGTATTATAATATGTATATTTAGTTTTCTTTACATTTATAATAATCCCATTATCATGTGCCCATTTAGTTAAATTATTAAGGTCAGTCTGTAGGTAATTTTGTATTTTGTCTTTTATGTTGAGGTCACATATCTTTTCCATGTGCACTGAATGTATGTATTATAATATGTATATTTAGTTTTCTTTACATTTATAATAATCCCATTATCATGTGCCCATTTAGTTAAATTATTAAGGTCAGTCTGTAGGTAATTTTGTATTTTGTCTTTTATGTTGAGGTCACATATCTTTTCCATGTGCACTGAATGTATGTATTATAATATGTATATTTAGTTTTCTTTACATTTATAATAATCCCATTATCATGTGCCCATTTAGTTAAATTATTAAGGTCAGTCTGTAGGTAATTTTGTATTTTGTCTTTTATGTTGAGGTCACATATCTTTTCCATGTGCACTGAATGTATGTATTATAATATGTATATTTAGTTTTCTTTACATTTATAATAATCCCATTATCATGTGCCCATTTAGTTAAATTATTAAGGTCAGTCTGTAGGTAATTTTGTATTTTGTCTTTTATGTTGAGGTCACATATCTTTTCCATGTGCACTGAATGTATGTATTATAATATGTATATTTAGTTTTCTTTACATTTATAATAATCCCATTATCATGTGCCCATTTAGTTAAATTATTAAGGTCAGTCTGTAGGTAATTTTGTATTTTGTCTTTTATGTTGAGGTCACATATCTTTTCCATGTGCACTGAATGTATGTATTATAATATGTATATTTAGTTTTCTTTACATTTATAATAATCCCATTATCATGTGCCCATTTAGTTAAATTATTAAGGTCAGTCTGTAGGTAATTTTGTATTTTGTCTTTTATGTTGAGGTCACATATCTTTTCCATGTGCACTGAATGTATGTATTATAATATGTATATTTAGTTTTCTTTACATTTATAATAATCCCATTATCATGTGCCCATTTAGTTAAATTATTAAGGTCAGTCTGTAGGTAATTTTGTATTTTGTCTTTTATGTTGAGGTCACATATCTTTTCCATGTGCACTGAATGTATGTATTATAATATGTATATTTAGTTTTCTTTACATTTATAATAATCCCATTATCATGTGCCCATTTAGTTAAATTATTAAGGTCAGTCTGTAGGTAATTTTGTATTTTGTCTTTTATGTTGAGGTCACATATCTTTTCCATGTGCACTGAATGTATGTATTATAATATGTATATTTAGTTTTCTTTACATTTATAATAATCCCATTATCATGTGCCCATTTAGTTAAATTATTAAGGTCAGTCTGTAGGTTATTTTGTATTTTGTCTTTTATGTTGAGGTCACATATCTTTTCCATGTGCACTGAATGTATGTATTATAATATGTATATTTAGTTTTCTTTACATTTATAATAATCCCATTATCATGTGCCCATTTAGTTAAATTATTAAGGTCAGTCTGTAGGTAATTTTGTATTTTGTCTTTTATGTTGAGGTCACATATCTTTTCCATGTGCACTGAATGTATGTATTATAATATGTATATTTAGTTTTCTTTACATTTATAATAATCCCATTATCATGTGCCCATTTAGTTAAATTATTAAGGTCAGTCTGTAGGTAATTTTGTATTTTGTCTTTTATGTTGAGGTCACATATCTTTTCCATGTGCACTGAATGTATGTATTATAATATGTATATTTAGTTTTCTTTACATTTATAATAATCCCATTATCATGTGCCCATTTAGTTAAATTATTAAGGTCAGTCTGTAGGTAATTTTGTATTTTGTCTTTTATGTTGAGGTCACATATCTTTTCCATGTGCACTGAATGTATGTATTATAATATGTATATTTAGTTTTCTTTACATTTATAATAATCCCATTATCATGTGCCCATTTAGTTAAATTATTAAGGTCAGTCTGTAAGTAATTTTGTATTTTGTCTTTTATGTTGAGGCCACATATCTTTTCCATGTGCACTGAATGTATGTATTATAATATGTATATTTAGTTTTCTTTACATTTATAATAATCCCATTATCATGTGCCCATTTAGTTAAATTATTAAGGTCAGTCTGTAGGTAATTTTGTATTTTGTCTTTTATGTTGAGGTCACATATCTTTTCCATGTGCACTGAATGTATGTATTATAATATGTATATTTAGTTTTCTTTACATTTATAATAATCCCATTATCATGTGCCCATTTAGTTAAATTATTAAGGTCAGTCTGTAGGTAATTTTGTATTTTGTCTTTTATGTTGAGGTCACATATCTTTTCCATGTGCACTGAATGTATGTATTATAATATGTATATTTAGTTTTCTTTACATTTATAATAATCCCATTATCATGTGCCCATTTAGTTAAATTATTAAGGTCAGTCTGTAGGTAATTTTGTATTTTGTCTTTTATGTTGAGGTCACATATCTTTTCCATGTGCACTGAATGTATGTATTATAATATGTATATTTAGTTTTCTTTACATTTATAATAATCCCATTATCATGTGCCCATTTAGTTAAATTATTAAGGTCAGTCTGTAAGTAATTTTGTATTTTGTCTTTTATGTTGAGGCCACATATCTTTTCCATGTGCACTGAATGTATGTATTATAATATGTATATTTAGTTTTCTTTACATTTATAATAATCCCATTATCATGTGCCCATTTAGTTAAATTATTAAGGTCAGTCTGTAGGTAATTTTGTATTTTGTCTTTTATGTTGAGGTCACATATCTTTTCCATGTGCACTGAATGTATGTATTATAATATGTATATTTAGTTTTCTTTACATTTATAATAATCCCATTATCATGTGCCCATTTAGTTAAATTATTAAGGTCAGTCTGTAGGTAATTTTGTATTTTGTCTTTTATGTTGAGGTCACATATCTTTTCCATGTGCACTGAATGTATGTATTATAATATGTATATTTAGTTTTCTTTACATTTATAATAATCCCATTATCATGTGCCCATTTAGTTAAATTATTAAGGTCAGTCTGTAGGTAATTTTGTATTTTGTCTTTTATGTTGAGGTCACATATCTTTTCCATGTGCACTGAATGTATGTATTATAATATGTATATTTAGTTTTCTTTACATTTATAATAATCCCATTATCATGTGCCCATTTAGTTAAATTATTAAGGTCAGTCTGTAGGTAATTTTGTATTTTGTCTTATGTCAGCAAAATACTAGTTGATAATCTGCAATAAAAATATGTACTTAAAAATTGAATTCATAACTCACCATTATATCTCCTTGGGGTGATGAGGAGTAAAAACATAAAATTATGATTAAATTATACAATACGTATGGATTGGAAATATTATTTTTTTTTTAAATACGACTTTAATTTATGCTTCCTCAATCAGTATTGCACCGACCGACCGAATTTCGTGGTGTACATAGCACGTGCCCTTCTTTCCTAAAAAATGGTATACCTACATTTTGAATAAAATATGAAAATAAAAATAATGTGCATTCACACAATGCAAACACATCAAATGATAGGCTGAAACCCCCCTTTGACGTCAGCAAAGTCATCACGTCGATGTTTGGACAACACTCCCCCGCATGGTGTGGAGTAATGTGTGTTCACATTCCAGATTTGCAGGCTTTTATGATGTACAAAGAATGAATTTCAGCGATGAACATTAATCATGCGTATTTTATGTTTTGTGGCTACCCTCAGATAATATAATGATATGTATGTACTTACTTAACGTGTGCGGAAAGTAATGATGATAATACATTTTATAAAACATAATGATAAATACTTTTTTTATTTTTTTACTACCTGAGAAATATACGTCACAGACACAAGGATTCTCAAAATAGGAATCATCACTTTATAAATCGTAAAGGACTTATTCATTGATATTAGTTAGTAAAATTATCTTACTCAACACTTACATAATATACTGCAAATATTTTTATATACAAATTCAATCATTCACACATTATCTCACCATAATATGTAACTATTCCTAACTTATATGAATATATTGTTGTTAATCAATAATTTGATACTTAATCTCCAACCAAACATACATACCAACATGCTGTTAAAAAATATTAACATTTTAGTAGTACATCTCAAACTTTTTTAACAATTTTTATAAAAATTGAATTTAGTGACGACATCGTTTCATACAATTCGTAAGGCATTATACACTACACAATAAATACGGGGACTCAATAGTTTGATATGTAATCTCCAAACATACATACAAACCAATATCCTGTTTCTAAAAAATGAATGACCTCCATACTATCATATCCTGACATACATACCTATATGTTTTATATAGAAAACAAAATATCTTAAAATATTTATTAATTTGTTTGTATGTAAGTGTTATACGTATTCTTCAATTCCGTGTTCTGTGGTCACATTTTTTTTCCAGAAAAATTACAAATTATCACATATAAATTTTAACATTATATATAAATAACAAATTGGTATTACATTATAAACAAAGTTACATGGAATATATATCACCTCACTAGACCTAGGTCTCTTCTGGGGTGATACTATTTTTTATTAATTTTTGTCATGATGTATGTATGATGTATGTAATTGTACATATTATTGCCATCGACAGTTGGATCTCACGTGTTACATGCAACTAGTCTTAAAAATGGTTTAGGTTATCTGTTATTATCTTAATGTATCCAATTCAATTTGTGTGGTTTGTGTAGGATAAACAGACGAAAGGTGTAGCTACTCTTCGGTATTATGTACAATGAAAAATTTACAAAAATGCTCCATTGTTGAAAGAAGATGAAAAAAAAAACAAAATGAATACAAAGAGCACTAAGGACCCAACATATAATTTAAGGAAAGTATCTTTTTACTTGGATAGGTACCGAAATAAAATTCTAAGTGCAGAAATGAGTCCGCAATTTGAGCTCGCTCTTAATTTAATTCTGGATAATTTGAGTCGTATTGCAGGCCGCACAGAATTACCAAACACATTCTGAAATTTCAAACTGTCTCTTATTAAGACACTTCGCCTCGCTTACCTCCTTCGTCCCGCACACTTCGCACTGCCCATTTCGCCTAACCCTGTATGGCCGCACAGTGGCCAATTTGCGCAAAACAATTGGATTTGAAGAGTTTTAGATTTATTTATTTATTTATTTATTACTTCCATCAACGGCTAAATAGCCTTTTACAATTACATGGTTATAGTAATTTAATATTATAATAAAATTGTAGTACAAATACGTTTAATACATACAATAATATTATAAACTGAAAACAAAAAGAGATGCATATAATGTGTACGAATATTGAAAAAAGAATGAAGCATAAAAAACAGTTGGAAAATAAGCCATGAAACATAATATAAAAAAGAGATGCCTAAAAATATGTAACCATCCATACAATATACAATACACAAAACATATAGATGCAGAAACAAAATTATATAAATAATTAAAAAAAAAAGATTATAAATAACCATTTAACAACAAAGTAACGTAAAGATTAAACATTTTTTAAGTTTATATGGAGTGCAGAAAGTTTAATTTATTTTAAACATGATTTTTTTTTACATAATTAAACTGCACACAAACAACACTAGGTAAAAAATTACAATGATTAGGCTTTTAATATATAATTGTTAAACTATCCCTACCTTGTGTCAATTACTTGTGGCAAACCAATTCATGTAAGTGTAACACCTGCTTTTCAGCAATGTCACAAGAGTAGCATTTTAGATATATAAGGTTAGAAAAGATAAAGAAAACCGCCCCGGTGTTAACTAGCTCAGGTTTCCCCCCCTTCTTAGGGTACGCGGTGTTCCTCTGTGATAGTTACGTACGTAACTTAAGTAGACCTTTTCTCAGCAGTGAGGGTTGGATAAATGAATACAAAATATCTTTAAAACACACTTTATCAAAACATGAAGTACAATATTATATATATTGGTTTATACTAATACAAAATATCTTTAAAACACAACGTATGAAAAACTTATACTTTATCAAAACAGGAAATTCAAGTACAATTTTATATATTGCTTTATAATAATACAAAATACCTCTCTCCCAGGAGTATCACAGAGGTCATGACTTAAATGAAAACTTATTTTCTAACCATAAACTACATATAATAATACTGTCAGACTTATGTTCTTATTATTACACTTTTCAGAGCACTTGGAATGTACCTTAGACCACTTTGTGAAAATAGAAATATATAATTATATATGTATATAGTCAAATAAGTATTTAACACTGTGAGAGTCAACGACTGTGGAATTGAGGCTAGGTAATCGGTCTGTACCGCCTTGTCCGGGCATGAAATCAAACGAATAGGCTATCGAAAAGATTACTCACTTGGATGCTGAAGAAATACCTGCTACGAAGACTTATGGCCTCAAGGTTACCCAATCTGAGCCGACGAAGATGACGAAGAATGATGATGACCAGTCCAGCCTCGGAGAAGAACTCGGCGGCCAGGTTACCTAACCCGAGCCGACTATGATGATGAAGAATGATGAAGACCAGGAAATCAGACAAGTTAGGTTCCAATGCCTTAACATTCAACGCTTCCTACAACGTGGCCGTTGTATCAAAACAGGAAGATGGCGTGGTGTATAGATAGGATCTCGCAAATTCTACGAAATTACGGCCAAGGCTAGAGATCCATGCAGGAGGTTGTTTTAGGTCGGAATAGGAAGACGATAGTCCAGATTCCATCCTCTTTGCGTCTTCCAGTAAACGCTTCCCGACCGATTATATATCGAGAGAAATTACACCGGCCGTTTGTACAAACAAAACTTCAACCGCCGTTTACGCATCCCAAAACAAAAACAATCTCCTTCCCTTTTCCTATGTGTCAGACCGGGAAAGGAGGCCTAGTCCATTGGTTAGACAGAGAAGAAAGATTTTAGTTTACTCGTGTTACACCTCCCAATCCGATCTAGGTGTCGCTAGCGGTCGGCGCAATGACCAGCGCAAACCAAAGATTTATTCGTAGTTAACCGTTAGGTGGCGACAATTTTAGCGGGTCCTATGTGAACTAGTACTATATAGTAGCGAACGTTTGGGCACTCAATTACCATAAAGAGTCACGAAAATTTTTATTGAGCGGATTGGAATCTAAATACGCGACACTCCTCCTTCTAAATAAATTTTGAAAATGACTATTTTCAAAATTAGATTAGGGTATGGTCAAACCAGGAGTATCGAGGAAGGAGAACCACGGAAAGGGAAGAAAGAGAGAAGAAAACAAGGTGAGGGAAAAATAAATTTGAAGAAACGAAGAGAGGGTGACCAGATGAAGACAATGTGGCAATGAGGAGTGAACAAAAAAAACATATACAAAGAAACATACACTGATACAGACAGAAACTATTGGTTGCAGTTGTCCAGTCAACCTTAAGCAACCATCTACAAAATTGAAGATGTTCTTTAGGCAGGACAGCAATCTACTGGAAAACCACTATCCTTCCTATAACACCGTGTCCCAATTGCGACGTGTACCCCGTCTTAACCCATCCCAAAAGAATAGTCCTTTAAGAGGACGTTCCTGGCACAACTCGGGATGCCCTGCGAACAGAAGCACCATTTTAGAGAATCAAAAATCACTATTTTCTACTTAACAGCCAGTGTACTCACTGAGATTACCAGGTTAATTGTAAGCCAACCCAATACAACATAAATGCTTTCACCTAATTTCAGGACATTATAAGCTTCCCAATAGCTATAGCGAAAATGAACACCAAAGATTACCAAATCCAGCAATCTCGGATTATTCCTACGTCGTCAGAAAATAACCATCTAACAGACGTAAACCAGCATTCCGAAGAAAGCTCCAGCGCATTGAAGTTCTCGGGGACAATGGCGAAACCCAACACATGACATTATAAGGCCCATGGTAAGCCGACAAAGACAGATACAAAACAATTATACCATGTCGATCAACTTCATCCAGATCCGACATTACCTAATACAACCGTATCAAGCGACAACTCCACCAGCGGGGAGGAAATTTTACGAAAATTCCACCACTTGACACATTTACATATCTACATCAAGGCAAAGTGATTATATTTATTTGCCTATTTTCCCACAAACATATATTCAAAGAAACATAATGTCATAGATTAGCGAACACAAGTTCCAGCTGATGGTTGACGCAAGACTGGGATAGGGAATTGCTAAAATGATTCATACAGAAATTTAGACAATTCAAATTACAACCGCAACCAGAATTTTGACACATTCAACGCGCCAGTCAAATTCGAGTTGGGAACGAGGAGGACCTATTTTCCTAAAAATATTGTCCAAACCAACCAGGTACGAACTTAAGCTACGAGGAAGATTGCACCAAGCTTCATACCACGGAACATAACACATATAACATGTTTACATAACACATAAATTATCCCTTCTTAAACATTTCTTTACTAATTAAAGATCAGAAGAACAAAGGTAGATTTAAAAATTCACCTTCCAACTTAAACTCAACTTTTCTACAAAAGATCAAAAAGACACACCAATTATACTTTAAGTGAACTTTTCATTTAAAAGATCAGAATATCAACTCATACATTAAACTAGGCTTTTCTAACAAAAGATCAGAGGGTTCAGGATTCTAAATTATAACTAACAGTCGAAAGGAAATACAGAGGTTACTCATGTCGAGGGAAATATTCAATTCGAGTATGACGTTCCAATTACTCACAAAGAAACTCACGTTATTCGTCGTATCTCTCAGGCTTTACAAGACTAAACTACATTTATTTACATTCACACTTTCATTCGTCACGCAGGAAAACACGAAAAATCGAAATGAACACCTCACTGGACCTTCAAAATATCCTGTACATGATACTTAGCCGAATAACCACTATGAACATCCTTCAACATATAAACATTATTTGAAACTTTCTCTATTACTTCTGCTAAAATGCAACGAGGACTTAACTTAGAAGTTACATAATTAGCAGCACTTGACTGAGCAAAACTCCGTCTCCAAACATGATCTCCAATATTATACGAACATGCCACCCGGCGAAGGTTATAACGCTTAGCATTTCGCTGGAAACACGAGAACATGGATTCAAACACTTCGCTATAAATAGCCTCAAGTTCATCCAAACGTCGTTTGTAAGATTCGGGGGTGGAAGCAAGATCAGGCAGATTTTGATATTGCGTACCGGACAAAATTGGTTCTCTACCATGGAACAGAAAGTACGGGGTGTATCCGGTTACAAAGTTGATAGAGTGGTTCAAAGCAGCTTGAACACGGTTGAGTTGAGAACACCAAAGACGTTGATTTTTATCAACTAACATGGCCAGCATACTGTTGACGGAGCTATGGTAACGTTCAACCGGATTATTAGCGGGGAAATATACTGCATTCTTGAAGTGAGAAGGAATTCCAACTTCGGCAAGAAATTTGCCGAATTCCTTGGAAACAAACTGAGTACCATTGTCCGAAATTATACATTTTGGGATTCCATGAGAGATGAAAACACGTTCTTTTAGAGTTTTGATAATTAAGGGGGCGGTCATACGTTTTAATGGAAACAACCAGATATATTTGGTGAAGGTATCCAAGCACGATAAAATGTACATATTACGAGCCGAAGACAAAGGAAACGGGCCCATGAGGTCGATAGCGATTGTTTCTAAAGGACGGGAAACACGCTTGGGATTAGACATCAAGCCTTGAGGAGGTCTGTTGCTAGGTTTATATGCTTTACACGTATCGCAACAGGAAATAAAATTTTTCACGTCGTGAAATAATTTAGGCCAATAATAAGAGCGTCCAACATATTTAAAAGTTTTAAATATTCCTGGGTGCAACAATTCCTTTTCATGAGCCGCCTTTAAGATTTCCGAACGCTGTTCCTCAGGAGGGATTATTTTCCATTGGAATTCAGACAAAATGTCAAAAGGGGATTGAACCACTTTGTAAATTACACCATTTTGTACTTTAAATTTTGGATAGCTATCAGGTTTTTCAACGATATTCTTCCACAATCGCAAATACCACTCATCTGAAGTGTTAGGAGGAATCAAAGGAGCAATTTCCGACACATGCACGGAAGGATCGACTGCACGAGAGAGAGCATCTGGCACCACGTTTTCCGAACCTTTCCGGTGGACAACCTTAAAATTATAGGTGCTCAACAAGGTGGACCAACGAGAAAGACGTCCCGACGGGTTGTCTAAATTATGAAGCCACTTCAATGCCATATGGTCAGTCACTAAGGTGAATTCCGAACCTTCTATGTATGGGCGGAAATGTAGAACAGATCTCAAACAACCAAGCAATTCCAATTCGGTGACAGTATAATTCCTCTCATGTTTATTCAATACTGAAGAAAAGTAAGCTATAGGGTGCTCTCCGTCCTCAAACAGTTGAGACAACATACCTCCGACAGCCACCAGGCTAGCGTCTGAGGAGACGATAAAGGGTAATTTAAAATCAGGACATCTCAGCACAGGACTTGTGGTAAGAGCCTTTTTTAATGCTTCAAAAGCAGACTGCTCTACAGACGTCCAAGTGAATCTAAAACCCCTTTTACGACTCGTCAGCCTAGTTAAAACAGCAGAGAAATGCGAAAAATCTCTAATGAAACGCCTATAGTAACCGCACATACCTAAGAATTGCCTAACTTGTTTGGGATTAGTGGGAGGAGGAAAACTTGCAATTGATTCTACTTTGGAAGGATCCACACGTAAACCGTTTTCATCTACAACATGACCCAAGTAAGTGAGGCTTGGTCTACAAAACTGACATTTGGACAATTTGACAGTTAGATTAGCCTCTCTGAACCGAGCTTGAAGCTTCTTCAACAAGGCCAGGTGGGTGTCAAAATCATCTGAAGCAACAATAAAATCATCAATATAACAAAAAACGCTGTCATTAAACTCGGGTCCACACATCATTTCAGCCAAGGTCTGCATGGAAGCAGGAGCATTGGTCTGTCCGAAGAATAGAACGTTAAAGCAAAACTGGCCTCGATCAGGCACAGTGAAAGCAGACTTGTCCCGCGCGTCTTCAGCCAAGGGGATCTGCCAGAAAGCCTTGGATAAATCTATGGAAGTTAAATACCTAGCATTACGCAACTTGTCCAATATTCTATTTATAAAAGGCAAGGGGTAACAATCTTTTTTAGTGACACCATTTAATTTCCTAGCGTCTAGGCAAAATCTCATAGTACCATCACTCTTTCGCACAAACAAAGTGGGGTTGTTCCAACTACTTCTGCAGGGAGAGATAACTCCCAACTTCAACATTTCATCGACTTCCTGATTGAGTTGCTGAAGTCTGATCGGAGACAATGGGTAATAACGCTGTTTAATAGGTGGTCCTTCGGTTATGATTGAATGAGACAAAAGATGGGTCCTACCCAAACCACATTTCTCAAAGGAAATTTCCTCGAAAGATTTTACAACCGCAGCAAGTTCGGACTGCTGTGAGGAAGTTAAATGTTCTTTAGGAATGACGTGGGTACCGGGGGGAATGTTATCGGTGGTCAGAGAGACAATATCAGGGGCGATGTTGAAAATTTTCCAAAAATCTACACCCAAGATAAAATCCGATGAAACGTCAGGAACAACATAAAACGAAATAGGTTTGGTGCGGCCTCGAAAAAGAACAGGCAACGTCAGTACTCCACATGACTTATGACGGCCAGCTGAAGCAGTTTGAATTTCTATTGTGGACTTCTGGAGTTGGTATCCCAAATGCAAAAATTGTTCATGAAAATTTCGGCCGATACAACTGATAGCGGCTCCCGAGTCCAATAAAGCCCTAAAAGGTAGACGCTCAATCTCAAACTGTGCATATGGACGATGGTCGTATCCATGAGATATATCACACGAAGCCACAGAATAATTATTTCGGAAAAACTGGACGTAAGACAACCAGCGGATCCATTCAGATCGCTGATCCATTGAAGACGGTCGCTGGTAACTTACAAGTTTTTTGAACGAGACAAAAATGTAGGAGGCGGTTTCGTCGTATCAATTTTCGGCAGGTTATTTGAACCTGCGAAAACTCGCGAGCGATGACCAGCCATTATTGACGAAGGTTGTCTAGCAGGTACTGGGCAATTTCGACGATAGTGTCCTACGCCTTGGCACTTGTAACAAACAATAATTTTTTCCAGCGTTTTGACCGATTTACGCGACGGTTCGACTCGCTCATGGGTGGTGGTGGGTTTGGACTGTGAGGGGAGTGAAACAAATGCTTCCAGGTTTCGGCAATCCATCTCTAGCCTATCCAACGTATTGAGTTCTGGACGGCAGACCAAATGCAAATATTCTGGACGCATTCCCTTCCGGGCAATTTCTAACAATTCAGCCTCCGTCAGGGGGTTGATTAGTTTTTGATTGTGTACCTTTAATCTAAGAACGAAATCAGCTGCGCACTCAACTTGGTCTTGTTTGGAAGTAAATATTTCGACTTTTAAAGATAATTGATTTCCCCTATTCATAAAACGTTCCGTTATTAATCTCTTAAAGCCGTCCCAATTCAAATTTTCCTTATTGATCGTCCTATACCACAGCAATGCCTTGTCTTGCAATACTTCGGTGATTGACTTAACGAGTCGCGCGAAAGGAATATCGCGTGCGGTGGCCAACTCCTCTAGGCGCGTAAGAAAATCGGACACATTCGTGGAACCGTTGAAGAAAATTCCCAACTTACTGAGGTTGATAGGTTTGTTCCCTCCACCAAGCAATGTGGTAGAGTTTCTGGCTGCGTCATTATCACGTTCGCTGAAAAGGGAATCAACAAGAACACGACTACCTACACTGCTCGAATCCTGCGGTGCAGAAACGACAGATTCCGGAACACTCGGTAAACACCATGAATCAACTGCGGGTTCCGTTGTCCTTTGTAAACTAGAATTAAACAGACGGACCTCCTCTCTGAGAGAAACCAATGATCGTCGTAATGGTAAGTTTCGGGCCCTTAACGCGGCCTTTAGGGAAACCGCATTCATGTTCTCAAAATTGGAAATTGGAGTCCGCAGGAGATCATTTAGGGATGCCATCTTGTTTTTGTACTGCCAACGAAGAAGAAGAAATACGCGAAAATAATTTCAACCTAAACGCGACTGTGAGTAATCTTCAACTAACGATGCATAAATAAATAAACAAATTTAAATTCAAAATTTCAAATTTTAAATTCTTTATAATTTACAGTTTTACTTTGATTCAGTTTATCGTGTTGCAACAAGTACTCAATTGATATTGCATAATATTGAACTTACTTTATAATTTTCAACTCAAAAAAAAACTTTATAAGAGAATTTTTATTTTAATAGAAAAAGAAGAATTTCCAACTTTAGATTTTATAAAATTGTTATTAAGAGCAGATTTAGAAAAATATTAATTTGCAAATTCATAAAAACATTACATTCCCCCAACTTCCCCTTGTAATTAGGTATGACGACAAGATGCAAAAGAAACGTGAGAAAAAGAAAAAAAAACACCAAAACGAAAAAAAAAATTGATAAATGACTTCACTTTCCCCTAACTTCCCCTTTTCTTGTTCGGAAAAATATTGTCAAACGAACGATACATTCATAAAAAAAATGTTCTTAAACGTCAAATCAATTAAAATCTTAACATTAATACAATAATATTAATACAAATTATTACAATAACATTAATTCAATCCCCGCCACGTAGAGAAAAGGTCGTTGAGCCACAGAAAGCCCCAGTTGGGCAGCCAAAAATGTAACACCTGCTTTTCAGCAATGTCACAAGAGTAGCATTTTAGATATATAAGGTTAGAAAAGATAAAGAAAACCGCCCCGGTGTTAACTAGCTCAGGTTTCCCCCCCTTCTTAGGGTACGCGGTGTTCCTCTGTGATAGTTACGTACGTAACTTAAGTAGACCTTTTCTCAGCAGTGAGGGTTGGATAAATGAATACAAAATATCTTTAAAACACACTTTATCAAAACATGAAGTACAATATTATATATATTGGTTTATACTAATACAAAATATCTTTAAAACACAACGTATGAAAAACTTATACTTTATCAAAACAGGAAATTCAAGTACAATTTTATATATTGCTTTATAATAATACAAAATACCTCTCTCCCAGGAGTATCACAGAGGTCATGACTTAAATGAAAACTTATTTTCTAACCATAAACTACATATAATAATACTGTCAGACTTATGTTCTTATTATTACACTTTTCAGAGCACTTGGAATGTACCTTAGACCACTTTGTGAAAATAGAAATATATAATTATATATGTATATAGTCAAATAAGTATTTAACACTGTGAGAGTCAACGACTGTGGAATTGAGGCTAGGTAATCGGTCTGTACCGCCTTGTCCGGGCATGAAATCAAACGAATAGGCTATCGAAAAGATTACTCACTTGGATGCTGAAGAAATACCTGCTACGAAGACTTATGGCCTCAAGGTTACCCAATCTGAGCCGACGAAGATGACGAAGAATGATGATGACCAGTCCAGCCTCGGAGAAGAACTCGGCGGCCAGGTTACCTAACCCGAGCCGACTATGATGATGAAGAATGATGAAGACCAGGAAATCAGACAAGTTAGGTTCCAATGCCTTAACATTCAACGCTTCCTACAACGTGGCCGTTGTATCAAAACAGGAAGATGGCGTGGTGTATAGATAGGATCTCGCAAATTCTACGAAATTACGGCCAAGGCTAGAGATCCATGCAGGAGGTTGTTTTAGGTCGGAATAGGAAGACGATAGTCCAGATTCCATCCTCTTTGCGTCTTCCAGTAAACGCTTCCCGACCGATTATATATCGAGAGAAATTACACCGGCCGTTTGTACAAACAAAACTTCAACCGCCGTTTACGCATCCCAAAACAAAAACAATCTCCTTCCCTTTTCCTATGTGTCAGACCGGGAAAGGAGGCCTAGTCCATTGGTTAGACAGAGAAGAAAGATTTTAGTTTACTCGTGTTACACCTCCCAATCCGATCTAGGTGTCGCTAGCGGTCGGCGCAATGACCAGCGCAAACCAAAGATTTATTCGTAGTTAACCGTTAGGTGGCGACAATTTTAGCGGGTCCTATGTGAACTAGTACTATATAGTAGCGAACGTTTGGGCACTCAATTACCATAAAGAGTCACGAAAATTTTTATTGAGCGGATTGGAATCTAAATACGCGACATAAGTAATAACATACTAGGATGTGAAAGTGTAGTAGGTGAAAATGTGTAGTGAGGTGTGTAAAGTGATGTGTAAAATGTGTCTTTCTATGCTGATTTTAAATGTTACATGATGATATTATATGTTACAAATACATTAAATTTAATTAAAAATATTTCACGTCAATCCATAGATTGTTCACTTTCATACTGCCAATGTCAAACTCGTTTTTTTTTTTAATTCAAGTACCGAACATCTTAATGAAAAATACATAATGTGGTTGGTTGGAAGATATTGCCGTTCGGCAATGAGCCCGCCATTGTGCACATGTGCCCAAAAAGGTTGATATAAATAAATAATCTACTGTGAAACAATATAACTTAATGACACATAACCAATTGCATTTTGTTTGATGTGAAAAAAAAACAATGAATACATTATGTTTTCTATCATATATGTACATGGGCAAAGACTTATTGAATTACGATCAAATTTTGATCTCTGCGCAATTACTAGTTACAAGAATTACGGCAGTTTATCTACTGACACATGAAATAACACATGAAATAATATTTTGGAACTAGAATACCATATTATCAAATATATCGAACAACTTATTTACTTTGTAATACGAAACTTTATTTTAGCTTTGTTTAAAGTTTATATTGTGAATAAGCCTGATGTAAAGACATCAGTGGGGTAAGTCCCATCAAATAATGGAATCAAAATGATCATGATTACCCATATCATGGATTTAATTATTATATTATGGAGTTCTATAATATATTAAGATATTATACAACTCTATAAGATAATTATATCCATGAGGTCAGAAAACGGTTATTTAGATCTTCAATAAATGTACCGTAGGTACATACATACAACCAAGCAACTATGCAACCATACTTTTGTACATACATACTTGAATACCTACTTACAATCATTAATGTATATGAAAAGAAATTATTTTTTGTAGGTACCTAAACAATATAAACAAATATTATTATTAATATTATTTATTTATAGGCAGGCAGCCAAGGCTGATGTGCCTATATTCACTGTCAAATTTTATTATTTGGTTGTAACTATTTTGCTTTGTCCAAAAAAAGTCCAGTCTATTCTTGAAAATATTAACATTTTCAGCAACCAAAACATGTTGGGGCAGTTTATTTCAAGTATTCACCACTCTATTTGAAAGAAAATGCTTTCGAGGATTTGTCGAGAACCTACTTTTCACAAGTTTTAAGCTATGGCCACGCAAATTAGTGTTATGACTATATTGAAAGAGATTTTTCATGTTTATACAGTCATAATGGCCTGATAATATTTTGAATGTTTCAATAAGATCTCCACGTTCTCTTCGATTTTCCAATTTTGACAGTTTTAAGAAGTCTTTCCTCATATGTTCAGTTGCGAAGTGTCCTGGGAATTTTTGTAAAACGTCTTTGGACTCTCTCAAGTAAGTCAATGTCCTTGGAAAAATAGGGACTCCATATCTGGAAACCATATTCCAACAATGGTCTAACAAATGCTTTATGTATTTTTAACATTAAGTCTGGTGTGATGTTCTGAAAAGCTTTTCTGAAGCAGTAAATAAGGGTGTTTACTTTCTTAACAATCTTAATAATATGATCCTCCCATTTTAAATCTGCGGATACAATGATACCTAGGTCAGTTTGTGATTCAACATCTTTTAGTTGAGTATTTTCAAGGAAGTATTCATTAAATATGTTACAATATACGAACGATTTATTTTATTCGACCGGTTTCAAAACATTCGACTGTTTCTTTCTCAGGACGGATGACAACCTTCTTCTGAAAATATAAATAACTAGAATTTCGATTAAATAAAAAATCTTGGATTTTAAGAGGGGGACTGCTGCCAACGTACCTATTTTTTTCAATTTGAAATTGCATCATTACTACGAAACGAATCATTTTGAAAAAAATAACCTAATTAGTTTGGATATTAATAAAGAAAAATAAACCTTAACTTTTTAATTATGTTCTGTATATATTCTTGTAGAAAAATAATAAGTATACCCCATTTTTTGACATTTATCTTACATTTCTAAAAAAAGTATTAGGTATAGAACAATATATTTTTTTATAAATTAAAGAAGAACAAAATATCTGGAAAAATATGATGTGACGTTGCATTAATGCATCAGATTAAGTAAGTTAACTAAAAAAAAACTTTTATTTCGCAATGGCGCTGAATGGAAAAAATGTTTTTTTAGGTTTATTTACTAAACCTGAAGCATTAATACAACGTCACATCATATTTTTTGAGATATTTTTGTCTTCTTCAATTTAAAAAAAAATATATTGGACTACGCCTTATAGTTTATTAAAAATATAAGATAAACGTTGAAAATCGGGGTTTGCCATTATTTTTCTACAAGAACTTATACAGAACATTATCAAAAAGTTGAGGTATATTTTTCTTTATTAATACCCAAACTACCTAAATTATTTTTTTCAAAACGATTTGATTAGAAATAATGATGGTATATCAAATTGAAAAATAGGTACGTTGGCAGCAGTCCCCCCCTTAAATGGATTTCTGCCTTTTCATATCAGTACCTAGCTATCTTTTTAAATCGAAAATATTTTTTTGTAAATTGGTTTGTGGACTTTTGCCAATGTGCGTCGATACAAGAGAATGAGGGTACGGGTAAGGGGACACAGCGCCAACGTCTGTAAACACTAAAATACTATACACGTATATTTTTGCCCCATCGTTCAGGTATTCCCTCTCTCTCTTTATTGCGCAATCTAATGGTTACAAATTGCCGTCTTAAATATTTAATTAATGGTCGGACGGCACTACGACCCTTATCTGTAAAACACTGGAACTGGAGTGCATGAGTTGAGTATAAAAATAAGGACAATTATCTCAGTTTTTCAGATATTTCGTTATCGTTGACAGTGTGAAAGGATTTCTGACAGCAAATCAAACACTCATTATCGGGAAAAAATCTGTGAGGAACCGGCTTAGAATAGTGATTCCACGAATTTTTTACACAGCAACAAAATGCTGGAATGACTTGCTTCCACCGCTAAAAGTAGTAGAAAAAATCTATATTTTTAAGGAGAATTGTGGAGCGATGCTTCTGGCCTCGCAATCATAGTTTGAAGTATGTAAGAATTTGTGTGTATATTTATATATGTGTATGTTTTGAAGCATTTTTTTTGTATTTATATTTATATTATAAAACAAGCAATAGGATCATGCTGAAAATCAGCTGCTGGGGGGCTTGTCTTCCTGCAACATAGCTGAGCATGGTCCTTTTGAGTCAGAAAGGTTGTTTTTCTTTTTCATTTCTTGATATATGTCTATGTATTTGTATGTAAACTTCTATTCGTCTCAATAAATGTTTATATATTTTATTTTTACTATCGTCGCTTTCGGGTGTCCTGAAAGAGCGAGGTAATCGATAATACACAAGAGGCAAAATAACATCTCGCATAGTTGAACAAATGGCGTTCACCGACCGTTCTCAATCTAGCATTTTTAGATGGTGGGATTCACAACTCTGACGTGATGCACACCCGCGCGACTTTCGCTGGTTACCCCACATTATGTAGGGGGGTGTATTGTGATGGAATGAATGAATTTAAAGCTGATTGGTAACCAAAGGGGTTACCAATCGAAAGTAGTTAGTAACCAGAGTGGTTACTATTAAATATATGTGGTAACCAGAGGGGTTACCAGTAAAGAGAGTTTACTATATCCCAAGTGGATATGATTTGAAATAAGAACACAAGGGCAGTGGTTGAGAGAGAAGAAGAAAGAATGGTCAAAAGTAACAATGAGTATATTGATCACAATTAATAGTTGGCTTAAAGGTAAATTTACAATTGATGAAATAACTTACAAAGGAACTTTCTCACGATGAGTAGGTATAACGAGCGAGTTAGCGGGTGTGTTCGAAGTGTCCGAATCTTCGCATGGTGAAGTACCATCGTGCTCGCGAGGTCGAGAGATGACCGGTGGTCGAGAGACGAAGTGTCGGCGAGACGGCGTGGTCGAGAACGGCGGCGTGATGTGACGAATCGAAGTGACGGAAATACGGAATGAAGTGACGAAGTGTACAAGTGTAGACTCCCTTAAATAGTGCTGCGCTGGGGGTAGCAAGTTCAATGTCCTCGAACTTTCTAGACTTATTTATTTGAAGTGTCATACCCAGTTGAGGAGTATTGTCACTTGTTTGACGTTGCGGGCGATGAACTCGGCCTAGCGATAAACAAATGTACTTGCCGTCGCTAGGCGCGCGCTCGAAAGAAATTTAGAGATGTGGCCTGCCACAAATTGAAAAATACTACGATCAAAATAAATCTCTTTGAGTTGTTCTTAAATTAAAAATTTTATAAGTGGGTTTTAAAGTTTGCAAGGGTGGGAGATTATTACCTATCCTTTTTTCAGGTAGAAGATAGGTACTCAATCAAATTGATAATCGTTATGAATTATTGTCAAAAATAACAAGTTCCTTGACTACAACAGAAAATGATATAAAAATATTTTGTTTCGAATTTAAAATATTCAACAAACAAGGGTCCTTCACGAAAAAAGCAAAAAGCAAAAAAATATTTTTTAACTTTTTTAATGATTATTGACATCGTTTTATTGTTGAACCCCAGTTAATATACAAAATTTTAATGTGTCAATTTGTTTATGAAAACTTTCCATCGCAAGGCCCTTAGTGAAAAATATATTGTTTTATACAACTTATAACGAACCAATTTAATACTAACTAGATATCCAAATGAAATTTAAAATATATGAAAAAATTGAAAAACTCTGTCATAACAAAAAGTCATATCCAAAATATACGTATTTAAAATATTGTCATTTGTAATACAAAAATCATTGGAAAATATAATTACCTTTTATTTGATGAACCATTCTAAAATTAAAATAAAAATTTACTTAGTAAAATTTCAAATAAAAACGTTTAGCAAATCTGCTGAAAATTTTTAATTGTTTACGGTATAAAGAACCATTTCTAAATATTAAAATATTATCATCTATCATCAAATATTCCGCATATTATAAATAAATAAATAACTAAATAAATAAATAAATAAATAAATAAAAAAATAAATAAATAAATTAATTAATTTATTAATAAATTAATAAATAAATAAAAAAATGAATAAATAAATAAAAAAAAATAAATAAATAAATAAATAAATGAATAAATAAATAAAAAGTAAATGAATAAATAAATAAATAAGTACATAAATAAATAAATAAATAAATTGTTAATAAATAAATAAATAAATGAATAAATAAATAAGTAAGTATATTAAATAAATAAATAAATAAATAAATGAATAATTAAATGAATAAATAAATAAATAAGTACAAAAATAAATAAATAAATAAGTACATAAATAAACAAATAAATAAATAGTTAATAAATAAATAAATAAATGAATAAATAAATAAGTAAGTAAGTAAGTATGTAAGTATGTAAGTATGTAAGTAAGTAAGTATATATATAATAAATAAATGAATAATTAAATGAACAAATAAATAAATAAGTACATAAATAAATAAATAAATAAGTACATAAATAAACAAATAAATAAATAGTTAATAAATAAATAAATAAATGAATAAATAAATAAATAAGTACATAAATAAATAAATAGTTAATAAATAAATAAATAAATGAATAAATAAATAAGTAAGTAAGTAAGTAAGTAAGAAATATATATATATATATATATATATATATAATATATATATATATATATATATATATATATATATATATATATATATATATATATATATATATATATATATATATATATATATATATATATATATATATATATATATATATATATATATATATATATATATATATATATATATATATATATATATTATATATATATATATATATATATATATATATATATATATATATATATATATATAATATATATATATATATATATATATAATATATATATATACTATATATATATATAATATATATATATATATATATATATATATATATATATATATATATATATATATATATATATATATATACTATATATACTATATATATATATATATATATATATATATATATACTATATATCATATATATCTACTCTACTCTCTACACTCTACTCACACACTCTACTCACACTCACACTACACACTCACTACACTACTACTACACACACACACTCATAAAACTAATCATAAATCCCTGTGTTCCACGGTGAATACCTGTCTATAATATCTATCTCGGTTATACCCGTGTCAGTAGGTCTTGACTAAGACCATTTGTCTTCCGACGATTCGCCTGAATATCACCAGGCATATTCAAGGACTTAACGAAAAGCACGCGCGCGACACACCGTCTACTCACACTGAAAGCTCACCGTCAAGTGACTCGTAGCGTACAAGATGGCCGCTTATGTCAAATATTGTTAGCGCGACGTGATTGGCTCCTTGTGACACGCCTACCTGCTGTCGTGTTCGTTGCTAATAATATTTTATCATTATTTTTGTGTTGTGATTTATTGTTAATTTTAGTTGTGACATTAATATTATTATTGTTGTGTTTTGGGGTTATTTTCGCTATGGTATTATTAATATTATTATTGTATTGTTTGTCATATAAAATGTTCTTCCAGGTACTAGGCAAACGAACTCCGTCGTCCCGATTGTTCATTATATCCCTTCTCTTATATATTTCTATAGCTTCCCTGTAAATTCTGAGAGGTTCAAATTCTGTAAATTCTAAAATATCAACCTTTCTAAGAAACCCGAAAGACATCATTCCACTTGAAGCTCATGGAGTATATGAAATACCGTGCGGATCGTGCAATAAGACTTATGTAGGAAGAACCAATCGAAAAGTTGAAGCACGAATAGCGGAGCACAGAGTCGACATGAGAAACAAAAAACTTACATCCTCACTTGTACAACACTCGCTCACAGAAGGACATACAATAGATTTTGACCATTCAAAAATAATAGCAAGTTTAAACAGTGAACCTCTCAGAATTTACAGGGAAGCTACAGAAATATATAAGAGATACAAATGGTCTTAGTCAAGACCTACTGACACGGGAAAACCGAGATAAAAATATTATAATATATATATATATATATATATATATATATATATATATATATATATATATATATATATATATATATATATATATATATATATATATATATATATATATATATATATATATATATATATATATATATATATATATATATATATATATATATATATATATATATATATATATATATATATATATATATATATATATATATATATTATATATATATATATATATATATATATATATATATATATATATATATATATATATATATATATATATATATATATATATATATATATATATATATATATATATATATATATATATATATATATATATATATATATATATATATATATATATATATATATATATATATATATATATATATATATATATATATATATATATATATATATATATACATACATATATATATATATATATATATATATATATATATATATATATATATATATATATATATATATATATATATATATATATATATATATATATATATATATATATATATATATATATATATATATATATATATATATATATGTATATATATATATAGATCCCACTACATTTTTTGCGTCCGCCAAATATCCGACAGATCGGCGTCCACCACTTCTACTTATTATTTTAGGTTTATGTCAGTGAATTTAGAGCTATTTGTTGCTCACAATCATTGTAGCCATAAGGTTTTTCTTGTAAATTGAAAAATATAAATATTCAGTTTTATCCTATTTTGGTACGTTTGACACGTCATTTTCATACTTGCGTCCATGTGTATATTTTTTGTATATTTTACAAATATCTTCCTATAGTTTTCACGTCCATTTTTTTTATCTTTATTACTGCGTCCGGTGTATATTTTTTGTATATTTTATATATTTCTTCATATAGTTTTCACGTCCATTTTTCTATCTTTATTACTACTTCCGGTGTATATTAAAAACTTTCCTATGCATAATTGACATCATACTTGCGTCCATGTGTATATTTTTCGATATTTTATATATTTCGTATATTTTATATAGTTTTCACGTCCATTTGTTCTAGCTTTATTACTACGCCTTCTGTACACAGGCGATTTCTTAGTGTGTACATAAGTGCACTACACTGCCTTCTAAAATTAATAAATATATATTATATCCAAAAAACTTATTCAAAACACTTGCCAAAATACGTTATAATGGTACCTAGTAACTTTGTTAGTAGATGCGTGTTTGTATATAGCGCCAAAATTCGTATATTATAGGATTGTGTGCATAATTTATATGAACGTAATTTTTCTACATATTATCTCATAGTAATACGAAATTTTGCCGATCCGTGATTGTGAGCGACACAGATAGCGCTTCATTGGTATGTGTTAGAAAAGGACAGAACACTGTCCCGGTCCGTGCTTTGCTCCAGACATGCGTATTGAAGACATAAATACTGTCCATAATGAGTTAACATCAACATGCGTACTAACAACATTTTACTTATTATTTGTGAGGATTATTTTACATTAACTTACGTACAATGTTATGACAAACATCTGTGGTGTGATGGTGAAGTTTGTCCGAATGTTCATTAGTGTCAGAGTAAAATTAAAAACATCTTTTGTAATATCAATAAGGATATTAAAAAAAATATATCAATTAAATTGCTCGTTCTATATTATAGGGATGTTTATTTCAATGTCGATGGACTGATATTATCAATTTAACAACTATGTTTTTTTAAATACCTACGATGTTTAGAAACATATTGTGAATTATTGTTCAATTTATTGACAGCTTACTGTTGAGTCCGACGGTGTTTTTATACGCAGTTTTGAAGAAAACTACATTATTATAACATAAGACCATCTCAATATTTTTTCAACGATGTTACACCAACAAACATTTGATCTCCTCTATCGTAGAGTTTTATACAATCGTGTAATCGAAAGGCATGCACAAATTTAAGAGCGTTGAACTTTTTTTTAAATTTTCATATAGATATCAACCGGGAGTATAACATCTAGGATTTTATGAATCTTTTATATATTTTGAAGTACTCGTATATTATACAAAAAACAAAAGTTTTTATTTGATTTTTTTGTTGTGATATATTTAGTCAAAAGATAATTTTGTGTTAAAAAATGTTGGGGAAATTCATTATTTAAATATTATATAAAACACACTACATAGGTACCTACTTTGTTTAATGTCACTATTTATTAGATGAAGTACTTACGTACTAGGTACATCATATAAATTTAATATGTACCCAAACATTATTTCTTTCAAAATAAATTATAAAATAAAACAAAATTCAAAGGCTCGCCATTGAAAAAATATATATAAAATTTAAAAATAATAATAAATACTTCCTTGCACCCTGTGCATGTGGCCATTTCATTGCTATTCGACAATTTCATCTAATTTATTTACCTAGTGTTTCCAGCCCCGATAAGCAAGAGTTACGTGAGAAATAATTTTAAATAAATTTATAAACATGAATGTAGATACCTACATAATATATTATAATATTGTGTATAGGCGACTGCCATAGAAATCGTATGAAGCAATGTCGTCACTAAATTCAATTTATGTAAATTTGAGATGTACTACTACAATGTTACTATGTTTTATAGAAAATTAAATTATCTATTTGGATTGTTTCGGTTTTTTTCGATATTATTAAAAACTAAGGAAATATAGGCAGTTTAACACATAAATTTAAAAAAATGTTTTTCTTAATAAAAAATGTTTGAGAAACTCTGGAATTTTTTTGAAAAAACTCGTTTGAGATTTTGTATTTGTCTATGTTCGTACCAATTCTCAGCGTTCAAGCTTTTATGGTTTCTGAGATATATGGAAAAATAAAGTAAAAATTCAAAAGTTGATAACCCCTGACTGAAACAAAAATTCAAAATTCTGAGTATAAAAGTTTTGTAGGCCTATAACTATTTATGTATTCTGAAGTTTTGGGCTCTGTAAATTGAGCAGATCAAAAGTTATAAGGGGAGACGGACACACACACACACACACCCTCACACACACACACACACACATGCACGCACGCACGCACGCACGCATGCACGCACGCACGCACGCATGCACGCACGCACGCACGCATGCACGCACGCACGCACGCATGCACGCACGCACGCACGCACGCACGCACAAGCACACGCATACGCACACAAAACTCACACGAAATATTTTACTCCGAATTCTGAGTAAATCCGTGTATGGAACATATATGCTGTGAAGCCACTATGTTGGTGTTTTATGACTTGGAAAAGCCGTGAAAAAAGTAGACCCTGCATACAATTCTCGCGTATCCTGGCTTGAAACATTGTCGATATGTTAAGAGAACAAAGGTCTCTTAAACAAATCGACAGTTGAAATATGTAATTAAGATAAAAGCAAAAAAACAATAAGAAACTAGTTGCATGTAATACATGAGATCCAACTATCGATAACGATAGTATGTTAGTTGAAGAATAAGTACCAAACTATAAACCCATAAATCCAAATTATTGAATATTTTAAGGTATTTTGTTTTCTATACAACAGATGTAGGTATGTATGTCAAGATAGGACAGTATGGAGGTCAGTCCTTTTTTCTAACCAGAATATGAAAACAGCATGATGGTATGATGGACGACATTATATAGAATATGATATTTGCTGCGAAGCCTCTAAGTTTGTGTTTTTTGCATGCAATAAGTCCACTATGGTAGGTATACAAAATGTTCCTAATACGCGCATCTTGGCTTAGTACTGTCGATATGTTTAGATAAATAAATTTTCTTAAACAAATCGACAGTTGGATTACATAAACATCAACCATTATACACAGTTAGTACAACATCTGCCGGGTTTGTAATATTTTTAAATTTTGTTGAAAGTATCATTAACAGATTTTTAATTATCTCAATAGAGACGAAGTTGGAATATTTATTGTAGGAGAACCGGGAAATCAAGGCACCTACAGGGCTTAAATATCATTGACTCCCGACAGAAAAAAATCCAATGTTTGCGCATATGCAATAATACAAATATTCGAAAGTATCATTATTATTTATTTTCTTCGCAAATACACGATACTGTGGTGAGTTCGAAAGAGAATGTGTAACAAGAGTTAAGTAATACGATCGCTAATCAATGTGTTATCTGATCTGCGTGACAAACGGGAAGTCTATAATACAAGCCTAAATCCCTTTTACGGAAATGTAGAAATTATGTTTACCACTAACGAATTTCTATTTAAGCCGGGACGCGGCCAATCTATGGTTTGAAAAAAGGTAAAGTAATTATACTCACTCCTCAAAAATTCACTGAAAACCAATGATTTAAATAATATACGGAGTAAATGAAATGACCCTTAATAAACATTTAGTGACATCGAAAATAAACAGTCACCAAGCTTTAAAATATTCTCATATCATTTATATTAATTTAATGGATGGATGGGTCGATGGCAGAGCGGCTAGCGCGCTGGGCTGGTAATCCAGTGGTCGCGAGTTCGAATCCTGTCTCGACCGATTTCGTTTACCTATAGCACATGCATTTATTTGATTTTTTTAGGGAACGTAGGAAGATGTATATGTACTTGTTCAACAAGGACATATTCATTTTTTATATTTAAAAAAAATATATATTAATAAAGATGCCGGTGTGTCGACAAAAATGCGCATGGCATGCTTTTTTATAGGATAATGCACACCCGTTCACCTGCCGATGGTTACCCCACATTGTGTGGAACGCAGTGAGGATCGATCCATGAAAGTGTACAGTATGATACCAATGATTAACAATAAAATGAATGAGTTTGTTAATTTTTTATTTATTTACATAAGGTACTAAAAATATAATAATTAAACAATAATAGTAGGTATTCAACAATCATTTCGAAATGAATGTTGTGTACTATTCAATATCATATTCTAAATAATGATAGACGACAATTTATTTATTAAATAACTGTAACACTGAAAGATAATTTATATCAATATGTTAAGTTAATTTTTTAATCAACAGATATACATATTTAGAAAATAAAACACTGAACGAAAACCAATATTAACATACGATTGAAACCTCGACTATTTTGAAACCTTGAACAACTTAGGAACTCAAACACTGAACGAAAATGAATATCAACATTCGATTGAAAACTCGTCTATTATAAAATAAGATGATTTTTTAACCAACAGATTTTTAAAATTAGTTGCATGTAACACATGAGATCCAACTGTCGATAGCGATAGTATGTATAGTTGAAGAATAAGTATCAAACTATAAACCCATAAATATAAATTGTTTAATATTTAAAGATATTTGGTTTTCTATACAACACATTACCTAGGTATTTATTTATTTATTTAGGGACAAATACAGTCTTAAAATACTAAAATAGTATAATACACTATAAAATAAAAATAAACAGACCAATTACATATGTCCACAGATATTAAATATGAAACATTTTAAACATCATTAATTTAAATATAACTAAGATGTATGTTTGCCTGTGACGGGAAAGGAAGGGAAGAGAAAAAAAAGGATGGGAAAAGGATTGTGACAGTTAAATTATGTATGTATGTCAAGATAGGATAGTATGGATGTCAGTCCTTTGATCCTACCCAGAATATGAAAACAGCATGATGGTATGTATGTATGTTTGGAGATTAGTATCAAACAATTAAGTCTTCTTAGATATTGTGTGTAGGCGACTGCCATACAAATTGTATGAAGGAATGTCGTCACTAAATTCAATTTTTATAAAAATTGTTAAAAAGAATTTGAGATGTGCTAATACAATGGTTATATTTTTTATAGAAAATAAAATTATCTAGTTGGGGTGTTTCGGTTTGTTCAATGTTTTTAAAAAAATTTGGAAATATAGGCAGTTAAACTCATAAATTTTTCATAAAAAAATATTTTTCTTATTAAAAAATGTTTGAGAAACCCTGGATTTTTTTTTAATACTCATTTGATATTTTGTGTTTGTCTATATTTATACCAATTTTCAGCGTTCTAGCTTTTATGGTTTCTGAGATATATGGAAAAATATACCAAAATTTCAAAAGTTTATAACCCCTGACTGAAACAAAAATTCAAAATTCTAAGTATAAAAGTTTTGTAGGCCTATAACTTTTTATATATTCTGAAATTTTGGGCTCTGTAAATTGAGCGGATCAAAAGTTATAAGAGGGGACGGACACACAGACACACAAAACTCACATAAAATGTTCTACTCCGTATTCTGAGTAAATCCATGTAATGGAACATATATGCTGCGAGGCCTCTAGTTGATGTTATTAGCATGCAAAAAGTCCACTACGCCATAAAAAATGTTCTTTCGTACACGCATCTTGGCTTAATAAGGACGATTCATTCAGAGAATTGAATTCTCATAAACGAATCGACAGTTGGAAAATTAAATTATCTAGTTGGGGTTTTTCGGTTTTTTTCGATATTCAAAAAAATGGAAACATAGGCAGTTAAACTCATAAATTTATCATAAAAAAATATTTTTCTTTACAAATAATGTTTGAGAAACCCTGGAATTTTTTTGAAAAAACTCATTTTAGATTTTGTATATGTCTATGTTGATTCCAATTTTCAGTGTTCTAGCTTTTATGGTTTCTGAGATATATGGAAATTTTCTATAAAAAATATTAACATTGCAATAGTAAGTAAGTAGGTACGCGCATCAGAGTAACAATAAACAAATTGATAGTTTTATGAACTATGTAAAAATAAAAGTAAGTAGGTCCGCGCATGAGAAAGTAACAATAATCAAATCAACATATACCTAGTATGAACTTTGTAAAACTGAAAGTAAGTAGGTACGCGCACGAGAGAGAGTAGGTATCAATACATATATCGACAGTTGTATGAAGTCGTAAAAATAAAAGTAAGTAGGTACGCGCTTTTTCAAGGCAATATTTAAAATGCGTTGAATTGTATTCATTTTATCGCGAAGGTCACAGAGACATGGTTGAAGAGTATTGAGCGCGGACGCAAGACGATCGGAGCCATATATATAAATCACCTTCAAAATATACTCCGAACAAATCTCCGTGCGGCCAAGGTCAACATGTAATATTTTGCCGCGGATGCAAAACGATCGGTGGCTTAGTAAAAATATACACCTTCAAAATATACACTGAATAAATCTCCGTGCGGCCAATGGTTGAACTAATAATATTCATTTCAAGATATTTTGATATTTTTTTTGCTTCCATGTAAACCAGTTGATTCTCTATGGTATAAGCAACAGAATGGTAGTTTTTGGCGTGAAAATTATCTTGCGTCCGTATACCGGACGCGAAAAGTTGGTGGACGCAACAACCCTATACGAATTTCACATAGGTGACGCAACAAGTATTGCGGGATATATATATATATATATATATATATATATATATATATATATATATATATATATATATATATATATATATATATATATATATATATATATATATATATATATATATATATATATATATATATATATATATATATATATATATATATATATATATATATATATATATATATATATATATATATATATATATATATATATATATATATATATATATATATATATATATATATATATATATATATATATATATATATATATATATATATATATATATATATATATATATATATATATATATATATATATATATATATATATATATATATATATATATATATATATTAATAAATAAATAAATAATAAATAAATATTTCAAATGAATCAAGCTGAAAAATTTAACATTTTTAACACGCGTTGTCATCTGGAATACACAAATATGAAAGTTTCTGAGCTCTACCTGGTCACGAAATTAGTTAAAAATCAATGATAAAATTCCAGTACCTATAGACACAAGTGATGTCAATTTTTAAAATTGTAAAAATACACACAACTACATATCTACAATTACAGAAGATGTTCGTTTACTTATTTTGGCTTGTAAAAATACACACAACTACATATCTACAATTACAGAAGATGTTCGTTTACTTATTTTGGCTTGTAAAAATACACACAACTACATATCTACAATTACAGAAGATGTTCGTTTACTTATTTTGGCTTGTAAAAATACACACAACTACATATCTACAATTACAGAAGATGTTCGTTTACTTATTTTGGCTTGTAAAAATACACACAACTACATATCTACAATTACAGAAGATGTTCGTTTACTTATTTTGGCTTGTAAAAATACACACAACTACATATCTACAATTACAGAAGATGTTCGTTTACTTATTTTGGCTCTTAAAAATACACACAACTACATATCTACAATTACAGAAGATGTTCGTTTACTTATTTTGGCTTGTAAAAATACACACAACTACATATCTACAATTACAGAAGATGTTCGTTTACTTATTTTGGCTTGTACAAAACGTACTTTGAGGTAGAAATTATTGCTAGTGGAGGGTTTTTCTTTGCGTAACGTTCATAAAATTTAAATTAATTATCCTTACCATACAATTTTAATTCTTAAAAAGGTTTTGTTTAGCTAAACTTACGTTCTTTTATGTTCAGATTTTCAAATATATTTTTCAGAAACATTACAATATGCTTATTTGTTTGTTTTTAATCGCATGAAACAGAAAACCCGTAATCTTATTTGTTAAAAATACAAAAAAATATTAGTCTAAATCAATAATTCCCAAAGTTTTGCTTGTGGAAACCCAAAAGTCGATTTTTGAAGAGTAGGTAGGTATCATGGGCCCACGTTAGTAAGGGCCCGTGACGCAAGTCCCAACCACCTTTCACCTGTACTCATATTATTTGCATATAAGAAAATATTTTACGAGTCTCTTAAAACCATGACAACTAGCATCCACGTAGAAAAACTAGGTTTTCCTTTATTTTCAACGCGACATTCTACAGTATGTATTTTTAAAAATATAATTAATAAATACCTATATAAAAAGTTATATTTCCAAAACTATGTATTTTGAACGTGCACTTTGTAAACATACTACGAAATTCTTTCCTTACAAAATAAACCTAATTATAGTTGCTTTAGTAGATAATATTTAATAATATCACTAGCCACCACCTCAACTGATTTGGCATAGTACCTAATAAAATAATTAATTTATTATTATAGTTTTTATTGAATTTTGGTGAATATACGGAGGTACACGCCATGTCCCTTACAGGGTTAGCAGAGAGAACCAAGCGCCTTACTCACATTCTTTTTTTGCACACATTCCTGGCTTCCTTTACATCCATGCATCGTCTCACACACGCTCGTCAAATGTTCAATTTCCTTATGTTTCCTTCTTTTCTTTCAAAATATCATTCATATGGTCATGCCAATCTTTCACCTGCTACTCACTCCATCTCTTGCACCAATGCATAATTATTTGGTCAATCGTTCATTGTTTCAATATGCAAAAACCATCTCAGAGCATTCACTTTCATTTTACTTATAATATCCTTCTTTATCAAGCATTTTCCTTATTTCCTCATTATTTTTTATTACATATATTGTTCTATTACATACTCTCCTCAGTGATCTCATTTCTGCAGCAATTATTCTACTTTCATGTGTTTTTAGCCACCTCCATGTTTCACTGGCATACGGCAATACGTTAATTTTGGTTATCGATAGATTTTTTTTTTTACAAAGAGACTGTAGGTGCCTTTAGTTCCTGATTCTCTTATAATAATAATCCAACTTCGTCTCTATTGAGATGTTAAATATTTTCATATAATTTCATTGACTTCTGACAGGGAAAAAATCCAATGTTTGCGCGTATGCAACTACAAATTATTCAACTTAGTATTCAAAGCACAAAGTTTGAGAACTTATGCTCTTCATTGTACAAAAATTAGTCTGCTCAGCCTCGTTTAATATTAGCATAACTCCTACCTACTTTATATTTTTTTATCTAAATAAACAGTAGAAAAAAATCACATGCTGTAGTTTCACACGTATACTACGTTCGTCGCAAAAAAAAATTTTTCGTGAGTGAAAGCAAAATTTCAACTTGACTAAATGGTTTATTTCTTTAGGAGATTTTTTTAGCAACCGATTCAAATGAATTTCCCTTAATTTATGATTTCAAAATAAATGAGTGGGTTGTGGACAACGCAATATATATTTACACTAAACCAAATGTTTTGAAATCACTATATTTCGGTCAATTTTCCAACTGTCGATTCGTTCATGAGAATTCAATTCTCTTAATGAATCGACATTATCAAGCCAAGATGCGTGTACGAAGGAAAATTTTGTATGGTGTAGTGGACTTTTTGCATGCTAATAACACCAACTAGAGGCCTCGCAGCATATATGTTCCCATATATGGATTTACTCAGAATTCGGAGTAGAACATTTTATGTGAGTTTTGTGTGTGTGTGTGTGTGAGTGTGTGTGTGTGTGTCTGTGTGTCTGTGTGTGTGTGTGGTGTGTGTGTGTCTGTCCCCCCTTATAACTTTTGATCCGCTCAATTTACATAGCCCAAATATTTATAATATATAAACAGTTATAGGTCTACAAAACTTTTATACTCAGAATTGTGAATATTTGTTTCAGTCAGGGGTTATCAACTTTTGAAATTTTGGTTTATTTTTCCATATATCTCAGAAACCATAAAAGCTAGAACGCTGAAATTTGGTATAAATATAGACAAATACAAAATCTCAAATAAATTTTTTAAAAAAAATCCGGGGTTTCTCAGACATTTTTTTATTAAGAAAAATATTTTTTTATGATAAATTTATGAGTTTAACTGCCTATATTTCCAAATTTTTTAAAAATATCAAAAAAAGTCGAAACATCCCAACTAGATAATTTTATTTTCTATAAAAAATATTAACATTGTATTAGCACATCTCAAATTTTTTTTAATAATTTTTATAAAAATTGAATTTAGTGACGACATTGCTTTATACAATTTGTATGGCAATCGCCTACACACAATATCTAAGAACACTTAATTATTGTTTGATACTAATCTCCAAACATACATACATACCATCATTCTGTTTTCATATTCTGGGTAGAATCAAAGGACTGACCTCCATACTATCCTATCTTGACATACATACATATGTAGGTACCGTTGTTGTATAGAAAATCAAATATCTTAAAATATTAAATAATTTGTATTTATGGGATTATAGTTTGGTACATATTATAAAATTTTGTTACTGTTCACAAGAAAAAAAATCAGTGTAAGAAAGACAATTTTTGTGTGTCAATCGATAAGGATTGTAGTGATGCTACATGACACAAACAATTTGGTCAATGAATACGTCATTTTCCGGATGGTCTCGCATCTCATTCATATTAACGAAGATGGCCGAAGGACATCAGTTCCTGAACCGAATATGTAGCGCGGTTTCCCATTCGCACATCAACCGGCAAGACGACTACAACTCTTTAGTAATAATCGTAAAATTATTATCGACTCAAACATCGCAAACATCTGTAAATTTATCAAGTATAATATTGCGCCTTATTTAAACCGAAAATAGATGTAAATCATGTACCTAAGTTATCTTTTATTTTGAAACCAATTCATCACTCAATTACTATTTCTATTTCTGACTGATTAACTGCCTATCAAATTGTAATATCTTATTTAGTGATGTATGTTATTGGGAAGTAATTTTGAACACGCACTTTAAATCGCAAGCTTCTGATATATTATATTATTCACAATTAAATAACAACCCCAATAGCATCCTTCTCTAAGGATCTTTTCAGCCAAAACGATATTTCTGAAAAATGAAATGAATCATTGTGGAACCTAAATCAGAGTATGGTAATTCATTCATGCATGCATACCATCACTGCATATCGCAAAAAAAGCGAATGAAAACAAATGAAAGTGTCGTAATTAAAAATGTTAATTATTTATAAAATACGTAATATCGCAAATTATAGTCGACTATAAATATCGGACGTTTCTATATTACGACACCCGCCATAAAATTAATAATCCCCGTAATTTTGTAACAATTTAACCCTTAGACGCCCCCGTTCCAAGTTATGGGCGTAAGTACTTGCCGGGGGGTAAATGTGATGGTTGTCTGTAATAGGTGGATATATGTATATTTGTCATTAATGTCACATGCAGGTTAGAACCCTTCATTATGATATCGTTTTAAAACACGACGAATTAAATTTATAATGTAAGGTATTATGTATTTTGAAAGCACACATACATTCACTCTATCAATTATAATAATTATATTTCCATTGTATGAAATGACTCAAGCGTGTTTAGTCAATTAATGTCAAATTATTTTGTACCTTATTCAAATGCTCCAAGCCCCCCATCACTAAATTGGGGATGAAGACGGAAATATTGTTTTATTCAAAACACTGGCACCACGATACAATCAAGAAGTGTCAATGAAAATTTCTCTATTAGAGGCATCTCACATTCAAGTAGGTACAAGAGCTTAGAAACGCACAGGTCATTTTACCAATGTCGGATGAACTGTCAAAGTTGACATTAAACGCGATAATTTAAACATAAAAAAATAATGAACAGTGTTCGAAATCATTAAAGTAGGTAAAAATATGTTGACATATATAATTTATTTCAAAAAATGTGATCAAATGGCTTGACAAATACGAACACGTGTGCAAGAACAAGGTGTTTTTTTTAATTTTTTTCCTGCAGTCAATTTCTATTCAATTTATAAAGCAACTCACACACGCGAGTCGCTATTAAGTCGCTATTTAGTCTCTAATGATAATAGCTACTCGCGTGAGCGAGTTGCTTGAGAAAAAAATATCCGCGTTTTACACTGTCTCTTGGCGTTTTACCTGTGATTGCATGTATTTTTATATCGTTTAATCAAAAACTAATTACAATAAAAAAAATTTAAAAGCAACAGGGAGAATCAACGCATAAAGAAATATATTTAAAGAATCATTCAATAAAAATATACATAGTATCTCAAATATTTATACATATTAAAAAGATATTACATCATCATTTTAGTTAATGCAGAGCATGTGTTATGCTTCCTTTTTATAAGGTTATACGCACCCTCACACCTGTCGCTGGTTACCATACATTATAGGATATGCCATTATGGTATCAATAAACGATTTTAATATTTTTTTCCGTTAATTTTAATAAATATATGAATAAGTAAATAAACAAAATAAATAAATTAACAAACAAATAAATAATTTTTTCTTTCTTGGGTTATCTTTATTGTATCCTGACCGTGTTTCCCTTACTTCATTCCATTAGAACATTCAAAACTTTAGCCACAATATTGCAGGGTATAATAGGTTGAATGGAAATGTATTTATTATTGGAAATATAATTGCAAACCCTACTACTTCCCTACCCCTGATTAGTACTGAAATCTATGTTTTTTTTAAATATTTGGTATTGCTAATTCCACTATTTTCCTGCGCCTGATAAGTACTGAAATGTATGTGTTATTGTAAATATAATTGCAAACTCCACTATTCTCCTACGCCTGATAATTAGGTACTGAAATGTATTTTTTATTGGAAATGTATTTGCATACTCAACTATTTTCCTACGCCTGATAAGTACTGAAGTGTATGTTTTATTGGAAATATAATTGCCAACTTCACTATTTTCCTACCCCTGATAAGTACTGAAATTACCTTCGTCATTTTTGAAACTTGTTAATATTTAAAAAGAAGCAATATATTTCCCGTTAAGCTGCTTAAAAATACATCATCTGTTCTGTCTTTTGTGAATGATATATGACGTTATAAATATTGATTTCTGTTCTTTTGTCATGTCATATCTACGTCCTTTACCTTCCTTTCCCTTCTCGTCCAATTAATCAATATTCAACATCGTCAAATACTTTTTTTCAAATGTCCGTTTCACGAATGTATATATATGTATATACCTAGTTTATTTCAACTTGTGATTTGATTGATGTCGTGTCGTTTGAGAATTACTTAACATATCACGTTCGTGATAACCCATATTTATCTTTGGCATATTTACCTAAGTTACACAAATCGATTTTTATTTTTTTATCAAGAAGGGAGACTTTAAAATTGAATATTTTTAATGTACCTACTAATAAAGTAATTAAAAAACAGGTTAGGAATATAGCACACAACGCAATAGTCAATTGAAATATGGACATTGGACTTGGCAGACGCATTCATTCATTCTTGGCAGACGCTTGGCAGTCCATTAGATGAATGTGAGCATATTATTTTCATAGGTTCTTCTTCCTAGCCTTCCCTCCACTGCTGGATGTAGGCCTCTTTTCTCTATTCTGTGCCGCTTCAATTCAGTTTTTCCCGGCGACCACAACAATATCGTCGGCCCATCTCTTTTGTGGCTGACCGACACCCCTTTTCTTTTCCCATGATCTCTACTTTAAGACTTTGGGAGTCCATCTTGAATTTGGCTGCGTTCAACATGTCCGTACCCGTATAATAAAGCGTAAAATAATGAAAAAAAAAATAACCAGCTTTCTTTTTACACTGGTGTCGAGATCGCCAATCCATGATCCATGAGATACTTTTCGTGATATGCATTTTTATCGCTTACTAAACATTCTATGAAGGGGTCGTTTACAGTCCACATATGCAGGTGATGGTAGAATAGCAAAATAATAGTATAAAAGTACCACGAAGAAAATATATAAATTTAATTAAAAATAATAATTATCAAGATTTTCTGGGTATGTCATTAAGAGAAAAACTAACTTGTGAATAAGAGAGAAAACCAAAATAATCGACGTTGTCCAAAAAGTTACCAAGCAGAAGCTGAGCTGGGCAGGGCATGTCGTTTGAACCACAGACTCCAGATGGACTAAGAAAGTGCTGGAATAGCGACCTAGAACGGTCAAAAAAAGTGTCGGAAGACCTCAAACAAGGTGGCTTAATGATGTAAGACGAGTGGCTGGAGGCGGATGGATGCGGTCTGCATAGGATATGGAGCAGTGGAAATCTCAGGGTGAGGCATATGTCCATCACTGGACGATGGAGGGCTGATGAAGAAGAAGAATTACCAAGATATTATGTGTATTTTTTAATAAAAAGTGACTTTATTTTATATGCTACTGTTCATAGTGTATATTATCATAATATATATTTTTAAGTTTAAGTATCCAATGAATTCAATTATTTATGGCACAATACTATGTATGTATGTATATTGTATAAATTGCCTAACTAATAAAAGGTGTTTGTTGTATTCATCTCAAAAGATACAATCTTCAAATGAACTCAACCATACCCCATCTTTGTACTCGTATTTACACAAAATATAATATAATCGTGGAAAACTGTTGCTTTGTGCCTTGTCGGTGTTGCCAGGCAACTAATTAAGTCGGATGCCAGGTTCCAGGTGCCAGGTGCCGGGTCATACACTGCCACCGTGACTATAGTGACATTAGTATAAATAATTATTACGTCACGGCTTATAAATTAACAGCCGTGGCTCAAGTCGGTAATGGTCTCGTCTCGACTAACAAATTAAGAGACCAGATGCGCCCCGCAGTGCAGAAAGTGCATTGTATCAAGAGACCCATTTCATTAGACCAAAATCTCAACCCTTACAATGTTTATTAAACATTGCATTTACAAGAGCAGGAGAAGAAAACTTGTTTGTGTATTTTTTTGACATAGTTACTAGGTGACACCAGCTATGTTGAATGAGAGCGCTTCGTAACGTTGGGGTAGGTGTACAATCTGTTCAAGAAAATATATTTCGGATCATGAAAAAGACCCGGGTTCTAAGAAGATAATATGTACAAACGCAGAATTCGGAAGATCGTTTCACAGTCGAGCTGACCTATTAATAAAAGATTTCGAAAAGTGACTGGTTCATGAACATGTGTTGAAGGTATACTATGACTGAATAAAACAAACGATTCAATTACGAATGAGAGAAAGAAAGACCAAAAATGCAAGTTCTGCAGAGAATTTCCTGTGGTAGCATCTATATTTATTTATTTATTTTATTTTATTTTATTTTAAATATATTTTATAATACAATTAATATATAAATTCACTAGTAATAATATTCTTACATATTTTTCCCTGCAGTACCTCATCAAAAAGATTACAATCTTGTGCTTGATGAGGGAAGCACTTATAACAAAATAAAAAGTATCAATACAACATAAAAGTAAAAGTAATTAAATCAAATCATACATGAACAAAAAAAAAATCAAATAAACATCATAAAAAGGTTGAAAATAAATGAAAAAGAAGAATACTCAAATGAGAAAACATATCAGAATACATATTCAAACAAAAAAAAAAGAAAAACATCAAAATAATTGAAAAATGAGTAATATAGAATTATAGACGATTCAAATATATCAAAACACATATTCAAAAATAAAAAAAGAAAATACTGGAAATTGAAACAAATCAAAACAACAAAATCGAAAACTACCATTTTAGAAAGTTAAGTGCAATTTTAATTTATGTTTAAATTTTTTAAATTCTTTTATCTGCTTTAATTCATTTGGGAGGCAATTGAAAAATTTTATTCCCAAATAAATGTAGTTGTTTTGTAATTGTCCTGTATTACATTAATTTGGGTATTTTAAAATCATTTTGGAATCGCAGAGACTTATTTTTTTCAATTTTTTGTATAACATTATCTTTGAAAATTTGCAAAATAGACACTTTTTTATAAATATTATCTACTTTGGGTACTTTGAACATGTCAAATAGTGTTGTAGTGGGAAAAGTGCGTGTTTTCTTAAGTATAACCTTTATGATTAATTTTTGTACAACTCTAACTTGGTTTAAAATATTGTCATATGCTCCTCCCCAACCAACGATTCCATAAATAAGCAAGGAATGGACCGTCGCATAATAGATGTTTTTTAGGTTTTTTAAATTAAATACATTTCTTAGTCTTATGAAAATATAAATACATTTCCTTATTCGTTTAACTAAGTCACCTAAATGCGCTTTCCATTACATGTTTTGGTCAATAATAATACCGAGGTATTTTATCTTTGAGGTTGGTCGTAGTGTTGAGCAAATTTCGCGGCAGTTGCTGGTGTTGCAATTATTATGATGTATGGTTATTTTCAAATCCAGATCTGTTTTCAGTTTATTAATAGAGAATGGGATAAAGTGTGTTTTTTCGGTATTAATAATATAAACCAGCAAATTCGACAACATATTCTTAAAGTCTTACTTTAAATATTTTAGTTAGACGGGCATGTTGCCGAGTTCGCGATATTGTCCGCGACGTTCTTTATTGACTGTCGTTACATTGCACTCGCGTAGGCACCTGCCAATACAGTGACATTCTGCCGTGTCAGAGTGTCATTGTATTGGTAGATTCAGACGTTGCGTCTGAATCGTTGTGACAATTTAATGTAGGTAATGACAATGACGTACATGTTTTATAGAAATTGATCTTTGATAAATTGCTTATTTTTATCCTTTAAAATATGCTGGGCTAAAATCTATTTTTTTTGTCTCAGTTCAATTATTCCTTCTTTTTTTTTGTTTTATCTTTTTAGGTAGTTCAACTTTTGTTTTCTTTTTGTTTTCCTACATATATGTATATGTGTATTTTAAACTTTCCTTTTAACTGTGCAAAGTAATGTCTTTTTTATAATTTGAATGGTCAGGAGACGTTGATTGTACCTACCTAACTATGCACAATAGCCATGCGGGAGATACCTGTTATTGGAGCACTGGAGATTCTATTTTTTTGTTTCATGCTTTTTTTTTGTTTGTGTTGTTCAGTGTTCTGTTGGTGTCTCTGTATATTAAATAAATAAATAATACCGACCATGCGTCTGTGGTCTAATGATTGCAATCCATCAGTCAATGATGGGTCGTCAATCAGACGACAGCACGCCTTTGTACAGCATCGAGGGTATTCAGTAGGTATTGGGGGGCACCGCTACAGAGGTGACTTCATCCACCACCACCACCCGTTCTGCTTATGGGGACTAATAACGACCCCTTGAAAAACTCTGAAAGAACACATAAAGAACATACGAAGAGTCCGGAGAACTCAAAAACCTTGCAGACACTGCACTCAATATTCCAAAGAGAGCTAATCTTGTGTAATCAACTGACTAGCATATTCAATAATTGGGTATATTTACACTTTGTATATAGAGTATAAAATTTTGGGTTGCATCATATTATTAATATTACTTATATGTATATCATAGTAATTAAAAATTTTCTTACATAATATGGCATTAGTTGGCTCGGTTTTACTCCAATAACTCTGTAAAAAGGAAAAGAAAAAAATTAATCACCTTAAATAGTGACTTACTTATGAACTAGGCAAGCTTATATTTAATTTTCATACGCTTCATAGTTAAAACATTAAAAATTCAAAGATAAATATCCAAAGAAAAAAAAATCCTATCTGTTCATTCTCTACCACAAAATAAGGTGTCATTTTGATTTATCAGAATAATATCATAAGACTGGTGTATGGTTAAAATTTTTAACCTTTGTGCTTATTTTTTTATCTTATTTCATAGTAGTAACAAATTTCATCCTTCTTCCATCCTTTTTTCTTCCCTTCCATTCCCATCATAGGCAACGATACAATAATAATTATTGTAAAAATATTTCATTTATTTTTTGCTGTAATGTATAATATGTGATTATTTAATGATCATCATATTTTGTCGACTGTGTTTTGTTTATTTTTTATTGTTTTTTATGTTTTTTTTGTTTCGTTTTTTTTCCTCTTAAATACATAAATTAATATTCATTGGCATGACAATGTGAACAAAATTATGAAAGAAGAAAACGTTAGAAGAGTAAATCCTGTATGAATTTATATGTACAAAGACAGAAGCGTACTGCGTTTGGTTCTCTCTATGTTCTCAACAAAGGGGACATGGCGTGATCGTGTGTATGTATATACACAATATACATACATAAATATCACAATCAATTCCCATATTTTATAACAACCTTAGATTATATACCTTATAATTCTATGATAACAACATACTATTGAATTGAAGCATTTAAAAATAATTTCCATGTGAAATTACCAACGAGCTATCCGATTTAATCGATATAGAGGTACCTACCTACTGTGAGAGAGAAAATGAAAACGGCAGAATATGGCTCCCTAATGTTATCAGAGGATCAAATAGATTGCTTTCAAACAACACCTAATTGGGTGAATTTAATACTAGTCGTATTCTGGAAACGTATTGAGCATCAAAAATAAACATCAACAGTGAATGTTTACGACAAAATAATTAGACTAACATTAACCCGTGTAAGAAACGCTTACATCTTTCAAACTCAACCAGTTCATAGAATGACTAAACCGCACTTCACACGAATGAGGTTTTCAACGCGGTCCGATTTTCAACGCTTAAAACAGCATCCAAAATACAGGTTACTCAAAACATCACTTTACACGAGTATTATTTTCTCCTTTATTTTCGACCTCTATTATGCAATTAAAAATAACAACATTTTAGTTTTAGCTTGTTCCGAGTTTCGTTCAACAGTGTTTTATCTTTGCATTTTGACTATTCGGCATTTTACTTGAATTGGACACGATTTGATTTGTTTTGGACCCTCACTTTTTTGTTTTTGTTTTAAAACATTGCTCTCTGATAAAAGTCAAAGTCAACACAACACAAATGGCAGCCATGTTGACCCGTCGGCAACGAATAATTTTACAGATTTCTGTTTTACAAAAAACGATACAAAACGCGTTGAAAATAGAATACGTTCTCACGTTCTATTTCTTTCCCCACCGCGTTGAAAAAAACTCGTCCGTGTAAAGTGCGCTTAAGCGTAAAGAGCCAAAAAAAAATAATGATTTTTTTTATTCATTCATACCGTCATGGCATATACCACAATGTGGGGTAAACAACGACAGGTGTACGGGTGTGCATCACCTTATAAAATGAATCACAAAACATGCGTTTATCTCCACAAATCGGTCTCGTCTCACCTAAAAAGGCAGTACCTACATTCAGAATGGGTGGTAAACCCCGTTTGCTGAACTATGTGAGTTTTTTTGTAGCCTATTTTTGAAAACCGACCTCTTACGGGACACTCGAAAACAATAATATTCAAGAATGGAAGATTGAGATATAAAATTGGGTGACAAAAAATATTTTAAAAAATCGAAAATATGTTTCCCAACGTTATTCTGTTCTATTTTTTTTTTCTATTTAATTTTGACAGCTATCGTAGTATGACATTGAGATTAATAATATCATTTAATACTTTTTTAGCTTAATAATAGGAAAACTAGCCGAACCCGGCAATATTGTCGGCCTTCGTGGCTCAGTTGGTTGGGTGTCTGACTGCTGATCCAAGGGTCCTGGGTTCGATTCCCGGTGGAGACACAATTTTTAATTGTGTTTTCAGTCTGGATCTGTGAGAGGATAAATATCGTAAGTCTCCAGAATGTGGCAACTTGTTATTGGGTGCGTGTTAAATAATTATTTAATATAGCACCTGTTAGTTGCCCGAGAAGCTACATAAAATAAAATAAAATATTCGTATTTATTTATTATTTCCATCAACGGCTAAATAGCCTTTTACAAGTACATACAAAATAAAATAGTACAAACACGTTTAATACATACAATAATATTGTACTAGTTGCATGTAACACATGAGATCCAACTGTCGATAGCCATAGTACGTATAGTTGAAGAATAAGTACCAAACTATAAACCCATAAATACAAATTATTTAATATTTTAAGATATTTGATTTTCTATACAACCATGTACCTAGGTATATATGTCAAGATAGGATAGTATGGAGGTCAGTCCTTTGATCCTACCCAGAATATGAAAACTGCATGATGGTATGTATGTATGTTTGGAGATTAGTATCAAACAATTTAGTCTTCATAGACATTGTGTGTAAGCTACTACCATACAAATTTTATGAAGCAATGTCGTCACTAAATTCAATTTTTATAAAAACTGTTAGAAAAAATTTGAGATGTGCTAATACAATGTTAATATTTTTTATATAAAATTAAATTATCTACTTGGGGTGTTTCGGCTTTTTTCGATATTAAAAAAAAATGGAAATATAGGCAGTTAAACTCATAAATTTATCATTAAAAAAATATTTTACTACTAAATCATTTACACATATATCAAGATCATTTATGAATATAATTTGACTTGGTTGCCTCTAAGCCTCTAAGTTGGTGTTTTTTGACTTTTAAGTTTGAAATGCCATCCAAAAAGTTCACTACTCCATACAAAATCCCTTCACACGCGGACTAAGGTTAGTACTGTCGATTTATTAAGAGAAATAAATTATTTTGTATAAATCGATATTTGGATAACATCCCTTTCTGGGGATTATGTGTTACGCCGCCCCTTGTTGGGCTCACCGTTGTGAAACCCAATACATCAAACGTCTGCTGCTTTCTGGACAGCGCTTCGCCCTTCTGGCTTTAGCTAAGGCTTACAGAACCTGTGCAACTGACACACTTCCTATTCTTACAGGTGTGGCTCCTCTTGATCTAGAAACACAACGACGAGCGTCAATTTACAACCTGTATAGAGGTCGAAGCTCAATTTTGGGTGGAGTATCTCTCACACCCGTGAATTTACCCACCTTTCGTGGAGTGATTGAAAACTTAACTCAAAATTCACTTCTAGACGCTTGGCAAAATCGCTGGTCGTCTTCTTCCGTGGGCAGACTGACATTCTTATTTCTTCCTGATGTGAGGACCCGTATTTTATCATCTTGGATTATTCCTGATTATTGGACAACGCAATTCCTAACTGGACACGGCAGTTTCCAAAGTTACCTTTTTCGTTTTCACTTATCCGATTCCTCCTCATGTCAGCTTTGTGGTAACTCTGATCAGACTTCTGAGCATATCCTATGGGAATGCACTAACTTCTCCGTGTCAACATTTCGACGAGAACTCTACAACGATGTTCGAGGGAATTCCTTTGGCCCCATTGGACATGCGGACCTTGTAGCCACGAAGAGCAACTTCAGAGCATTCAAGACTTTTTGTCAAAAATACGGTGAACTAATATTTTCACTTTCAGTGCACGACGAACCTACTGCTCCCTTATAATCTGCTATCTTTGGCACTCTAAGTGCAGTGTCTGCAAGGTTTTAGAGTTCTCCGGACTCTTCTTACGTTCTTATGTGTTCTTTCAGAGTTTTGCAAGGGGCCGTTTTTAGTCCCCATAAGCAGAACGGGTGGTGGTGGGGGAAGAACAGTTGGACAACATCTATGCTGCAAAGTTGGTGTTTTTTAACTTCGAAGTTGGAAAATCCATTCAAAAAGTCCACTGCTCCATACAATGCTCTCACACGGGACTAAGATTAATACTAACGATTTATTTCGAAAAATAAATTGTCTTGAACAAATCACTCCCTGTATACGACTCATAGTACAAATATTATTTAGATAGCTAGCTGCCTTCAAATAACGTTCGTAGAATTATGAGAAATTGAGTATTTTCTTTCTAGAATTCTAATTTTATACAAAATTGAGTTGTAGGTATACAAAATAAAACGTCTGACTCAAATTAAAAATAATTTAAATAAAAAAAATCGCGGTGTCACAAACCTGAATAACGACCAATCAACGACTCCATTAGCATAAAATCTAGGAGTTTTCCGACATATCTAGCAATAACGTATTTCAGCAAACATCCGTTGTTGACTTTAAACAGAAAATTTTCCCCTTTACGATATTGACGCGAGAGAAATCATAAAAATGCCGTATTTATTATTTGATTTTGTGAAATGCAAGCATTTTGATGAGACATAAAACTGATATAAAAGCAGATCCATCTGTGAGTATATCGTGGAACAAATAATAATAGTAGGTATAAAACACAATTCGAGGACTGCATTTCATAGGTGATAAAACGGATAATTTAAAATATGTTATTGTGAACAAACGATAAGAAATATCAAACAACCAGAGTCAAGTATGAAAATCCTATTTATGGAAACATCGTTAAATAGATGTGTGCTGTGCATACCTAATAACTTCGTTTATCAAGAATCGTAACTAGTGGTCCAAGAGAAGACAACGTTTTCGGTGAATCATTTTTTAATGGCTGACATTTTGATATTTTCATTATACATATATCTTATAATATAACAATAATAACAATAAGATTAGGAGAGCCGAACTTACCTAAAGTAGGACAAGGTCAAGAAAAAGAAGAAGAATAAAAATAAAAATTTTATTCCAGTCTGTGAGCAGGGGGTTGCAATTCTACACAAACCATATTTTTTATATACAAAAAAAATTGATTCCAGAACGTTTAAAATTCTTTGGTAGATCGACAAGTATTTTAAATGATCGATAGCGGAATAACAGGACACTATAGCAGACTTCCTGAAAGACCACCCAAGCGATGGAGGGATAGTTGGACGTCCACCTCACAAGAGCAGGCTCAGAGAATAACAGGACACTATCCTAACTAAGGCGGACGAAGAAGAAGAAGATAGCGGAATATTAATAACTCTTGTGTGACTTTATCAATTTAATTTAAAATTAAGCTAGAACTAAAAATAATATATAAAAATAATACAGAATTTTATAATGGTAAAAAATAAGAACACACTTTTAACAGTTACCTAGCATTAAATTTAGGATATATTATCACTGTAATCTTGGACTTATTTTGTTGTTATAGGTACTTAAGGCCCTTGTATACGCTGGATATACGGATGTACACAAAAATGAACGCTAAATTACCATCTAATGTATGAAACACGAAGCAATATTGTATATCACCTAATATATGTAATATACAACATTTTTTTGTGATGAAAAAGTAAAATTTAGAGGTTTCTTTAAAAGGCAATAATAGTAATTAATATTACAAAACTCAGCCGATAGATTTTCATATTCTTTTTCGATTGAAATAAAAATCTTCTTCATATGCCTTTTAGATTTTAGTTACTTGCTATAAAAAAATAAAAATGGGTTTTACTAAAACTAATTTTACAAGAAAAGTATTAAACAAATTTAAATTTCAAAAAACTCCTTTAATAGAATAAATATGTACCTAAATATAAACGGTTCACTATTTCAAAAATGTATCTTTTGAGGGTACTTGGGAAATTATTTTCAAAATATACTATATAGCCTACTATAGTCTCTTAAGGCTGTACTATGTATAATGTAATTATGTATCGTTGCTAAATAAATAAAGAAACGAATGAAAAGTGATTCAACCAAGTGAATAAATAAGTGATAATTAGATCTGTTTTGGAGGTGAATTTTATTGAGTTGTCAGGTGAAAAAACGGTAAGGACGCTACAAGTTCGGTATAAAGAAGAAAATATGATAATAAATGAGGATGTCTAAAAATGGGTTGACCCATTTTCGCCTCTTTCCGTGCCTTCCTAAATATACTAATTTAACAAGACCTCCTATCTGAACAGATGATGGATGTGGATCGAGAGTAAACCGACCTTCTGGCTCTTTGTTTGTCAAAAGTGAAAAGTTACAAACGCCAATTTGTTGCAAATTATGATGAATCAGAAAATGTTGATGAATCAATAATAAAAAGTACATAGTCCAACTGTCGATGTGTTCAAGAAAATTTATTTCTCTAAACAGGGCGACAATGTTTCAATCCAAGATGTGCGAGATTTGTATGCCAGGTCTATATTTTTCGTGGTTTTTCCAACTTTTAAATCGAAAAACACAATCTTAGAGGCTTCGCAGCATATATTTTCCATACATGGATTTACTCAGAATTCGGAGTAAAACATTCAGTGTATCTGTGTCCTTCCCCCTTATAACTTTTGATCCGTTTGATAAACAGAGCCTAAAATTTCAGAAGTATAGAAAATTTGAAGCTTACAAAAAATTTATACTCATAATTTTAAACTAGTTTCATTCAAGGGTTATCAAGTTGTGAATATTTGCATTATTTTTCCATATATCTCAAAAACCATATCGGTTTATACGCTGTAAATTGGTGTGAATATAGACAAATACAAAATCTCATTTTTTTATTAATTTCCAGAGTTTCTCAAATACATTTAACTAAGATTTTTTTTGATAAATTTATGTGTTTACCTGCCTATATTCCCATTCTTTTTAAAAATATCGAAAAATGCTAAAACATACCAACAAACATATTTTGTTTTCTATAAAAAATATTAACATTATTGTAGTACCTACATCTCATTTTTTTAAATTTTTGTAAAAAATTTATTTTGTGACGACATCGTTTCATACAATTTGTATGGCAGTGGCCTATCCACAATATCTAATCTGAGTTAATATTTTGATTAATCTCCAAACAAACATACAATCATGCTGTTTTCATATTCTGGGTAATAAAAAAGACTGGCCTACATACTGTCTTATCCTGATATACCTACATCTGTTATGTAGAAAACAAAATATCTTAAAAAAATATTATTTAAAATTATATTAAAATTAAAACAATTTGTTTTAAATTCTACGTATATTTGTTATTCATCGATAGCTTGGATCTCATGTGTAACATGCAACTTATTTAGATATAGCAATGCAGAGTATCTTGTCCGTCTAACGGAGTTCATTAAACTGTATGTTTTGGAGTAATTCTTGACAATCAATAAAACCATTTAACAATTCGCGCAGAAACATTATGTCACTATTCCACATCCCACAATGTAGGATAATCGCTAAAGTGCACTTTACACGAACACTATTTTCAACGGGTTTCAGGTTTTCGACGGGATTTTCAACGCTATGGGCAAAAAAATAGAACGTGTTCTATTTTCAACGCGATTTTCATCCTTTTTGGTAAAACAGAAATCTGTAAAATTATTCGCTATTATTATATAATTTTTCGATATACATTTATTTATGTTATATTAAAAATTTGCACATATAATTGTGTAAACTGTGTAAAGTACTGTAAAGCGATGCTCGGAGTAACCTATATTTTGGATGCTGTTTTAAGCGTTGCGTGTAAAGCGATGTTTGGAGTAACCTGTATTTTGGATACTATTTTAAGCGTTGGAAACCGGGTCGCGTTAAAAATAGTGTCCGTGTAAAGTGCACTTAAGAGTTTGCGGGCTCGCATCACCAATAAAAGAGAATACGACACATGCAAGTACCCCCGCGCGCCAGTCTCGTCTCACCTAAAAAGGCAACGTTCAGAGTGTGTGGCGAATCTCATTGATGAACTATTAGTATGTATGTGAGATGATATTGTCTGTTGTATTTTCGATTACCCGGCACACCCAATAACGATGATAACAAAAACGAGCGAAAGCACTATTCTCAGCCGGTGCCTCATCAAAATAAATAATAATAAGTAATAAATATGTACAATATAAACAAAAAAATTCTATATCAAGCAAAGCCAACTTGTACACAATCGATATTAGTTTATAAATAATATCTTCGAGGCCAATGGGTCAAATACAATCTCAAACAAAATAAAAATGTTCCCAGTCTAGCAAAATGTTGACCAATTATCTGACATTCACTCGAGCTGTTGCAATATCATATCGTTAAATTATAACTCATTTGGAAGTATTTATATTAGGATAGTTCCGAATATCATAACATTAGACAATTTCCAAAATGGTCAAAAGAAATATGAGACTATCGTATTTGACTTTGGCTATTGTAGTGTTGTGTTGTGTGACAATATTGTGTAAAGCCCAACAGGACGATGAGCCATCATTTACCAAAAACCCCGTCTGCTTCAACAACATCAACTCGCAAAATACATGCGAAAGAAATCGGATAGCCGTCAAGTCAGTATTCTATCTTTGCCACGATATCCTAAAACTGAACAGTCCTCCTCAGGCCATCAGAGTTGAGGACAACAAAATATACGCGACAGAAGGTAGAAAATCGTACGTGGTTCACAAACTTAGCAAACAATTCCAAGAGGTGAAAAGGTTGGTCCATAGCGTCGACGAATACGAGGACAAGTACGGCAACAGATACTACACTGTCGACAACAAACTCTTCTTTTCGCGCAGGAACGAAACCACTGACCAGGAGTTTCATATAAAGGGAAAATCAGATAAAATTATTCAGAAAGTGACTCAGATAGCTCTAGACTACGAGGCTGAAATATTGTTCGTCATGTCTATGGACCCAGCCCAAAAACAACCGATCGCAAAGCTCTTTGCCCTTTCCACGTCCGCTTTCGGATTCGAAACTGAAGCAGTGTTGATTAATGAAATTAGCGAAGTATCTTCGATCGCTATGGACGAAGAATCTCGAATGCTCCTCGTCGGGGTGTTGTACGAAGACAGGGGGAGGATCCTGAGATTGAAGAGACGCGACATCGACCCTTGCGCCATACCAGAGAGGACTGCCGCAGTTTTGGAAGTATTCAAAGAAGCCGAATCTAGAATTCTCTCGCTGTTGGAGATCGAATCACCAAACGCGCAGGCGCCATCTTACGCTGCGTTGCAGAGAGAAATAGACCATTTGAGGAGCGAAAACGAAAAATTGAACAATACCAACGAATATTTACTTCAAAGAAATAAGGATCTCAAGATAGAAATCGAATTGTTACGTTTGCAATCAGAAGAAACCGCGACTACAGTAAAAGTGAGAACAATAAGACCGTTCATGAAAATTGATCGATCAACTATTGAATTGACTGAACCAATAAAATAATATGTTTTTAAGTGAATAAAAAATGAGGACAACTTTTTCCAAGTATTTTTCACGTTGAAATGAAGGACAAGTGAAGTTATAAAAAACTGAATTCGTTAAGTAAACATATAAATAACGCCTGAATATTTTTATTTTACTAGTTGCATGTAACACATGAGATCCAACTGTCGATGGCGATATGTATAATTGAAGAATACTTACCAAAATATAGGTAAACACTTAAGGGGGGGACTGCTGCCAACGTACCTATTTTTCAATTTGATATACCATCATTATTTCTTATCAAATCGTTTTGAAAAAAATAATTTAGATAGTTTGGGTATTAATAAAGAAATGTATATCTTTACTTTTTGATAATGTTCTGTATAAATTATTGTAGAAAAATAATGGCATACCCCAATTTTCAACGTTTATCTTATATTTTTAATAAAATATAAGGCGTAGTTCAGCATATTTTTTTTTAAATTAAAGAAAACAAAAATATCTAGAAAAATATGATGTCAAACTGCATTAATGCTTAAGGTTTAGTAAATAAACCTAAAAAACATTTATTTTCCATTCAGCGCCATTGCGAAAAAAAAGTTTTTTTGGTTTATTAACTTAACCTGATGCATTAATGAAACGTTACATCGTATTTTTCCAGATATTTTGATCTTCTTTAATTTATAAATAAATATAATGCTCTATACCTTATAGTTTTTTAGAAATTTAAGATAAATGTCAAAAATCGGGGTATGTTTATTATTTTCCTACAAGAATATATACAGTAGATAATTAGTTAAGGTATATTTTTATTTATTAATATCCAAACTAACTAGGTTTTTTTCAAAATGATTTGTTTTTTAGTAATGATGCAAATTCAAATTGAAAAAATAGGTACGTTGGCAGCAGTCACCCTCTTAAACACAGATTAATAAATATTTTTTTAATATTTTGTTTTCTATATAAAACATGTAGGTGTGTATGTAAGGATAGCATAGTATGGAGATCAGCTATTTTTCCTACCCAGAATATTAAAAAAGCATGATTGTATGTATGTTTGTTTGGAGATTAATCAAAATATTAACTCAGATTAGATATTGTGGATAGGCCAGAGTGAGAGCATTTTTAAAGTTTTAACAGAGGAAATCATAGAAAACAAATGAACCGTTGTCTATGGAAAACTAATAATTTTAAAGTTAATGTATTCCACACAAATGGTATCAATATAAAGTTCATCGACTTTTAGTATGGGCTGTACAGAGGACACAAATTTTCATATTTGTGTACGGCATACACACAAAAACATCACGACGAAACTCAAAGTTATGATTCTTTCTTCCATGACATTGATCTCTTCAACTCATCGCATAGAAGATTTAAACTATCCATTTTGGCCACGTTCCCTCATCGCTCTGAGTGATCTTACGCACGCTTCCCATAACGCCCCATTTCCTTTTAATTTCCTTTTCCTACAGCAAAAAATATTATGTTACTGTTTCTTTTTTCAATTCATGTTTTTTAACCAGTAATATTCATCAAACATTTTTGGCTAATTTTTTGTATTACTGTCTGCTTGTCCTATGTATGTACTCATTTGGTTGAATGTTTATTTCAATAAATAAAATAAAAATAAAAAAAAAATGTACTCTCTACATAATACCCATTGAGAAATCGACGTAAAAATATGCTTAAAGATTGTGAAATCATGACTCTCCACTATTCCATAGTAAAAAAACTTATTATAAACATATTATTATGTACAATTGTTCCTATTTAAAAATTTACTGCCTCACTAGACGAGTAGTACTTTATCGATTTAGTCTATGGTTACATGTTATTGAAAGAAAAATAATTAACAAAAATAATTAAACACAAACAGAAAAATATTCAGTGAAATCTCTGTTATTTGTACCCATTCAATTGTAAAGGAAAATATGAAAGGCTACGGTAGAGATTGTCAGGTTATGAAGGCAGAGAGTAGTAAATTATGTCACGATATTTGACAGTATATGAGTAGATTGTAGTCTGCCAATAATTTCCACTAAGATAACATATTATATTATTTTTTAATACAGCAGACGACAGACGAAGACGACATGCAGCACAGACGACTTAAAAACAGTGAAAGACAGGCGATATCCGTCGCCGTCATATTGGAGTGGCAAGGCCTAAGGTCCGGACCCGTAAGTAACGAAAAAAAGAATCCGGGATCGATCAGCAGTCAGATACCCGACTGAGCCACCAAGGCCGGCAAAAAGCCGTATGATCTAACATCGCGAAAAAGTCGAAAAATTGAACGCAGTAAAATATGAATTGACTTCTCGGACAACGTGAAATGTTAACGGAGTCGAGTGTAATCTTATTTCCGAGACGACACTTTTACTGGTCAAATCACCTGCGCTTTCTGGCACAGCGGTATATTGCCATAATAGCTAATGGTCAGGCTGCGGGGGGGCTAAATAAATCCAGGTAAGTACTACCCTAACCATCCCAACCCTCGGAGAACCTTCGTACGTATATGGTAGATACGCCAAAGCAAACTTTGTCATACAACTAGTTGAGGATCTGTGCGGAGAGAATTTCGACTGTGTTTGCAAACTGTGGAAAGTTACTCCGGGCAAGCTTTTGTCAAAATAACTCGAAAGTAAATTTATCGTGACTAGCTGAAAATTTACTTGGCAAAGTGATGATATTTTCAAAAATAGCTCTGATGCGATTTAGAGAAGGACATTTATTTATTTTATAGAAGACAACAACTTAGGGTTTAATTAAATCAAAGCACGGATTTGATTCCACAGAGATTTTTTCCTTTTCAAATCAGGATCTTTCTGGCTGATTGGGCCCATATCAAGTGAAACACTTAGAGAAACATTGACAAAAATTTTACCAATATTATTTTGTTGAATAACATACCTACAATATTGCTTTGAGGCCTTCAAACATTTATGTCCTTTTTACAGTAAGATCGTTTTGCCTGGTAAAGGCCTTCCCAGATGATTATCAGTTGAAGTTATCGGTTGGAAAGATCGACCTTTAAAGTGGTAAAATAATTTTCTTGGAGCGTTAAACCTCAATATTTTCCAAGACAACTTTGGAATTCTACAATCATTAGAGTGAACGATTTCAATAGTTTAACCACTATCTTCAAAGGCAATAACTGTAAATAAAAAAGCCAGTACCCATCAATTTGAAAGGGATTAAATAATATTAAAAATAATTAGCTTTTTTCAGTCATTTAGTGATAGTGCTCATAGTTTGAGCACTGTGAACATCTGGAGGCAGTGCATTTCTTTAAAAGGACCACTCAAAGCATCGGTCATAGTAAGCCGTTTTGTAGACTCTGTTCAACTCCTTTAGGGAGATGTTATGTACACTGTGATCCAGACGATATGAGTATGAGATGCCTTCCAGAGAGCTCTTTTTTATGACATAGCTCTTGAATGTATTGTGGTGCTTAGTTTTTCAAGGCATTAAACACCGTTAAACAAATTTTGTAATCATCATGATCTGGACACTTCAACTAGTGTAATTCGTTTTATAGTGAAGTTATGTGACATTGTTTTTTCCGCACTTTAGTGCAAATAATAAGCCTTTCTCCTGCATCAACACGTTGATATCAGTAATCTATCGAGTTGATACCTTGGCAATCCAGCATAATCCAGCATATGTCATTGCAGTAATCAAGCCAAGAAAGACGAATGTGTAATATATTGATGTTGCGCCTTACAACAGTCAATCTTTATAGCTGATAGGCATTATACGAGTTTGCACGAATCAGGAGATCGGCATTCTTCGGGAGTTAGGAAATTGATATAAAAGAGTGTCTGGGGTAAGGCCGGAGCTTGATTGATCGTGATGGATCGTTTTTAGTGCTCTCGATCTGTGGTTCATTTTGTATACTATTATTGTACTTGTATCTTATAAATATCTAATTACTGTATTCAATAATAAACTGTGTAAATAGTCAACGCATTTATTTATTTAAAATATATGTTATTAAAAGTACCATTATATTAAAAATGCATTTAAAAGTGTGTTTGTCTCATTTTAGGGTAAACTTCGACGAAAGATTTTCAGTTGCCTTAGTTGAAAAAAACAAGCCAAATCAAGCCGAGACACGACGAATGCAATACTGTATTATCCATAAGAAGGAAGAATGATAATCGTAGAGAATATATTATTATATCAAAAATATGGAAGTGTCTGATCTGATTTCAAAAAATAATTAATTAAAATCTACAATCCGTCCGGGCGGAAAGATTTCACAACCGAAACAGGGTTGGCAAAATTTTGGGATAGCGGGACAGATTCAGAAATTCAAAGTGAACGGCAGGCCGCAGATTTATAATACTAACTTCCCTCATTACACTTCTTTGAAAAACTCAATTGTTAAAGTTTACAAATATGTAGAATTAAATATATTTTTATTTATTTTAGTGAAATCCATTTTCTATAAATTAATAAAATTTCCAACAAAAAAAAATCCGCGCTTAGAACATTTTTCAGTTTGTATCTTTTGATTTATTTCAACAAACTTAATCATTAATTCCGCTCCGCAAGAAAATTTCAGTATTCTTTTGTTTATTTCGATAAACTAAATCATAAATTCCGTGCTGCGATAAAGTATTAGTATTCTTTTGTTCATTTCGAGAAACTAGATCATTAATTCTACATAGCGAGAAAATATCGGTTATCTTTTGTTCATTTCGATAAACTTAATCATAAATTCCGTGCAGGAAGAAAATATTAGTATTCTTTTGTTTATTTCAAGAAACCAAATCATAAATTCCGCCTAGCGAGAAAATATCAGTTATCTTTTGTTCATTTCGATAAACCAAATCATAAATTCCACCTAGCGAGAATATATCAGTTATCTTTTGTTCACTTCGATAAACTAAATCATAAATTCCGCCTAGCGAGTAAATATCAGTTATCTTTTGTTCATTTCGATAAACCAAATCATAAATTCCACCTAGCGAGAATATATCAGTTATCTTTTGTTCACTTCGATAAACTAAATCATAAATTCCGCCTAGCGAGTAAATATCAGTTATCTTTTGTTCATTTCGATAAACTAAATCACAAATTCCATGCAACGAGAAAATATTAGTATTCGTTTGTTCATTTCAAGAAACCAAATCATAAATTCCACCTAGCGAGAATATATCAGTTATCTTTTGTTCATTTCGATAAACTAAATCAGAAATTCCGCCTAGCGAGAAAATATCAGTTATCTTTTGTTCATTTCAAGAAACCAAATAATAAATTCCGCCTAGCGAGAAAATATCAGTTATCTTTTGTTCATTTCGATAAACCAAATCATAAATTCCACCTAGCGAGAATATATCAGTTATCTTTTGTTCACTTCGATAAACTAAATCATAAATTCCGCCTAGCGAGTAAATATCAGTTATCTTTTGTTCATTTCGATAAACTAAATCACAAATTCCATGCAACGAGAAAATATTAGTATTCGTTTGTTCATTTCAAGAAACCAAATCATAAATTCCACCTAGCGAGAATATATCAGTTATCTTTTGTTCATTTCGATAAACTAAATCATAAATTCCGCCTAGCGAGAAAATATCAGTTATCTTTTGTTCATTTCAAGAAACCAAATAATAAATTCCACCTAGCTAGAATATATCAGTTATATTTTGTTCATTTCGATAAACTAAATCATAAATTCGGCCTAGCGAGAAAATATCAGTTATCTTTTGTTCATTTATTTATTTATTTATTTATTATTTTCATCAACGGCTAAATAGTCTTTTACAAGTACATACAAAATAAAATAGTATAAACACGTTTAATACATACAATAATACTATAAAATAAAACAAAAAGAGATGTATAAATGTACGAAATATCTACCAGAACATTTCGATAAACTAAATCATAAATTCCACTCCACAAGAAAATTTCAGTATTCTTTTGTTTATTTCGATAAACTTAATCACAAATTCCGTGCAGCAAGAAAATATTAGTATTCTTTTGTTCATTTCAAGAAATCAAATCATAAATTCCGCCTAGCGAGAATATATCAGTTATCATTTGTTTCTTTGCATAATATATCAAAGTAAACAAAGTTTGCAAAGCGAGATATTTTCAGACTTATTTTGCGTTTCAGTGCTTATTTTCAGTGCGTGCGAATGAAATGGCCAAGTTGTATTTTGGTTTTTTTTTAGAATAAATATGTTTTCTTATTACTCGGCGGACCGAATGCGGCCCGCGGGCCGCATTTTTCTCAGATCTGAAATAAAATGTAATAAATTATTAATTAATCCTCGTTGGGTATTAGATACGATAGATATATTTTTCTATTCTACTCACAAAAGAACATTGTTAACATCAAAGACGTACGTACCTAGTAATAAAATTACCATTTCGAAATGCCAATCTGGAGTTTATATTGTGAGAGTTAATTAAATTTCAAAAATAAATTAATAATTCCCCGGGGAAGAACCTTTCCGCCGATGATTCAAATAAATCTCGGCCCGGCTTTAAAAATTTTCGCAACGCTTTTCCGCGCCTTTTGAGGAATATCAGTAATTCCCTCCCAAAAATTTAATCAGTTTAAAGACCCGTTCCAATTTATCATGAAATACAAAGAGAGCTTCCGAAATAAGTTTGGACGGTGCCGTGCGGTTTGGCTCAGTTTAGACCGAGAGAGAGAGAGAGAGAAAGCCAAGTTTGAACCAAGAGAGAGGGAAGAGCTTAGTCCCGGGAATAGCCGATATTCTCATATTTTCAGAGGAAAACTTTTCCTTCTTTTCGTATACTTTTTTCGGGAGGCAGTGAATTGTGTTGGACTTATAAATGTACGTACCTACACGACATTTTCGATTACACGAGTTTAAATTTGTTTTCAATTCATTTCTATTTTGACTGAAAATTATTATGTACCGATTTTAATTTACCTATTTTATTTATTTATTTATTTAAACATACACGATTACCACATATACCACAATCTGGGGTAACCAGCTACAGGTGTGTGGGTGTGCATTGTATTTCTTTATAAATGGAAACATAGAATGTCATGAAATTCTTCTTCTTGTTAGCCTACTCCCGTCCACTCCTGAACGAAGGCCTCCTCCATTTCTCTCCACTTTGCTCTGTCTTGAGCTGCCTGCATCCAGTTTATACCAGCATATCTTACAATGTCGTCTCTCCATCGCAATGGTGGCCTCCCCACGCTCCTGGTTGCTGCTCTTGGTCTCCATGTTATGACTCTTTTTGGCAATCTGTCATCTGAGCTTCTGGCCACGTGACCTGCCCACCGCCATTTTAGAGTTGCTATACGTTTGGTGACATCTATTATTCTTGTTTGTTGCCTAATTATTTCATTCCGCACTCTATCTCTCAAGGTTATACCCAACATGGCTCTTTCCATGTCTCTTTGAGTAATCCTTATTTTTTCCATGCTTCGTTTGGTCAGTGTCGCAGTCTCTAAGCCATATGTTGCTACTGGTGATATGCACGTTTCGTATACTTTCCGCTTAAGGTTTATGGGTATTTTGCGGTTTTTAAGTATATGGCCCATTTTCCCAAAGGCTGCCCAGCTTAGTCCAATTCTTCTTTGGACTTCAGCAGTTTGGTTTTCTCTGCCCAATTGTATGGTGTGCCCCAAATATACATAGTGTTTTACATTTTCAATTTGGTTGCCGTTCACCATAATTTGAGAGCCTTCTGTGCCCATCACCTTCGTTTTTGCCAGATTCATACAGAGGCCTACCTTCTTAGATGCTTCATTCATTTCTTGGAGTATTCTAGCCAGTTCCTCAGGCTCACTACTCAGGATTATAATATCATCAGCGAAGCGTAAGTGATTTAAGTATTTACCATCGATGTTTATTCCCCTTGATTCCCAATTCAGGCTTTTAAATGCATATTCCAGTGCCAGCGTGAAATTCTTAGCAATATTAAATTACGCCGGACAAGACATACGTCACTTTTCTTCTCCAATATCTGTAAAACAAATGCTTCCAAAAACGCTCCGAATAACAGAATGATAAACTTATTCAACTCGCATGAAAAAGTATCGACTGACATTTTTTTTGATTCACATATGGCATTCAAAAACAGACTTTTATCTTACATTGTGACATTTTAACAATAAACAACTAAGTACTTAGTTATTTTATTTTGCCCAACAATTCCCTGCAATATATGTACTCGTATTTTCGTTTTTTTCTCCACTTATGAATCTGTCAATATATGTTAGTCTGTCATGTACATACACACAAATGCACACCCTCTCACACACACGCACACATACACACTCGCACTCTTTCTATATCTCCTTTCACACACACACACATAGGTACATATTGTTACTCTCTCTCTTGCGCTCACCCACACTAATTCACACTTTTTCATTGTTTTCTTTTGATATTAGGTATAGTACGTAAGAGGTAGGTACATGTCTTATTTGTATTTTTGTGTATTTTTTTTTATTATATGTATAATTTAGGCATCATGTAGAGACTGTAGAGAGCAGGCACTAGATAATATTAAGGCTATAAAACAGTTTGACAAATTGATTTTAATATGAACTTACTGATTCTTTGCGATTGTATGAACGCATTAGGAAACTTTGCTGAATCTATTTGAATTTATGAACGCATTAGGAAAGTTTGCTGAATCTGTTTGATTGCATGAACGCATTTGAGAATTTTACTTGTTTTGTTTATGTATTGTGTTTCTTTCCGAATTGTATCATCCTCTCTGTTTTCAATAAAATACATAAATTAAACATCCAACTATATATGTTTAAAATGAATGATACAAGGTTAGTGTATGTGTTGTTGGATGTGAATATATAGAAAGGTGTGTGATTTCTAGTGGAGTGTGGAATAAAGAGATAGGTGTGATATCCCATTATTCAGTTCGTTAGACTTATCTCTAATTATCTACTGATTTGTTATATTGTTATAGCCAATTTCAAAAAAAAAATATTCAAGTCAATTGTAGGTAGGTAGGTACTTTGATACCAATTGTTAAGGGTGAAAATTGTATTTGATTTCATTGTTTTTAGATAAATCCAACCTCGTCTGTGTTGAATAATTAATTAGTCATCGGTATATTTTGTCATTACACATAACAAGTAGTCACACATATATGAACATGAGGAATGTCAAGACTGTGTGTTAAAACCCACAAAGAGCTCTCGCTATATGAACATACTTGTACATAGGAGGGTAGGTATGTATGTATATATATGTATGTATATCTCAGCATCTGGGGAAAATTACCACCTTTATACTTTTCACACCTCACATACCCATTGTTTTAATATTGCTTTGTCATTTCTGACAACCCTCCTCTACTCCCTGCTTTCTAGTGATGTGAAAATATAATAGCAATACCAGCGATATCTTCTTCTTCTGGGTCACAATCCTAGGATTGGTCTGCGCCAAACACTCGATCTTTCCACTTATCTCTATCGTCCGCCAGTCTCTTCATCTCTTTGTAACTGCTACAGCGCACGTCACCGATTATCTGGTCTATATAGTTGTTTCTGGGGCGACCTGTACAGTTACCACCATCAATCATTCCTTCGACGATGGTAAAAAGCAGGCCTGGGTGGATGTTGTGGCCTATCCAAGTTGTTCTCTGTTGGGCAATTCTTTTCATAATTTGCCTTGTCTCTCCAACCCTACTTAGTACCTCGTCGTTGCTGATGTGTTCTGACCGGTGAACTTTAGCCATACGTCTGTAGCACCACATCTTAAACGCAGAGAGACGTCCCGTTTCGCGTTGGCTGATAGTCCATGTTTCACAGCCATATAGCAGTACACTCCAGCCAAGAGTCTTAATCATTTTTTTCCTAATTTTGATGGAAATATTAGGGGATTCAAAAATTGTTGTCCTTTTGTTGAAGGCGACTCTTGGTTGGTGGATTATGCTTTTGATGTCTGCTGTTGAACGTCCGTCTTGAGATATTCTGCTTCCCAGATATACAAACTCTTTCACCTGCTTAATTTCGATGCCCCCAGAACAATATTTGCGATATAATCAAGGATATACTACAATTTCATCTTAATCTGGCACACTCGATGGGGCCTTGGTGTAGCTAGGATATACTACAATTTCGTCTTGATCTTGCAGACTCCATGGGGCTTTAGTGTAACAAGGATATACTACAATTTCGTCTTGATCTTGCACACTCAATGGATCCTTGATGTAGTAGGGATATACTAGAATTTCATATTGATCTTGCAGACTCAATGGGGCGTTGGTCTAGCAGGGATATACTACAATTTCTTCTTGATCTTGCACGCTCAATGGAGTCTTGTTGTAACAGGGATATAATAATAATAAATTTGGATTATTTTTATAGCGCCGTTTTTGTGATAACCTCACCTCAAGGGCGCTTTGAATATATTAGGGGTTTTTGTTAGACTCGCGGAAGAAGTGAGTTTTTAGGTGTTTCCTGAAAAGTGCTAAGTTGTCGATTTGCCTCAGTTCAGGTGGTAGTTTATTCCACGAGGCTGATCCAGCCACAGCAAAAGCACGATCACCGAAAGATGAAGTGTTGACTCTATTTATTTCAGTCAACTTGCCAATCACGGATGTGGTGGCTGACCGAAGTGTTTGTTGTCGCTCGTTTACGGTGAGAGGGATACATAAGTCTGAAAGATATGTGGGATCCATGCCATGGATCGCTTTGTAAGTCAACAAACATAATTTGTACTTAATTCTCTCTGGCACTTTTAGCCAGTGCAGATTTCGTAGATGGTGGGATATTTGTGAGAATTTCGCGGCTCCGGTGATTAGCCTAGCAGCAGCGTTGAAGACGGATTGAAGTTTGTTTAGCTCCAGCTTTGGAAGGTTTGCGTAGATACCATTGCAGTAGTCCAGGCGGGAAATAACGTATGCGTTTATCAGAGATTTCGTTGCTTCCGTAGGTATATTTCGTCTGATACATTTTATTCGTCGTAAGTGGTAGAAAGCAGAGGATGTTGAGCTGTTTAATTGTTTTTTGAGACTAAGACTGGAGTCAATATGTACTCCCAGAAGTTTAACGGCGGAATTAGGAATAATGTCGGTGTCTGCGACAGAGACAGAGGTGTTGTCTATATAATGCTGCTGGCGGTGTGTGGCCGTCCAGAGAAATTCGGTCTTAGTTGGATTTAGTTTTAGTTGGACATCCACCGCTCTATCTCTTCGATGCACAGACAAATTTTGTCTTTTAGAAGGCATGACCCACTCGGAGTTGAATAAAAGTACATATTATACTACAATTTCTTCTTGATCTTGCACACTCAATGGGGCCTTGATGTAGCAGGGATATACTTTAATTTCGTCTTGATCTTGCAAACTCAATGGTGCCTTAGTATATCAGGGATATATGTACTACATATTTCTTATTGATCTTACACACTCGAAAGGGCCATGTTCTGAGTCTTGTGTTCTTTTTTTCGCAGAGAGCCCAACCTGCAGAGATTGTCAACAGGAGGCAGAAAGTGACTTACGCGTGATCTACAAATGTCAACCCTTGATACAAGCCAGACACGAACATTTCAGTAATTACATATACGAGTAGATCGAAGGACGTGGGAGGCATCCCAATTAGCAAAATCTTGCGCATTATTCAAAGATATAAAATATGCTGATGAGATGAAAATCAGAAATGGTGGAGAACAACAGATCATTGATAGTCACGGACTAAAAGTTTAGTGTTAATCCTGGTCTGGAAATATTTGCTCATCACTATTTCTATCTCGCTATTCAACTTCCACTCACTCTCATCCCTGGCACTTCCCACCTATATCACCCCCCCCCCCCCTCTGTAGGATAATCATCACCCACTCATGACACGCCCTACCCCCCTAGTTTAGGCCATTTGTCATCTCAACTTCCTTCAATTCAACACCTTCCTAAATGCCTTTCCAATGATATTCTTTGTTCTTCACTAATCATCACCTCAAACAATGCACAAACCCTAGCACACATTTATTTTTAAACTCATAACAAAGAAGTCTCTAATATAAACTAACCTCTGATTATTCTTGAATGTTAGTAAAAAACAAATAATAACATTTTTAAATTGTCAATATTGAAAGTATGTATTCATAGTGTAAAGTTTTTTTAATTAAATAAATCGATTTTTGCTCTACATATTTTATTTATTATTTTCTAAATACATAAATTAATATTTTTTTTAAAAACATTTCAACATCTCAATTGAGACGAAGTTGGAATATTACAGAAGAACCAGGAATTCAATGCACCTACAGGGCTTACGACCTGTCATCGGCTGGTTTATGAATTGCCAGGAAACAAAAAAAATGAATATAATGAATTCAAAAGAAAAATAAAAAAATTAAATATACTTTTTAAATATGACTGATATGGAAATTATATTAACTTGTTTTTGTATTATAGATAATAATTATGTAAGTATATATATATAATATTTTGTATCTTTTGAATTTAAATGTCTCCTATACACACGAGTGCTTGCACTCTGGTAAAGGATAATATCTTTTTTCTTACTGTGCATCTTTTTCTATATTTTAATTGTTTTATTTTTTTATCATATGTATTATAAACTTAATAAATAAAAACAAAAAAACATCACCTGTCTTATTTAACTTACTTCACTTAATTGATTTTCAAATTTAATTTTGCATTTCATAGAAAAGCGGTGATAGCCCAGCGGTAAGGTCGTCGCCCCAATGCATGAGGTCGACGGTTCGAATCCGCGCGGGGCACGCACCTCTGGATTTCCAAAAAAATGTATGTGCGGATTTATATCACTAGCTTTGTTTAGCCGTGATCCAATTTGTCTGGTTACCCTTTCTAAGGGATACGAAGATCATATGGCAGTCGCTTCAATGTAATAACCAGACTCGCCAATTCCAGGATCATGGTCAAAGCGTATACCCCGATATTTGTTTAAGCATTTATTTATGTCATTTCAAAATAGATTATGCATGTTCTGTATTTGAATCTGTTTGTTGTGACAACTGAACAACTAAATTTGACATGATGTGTTTGACATTGGCAGTGTGAATTTTAACAATTTAGGGATTTAAGTGAACTATTTTTTATTCTTCATTTCAACAAAAAGAAAACTTATAAAAGTTTGTCTTCAACTTTTTTATTTTTTCGAAATGTCGACAACATTAGATTATCAGTGTTTTATTAATTTATATTTTATAATGATACACTAAATTGTTTCACAATGTTCATAAGATACGAAGAATGTGTGTAATGTTTAGTTATGTGGTTTCATCTCAAAGTCTTCAATTGATATTAAAGAAAATTTTCTTCCAAAGTATGCCTACATCATTATTGCATACCTGTGGCAAGCAAATATCCAAACGGCATGTCACCTCAAAATTGGGAATTTTTGTGCATGGTCGATGGCGGTTGTTGGGAAGCTTCAGTTTCGTATAAATAATTTGCCAGTCATCAAATATCAATTTACTGAGAGAGACGTGGTGACGCAAATACCCATCCATCCAAAGGGATTTTGAGAACAAATCGAAAAAGTATTGAAAAATGATAATGGTATGGATCGTTTGAGCGCTAATTAGAAGCAAGGCCAATCCCCAACATGTATATGCACAAACCACACACAAACACACACACGCACGCATATTAATTTTAATTTATTATATTTAATTAAAAAAGGGTACATCGACAGACAAAAAAGTACAATTTTCACAACAAAAAAACAATTTTGGCTATTATTGTGAGTGCTGGACGTCCAATTATGGATGCACACAACATTGCACATACATACAGTAAAATCCTAATATTTGTTTTATTTAAATGTACTACTTGATGAAATACTTGTACTATGATGTGCAAGCGTACAAAGGCGGATTCATTGCTACTAGTGATCGCGAAGGGGTCAAAATTCGAGCGTAATTAATAAAAATAATAATATACACTTATAAAACCCTGTGCAAGTGGCGAGTTTGTTGCCATGTGGGGATTTCTTCCAACTAACCAGTGTTTTCAGCCCAGAGAAGCAATATTGAGAAGCAAAAGCGAGAGAAGCGAAGTATTACAGATTTTGACATGTTTTTCTGAAGGTGATGCGCAATCAATATCCCTCTGTCCTGTCCTCCTAGTCTCTCATTTCTCTTCCCTTACCTAATTGTTGTATATATGTGTACTTTTGTATGTATGTGTGTGCGTGTATGTGTGTGTGATGATGTGTATGAGTGTGTGAGGGTGTTTGAGGGTGCGTATTGTGTATGAAGGTGTGTGTATGAATTATTTTTGGCTTGTAAACTGTTAAATTTGTTTTAATATTATGTTGATGGAATGCTTTTTTTTGCTCTAACACTGTATAAATAATTTTGTATCATTAAACTGTAAATGAGCTGTAGTTTCCCAAAGAAAATAAATAAAATAAATAAAAAAAATAAAATAAATAAAGTCAATAAAATAAATAAAATAAATAAAATAAATAAAATAAATAAAATAAATAAAATAAATAAAATAAATAAAATAAATAAAATAAATAAAATAAATAAAATAAATAAAATAAATAAAATAAATAAAATGAATAAAATAAATAAAATAAATCAAATAAATAAAATAAATAAAATAAATAAAATAAATAAAATAAATAAAATAAATAAAATAAATAAAATAAATAAAATAAATAAAATAAATAAAATAAATAAAATAAATAAATAAATTTTATTAACTTTTCTACGGACAATTCTTGGTAGAACTCCATTTCAAATAATAAATAAATTTGGAATGGTAAAAAAAAACCAAAGTTTTCAGTTCTACTAATTTAATGACACCGACTAGTTTCGGAACACACTTTGAAAATGGTCACTTGATGACTGATTTATTAAATAAATAAATATTTGCGTGAGAAATTAGTATAATTTCTCCTCTGCTGGGTATCGAACCCAGGATGCCCGCACAGGATCCAAACGGCTTTCCAACTATCGTATACCACGGCGCGCCGGCCGGTCATTCATTATTTAGGTTATTGAAAAAACATTTTGTTGTATGTATTCATCAAGGGGTTCAAATATTTATTTTCGTATATTGTAAAATGTAATTGTTTAAGTACATAGGTACCGTTTAATAGTGTTTCACAGTTGATTATAAATGAATTATTTTTCAATATCGTGTAAATAACTGCGTTTGCCATTGCATGTTTGACATTAGCAGTGTGAAAGTAAACAATCTATGGTTTTGCATTAAGCATTTTTTTAAATTAATTTAGTATATTTGTAACACAAATATATTAATATTAGCTTTCTGCCATCCTTCTCCATATTAATTTTTAACTATTCCAAATCTCACATACCTCCGTAGGCGCAGTTTGCGAGAAAGGAGTCCAAAGTTTTCGCTTCACGTATAAATATATACATAGATAACGCAATTATTACCAACAACAAAAAAATCGTACAAAAGTATATGGTATGGAACATACTGATTATAGGAATGAAGATATATAGAAGAGAATTGAAGGAAACAGAAGTTATGTCGTTAATGAATTGTTTCAGGAGAGTTCTTTAGTATTTTTAATATTTGTATAGATTAAGAAGACTTAACATCATCAATTAACTTGAAAAGGAAAGCATAAAACTTCTAGAGTGTGAATAGGGATGGCAAATGTGCAACATTCAGTACATCAAAGAACAGGCCGTGATTTGCTAAAAAAGTAACTATTTTTAATACTATGGTGAATTTTGATCCATTGTTTAGTACGTTAATTAAGTAAATAAATATTTTAATAATAATAAATTTTGGATACTTTAACACAATCGATCTTACTAACCATTATTCATTCATTTGCAGCTTAACTATGGTCGGGACGCTGACCAGGTCCAGCAATAATCAGGTACACAGCAATGATCTCACAGAATGCTTGAAGCTTTGGAAGGAAAAATAGGCAAGCACACACCCAAACAACACACCAAGAACTATCCGTGTTCCTGCTTAGAGGCTGAGTCGAGCCTTGGCCTCCAGCATCTTCTCCTCCAACCTCTCCTGTCATTTGCTGCGATCTTCCAGTTTGTCACACTCAGAAGCTGGGACGCGTCCCTCGCAAAATCGTCTTCTCATCGCAGCCTCGGTCTCCCAACCTTTCTTTTGCCACCTGGGTGCCCCACTAAGAATTTTTTTGGTACCCGCGATGCTAACCGCGATGATAGTCTTGTAATATGTTCAGAAAGTTTGGGAGCTTTATATATGTTGTACAACTCATCGTTGAATCTCATCGTCCATGTTTTTCCACCATTCACGGGTCCCAGGATTTTACGCAGCAATCTTCTTTCAAAGATTTCCAACATCTCCGCAGACTTAACATCTGTCAGTATTTAAGCCTTGCACCCATACAACAGTCCTGATGACTGTTTTATACAGGGTTATTTTTGTCTTTCTGTGGACACTTAAACATGAACACTGTTTATAAAGAAAATAATGCTTTGTTACATGTCGCTATTCGCCTTTTTATTTCTAGAGTATCTTCATTATCTTTATTAATAGTTGAACCCAGACATGCAAATTCCTTCTTTCATTTATAGTTTTCTTTGTTATTTTGGTTTTATTTTCATTGATGTGCAAATCTATTTCTGCAGCTGCTGTTTCAAGTGGTTCAAAGACTTTCTGTAGGGCTGCGAGGGATCTTCCGATAATATTGAGGTCATCTGCATAACCAATCTTAAAGTTTATAGTGGATCTGGTATTAAAAGATCGTGTCAGTAATTTTAAATTAGGTATAGGATAAGAAAATATGTACCATTGGCAAGAAAATTCTTAAAATTTTCTGAGGTAGAAATATAAGTATATTTAAAGATACTCTGAAAGCATATTACTCCGATATTCTCGCGTGGGTGTAAAAATTGAAATATTTTCAAATTGAATAAAGGACCATATGCCGGAAGAAAATAATATTACTCGCAGCGTTTCTTATCAAACTATTCCAAAATGGTGCGTCGTAAATATTTAGTACACGCCATAATTCCAGACTAGATCTTGGAAATTATTCATCCCCTAATACAATCATCGAAAGGGCCATTATTAGAATACAAATGTGAATTTTTGTCGTTCCACGTCTACTCCGTCTTTATGTAGAAACTCCAAATTTGATTTCCCATTTTTCCTTTAATCAGCATTCTCTATTCAGGGAGCGTCCCGCTCATAAACAATGTCGTAATAGTACCGCCTTTCCATGATCTTTTGGGTACATACAATATAATGTATGCAGGACATGGCACGGTCACGTTGTGACCTCCTTACCCGCCTAAAGTTGACCTCACTTGCTCCGGATGCCATCTATCGCCAACATCGACAATTTTTTTCTTAATAAAATCCAATACCGCCTCATTCAATCGTGTCTTATAGATGGCGTAAATTAACAAATAATATAATTCAATGAACAAATGTGTTTAATTTCATTCATAGATGGCATTGAATATATAAACAATTAAATGTTTTAGATTATTGCATACGTTTTCATATAATATACTAGATGTTGTAGTTAACAAATTTTGTATGAATCGAAGTGAGGCTTTTTTCCGCGGGACTTTTGACAAGGTTGGCTGACTACATCGTTTTTCTATAGAGAATAACGACTAATGTGAATTGTTTTCGAATTTATTTGTCGAAAAAAAAAACACTTTGTGCACCTAGATAACTGAACATTAAACATTAAGATTTAGAGGACAGTTATCTGTAATGTAGTGCTGAAATGTATGGAAAACTGCAATATGTTGCCAAACAAGTCGTCAAACGCATGATATTCCATGACTCACTCGTTGCACGGAGTACTCCATCTAGTATATTATATGAAAATCTATGGATAATCGTAGTAATCCTATGTAAACCGATTTCCAAAATCAGAGGAGGTAATCAATTCTTTATTTAATGGAAGTAGCTATGGCAGCGATTTATTTTTACCACGTTGACCGATTTTGATGATTATTTTATCATTAGAAAGGGGGTATCTTCCTATTGGTTTCATTTCAATTTGGTTCAGATAAGAACATGGAATCTATGAGAAAATCATCAAACTAGGGTCGTATTACTGGAGTTATTTGAGAAAAATATAAGAAAAAGTTGAAGTTGTGTAAGCAGTATTCTCGCAGTACGGGACCTTACCTTTTTATTACATTTTTCATAAATAACTCCCGTTATACGACCCTTATGATATTACAAAAACAAAATTAATAAACTTCAAAAACTTTACACTTAACCCTATCGATGCCTCGACCGGTTTCGAAGAGCACCTCTCCTTCGTCTGGATTTCACTTGCAAACTGAGTTAAAATTGAAATTAAACTATGGAGGATAGGAAAGCTGTACTGGGGTGTCAACGGAGTTAGTGTGTGTCACAAAGTTTTTATGGTTAAATAATTTTGATGTTGTAATATCATAAGTCACCATAATGTGGCAACTTGTTACTGCACATTCTGTAGACTTGCGATATTTATCGTCTCACAGATTCAGACGAACAAACATAATATGTGAAAAACAAATTTATCTTATTGGTTAAATTATTTTTATTTTGTTTTCTTAAACCACGAATAAGTTATTTAATTAGACTGGTTTCAAAGTGACTCTTTCTTGCTCATTAACTACAGTAGAAATGACAAAATATTCGTTAAAAATTTTCACTCTATTCAAAACATTTCCAGAGACAGCCTTAATAACGTCATAGAATACAGGTCAATTTACAGACACTTTGGTTGGTGTAAACCCCCCAACAGACACTTTTAAAGTTAAATAAATTGCTTTGTCTCTTTAAAGGTGTCTGTCGAGGGGTTTCTGCTGACCAGTGTTTCAATGGGAGGCGTGATTCCTTATAGTTTTCCGTAGTAGATATAAAAAATGACGCATTTTACTTTAACGTTTTATACTATAACGGACATGTTTAAATACCAATAATCAACACTTTGGAGGCTGTTATCTCCGAAAATCGCCAATATTCAGGATTCACACTATTTAATCATTGTTTCATTGTATCTCTATAAAGAGAAAATCGGCCGTCATTTTATTTTATTTTTATGTTATTTATTGAATACAAACATACAGCCAATTTAGTACATAGAACAAGCAGACATTAATACAACAAATAAGCAAAAAATGATTGATGAGTATTACTGGTTAAAAAACATGAATTGAGAAAAAAATCTGTAGGAAATGGAAATTGAAAGGAAATGGGGCGTTATGGGAAGCGTGCGTAAGATCACTCAGAGCGATGAGGGAACGTGGCCAAAATGGATAGTTATCTTCTATGCAATGATTTGAAGAGTTCAATGTAATAGAAGAAAGAATCATAATTTCTGCATGCTCTGTATATGAAAATGTGCTGTGCCTAATTTGCGCCACAGATGAGAAGTCTGAATGTATATTTTTTTCTAGTTTGTCTCGTCGGTATGTTGAAGGGAATTTTTGCAAGAAGTGCATCGGATGTTTTATTTTACTTACTTTATTGTACTTTATTTTTCTAATGTACTCGATGGGAATTGACTTTTGAGACGTCACGTTGCTTAGGTTGGTTCTTGTAAGAGATTGCCTAGTGGTAATAATACTGTTCACTATTTTTTTCAGGAATGTCATGTCAAATACAGTTCGTCTGTTTTCCAAGGACATTAACTTGTGGCGTATTCGGGAAAGAGACAGGTCATTATGATGTTGTCGGTTCCTGTAGTCAAGATGTTTTAGAAATTTGTTTTGAATGTTTTCGATTCTGTCTATGTGTGTTATATGTATATTGAGGATTCCAAACGGCTGAAGCAAACTCAACGCAACTGCGCACATATGAGCAGTACTGGGTTTTCACAGTTGTATTCTTCTTATACGACGTTCCGTTATACGACGACTTAAGTATAAGTTTAAATATTGTATTGGCCCATATACAGAATAACGTTAAGTGTAAAATCGCGAAATCTTGTAATGAGAATGGGTGTCATTTTTATAAATTCATTCAATTTCAGTGGTCTCTATGATAACCTACAAATATATATATATATATTTTTTTAAATTCGTTTGATGCGTATTTATTTATTTATATATATTTTTGTACATAATGTAAACAAATATACCTGATTCACACTGCCGGGCTTATTACCATAAAGCGATTTCGTCGAACCAACCAAATTACAAAGTGTGACAAAATTATATATGTACGTCAACAATAGAATGAAAACGATAAATAAACATAATATACATTAAACGTGTAATGTTAATTTTATTTTTTTTTTCGTATCAAGTACTAAGATAAATATCAAAAGTTTTTAGTACTAAGATGAATATCAAAAACAAAAAAAGAACATCATGGAATCTGTCTGATTTGTGTTTGATTACATATCAAGCGCTTTATCCAGTAATTTTGTATTTAATGTTTCGGAATTCAAAAATATCAATCATTTTATCTTCAAATTAATGAATTCTATTATTAGACAGTTGAATGTGTAAAAATAATATTGTACGTAATACCTAGTCTAGTTTTTGTGAGGAGGCAAAAAAATTTACAAAAAAAAGTCCGGAGAAGTCACACATTCACAAACAGCGTACTTTTAGGCATATGCCGCACATGTTTCATTGTGTTTTTCATATGTCACCCCGATAATACCACAATACTCCATTCATATCTCGGCCGTTACTTCTTTCTCGCAAAATTGACTTTATTTTTCATACAGCTGTATATATTATTCCGCTCTGCAGAGTGTATATTATGTGTATTCAAGTGTATATACGCGTCGCATTGTAAAGCAAAGCAATATATTAATATTCAATATGACAATATACATATATTCAAATCAGTATCTCTAACAATGGGCTGGATGGTAAGATTCTTTCCAGCTACGAGAGTCACAGTCTACGCCTGGCAACGACGCTACGGCTCTACGCTACTGCGGAACTACGAGAGGTGAATACATTGTGCGAATAAAATATGAAATACGTAGACACCATCCATAAAAATGATTTTATGACTTCTATAAATAATCATAACTCAATGAAATTCGTATATTTTTGTATATTATAAACTCTAGGAAAGGTATAAAACTGATGCAATTGATATAACTGCATCCACACTGGTAATATCTAGTGATTTCGAATATTTTTCTTGTCCTTATCAGTAATTTTCTATCCACTGCTGAATCAAGACATTTTATAAACTTTTCCACAGATTTTTGCCATCCACGACCCGCATACTGGATAATGTCACATGTCCACCTTTGTAATGGTCTCTCTGTGTTGTTGGTCCAGGGCCTCCGCTTTCAAATACTATTATATCAGTATCTGCTTCATGTGATTCTCCAAGTCGGATATTTCGGTCTTAGTTTGGTAAGATAGACTTATATGTAATAATAATTTATTTATTTAATATATCTTTACACTTTTATGACATAATGTTATATAATAATCAACCTCACTAGGACTAGCCTGTATCGAGGTCGAAAATTTTACAAAATCAAATGGTAAAGACAATAATATAAAATGATATAAAAATAGTATGTAATAAAAAAAAAACATAAAAGTATAACAAAAAAATTTAAAACTATAAGAAAAGATACATAAAATAACAGAATACAAATAAACACAAAAATGAACCCAGAGCTATAAAATATACCATGTTGCAGCTAAATACAGTTGGGTACCTGCGTCCATAACTGCAACAATAATTATATACATCATAACTCTGGACTCACTATATACCTACATACATACTAATAAAATTCTACACAAAAACTAGTGTGACTGTCGGCTTTCGTTGCTCAGTTGGTTCGATATCTGATTTCTAAGCGAAAAGTCCCTGGTTCGATTCCCGACAGTGATTCCCGTTGTTTTTTTGTATTGTTTTTCAGTCTGAATCTGTGAGACGATAAATATTGTACGTTTCTAGAATGTGGAAACTTGTTATTGAATGCGCGTTAAATTAATACCCGTAAAAAACAACACAAAATAAAAATAATAGTTTCTTCAACTTAACAAAAACGATGCGATAAATTGACTTCAATGTATTTTTTTTATATAATTTACAAAAGAGTTTTTTTACACTTTTTACACAGTGCAAGTCCTCTCGTACACTACAATTACTTAGTTACTCTACAAATCACAACTCTACAAATTATATAACTTTAAAAAGTATTCATCTTATCGTTTGTATTTGAAAAGTTTGCATATTTTCAAGATTATGATCAAGTCACATCAGAATTCTATTTTCATAGTAGAAAATAAAGAATTCTGATTTTTCAAGTTTTCGCACCAATTTCATAACAGAACAATCGAAAGTGAGAATAGCGCCAGCACAAAAAACTCCTTCCTTGTAACCACGAAAATCCTTTCGGAAAATTCTCGAAATCCAAAAAATAGTGGAATCAAAGGGTAAAAATCATAAAACAAGTTAAGGCTCTTAGAGAAAAAGGAGGTTGTTAAATCTTACGATTATTTGCTCTTATGTAAACCTTCACTGCGAAGTAAACGTTTGTAACAATACTTACTGAGTACACGCCGACTTAAATCCACTATAAATTTCTGGAAAGCTTTCATGCCGGGACTCGCGTATAAAGAAAACTTCAACATGTAAAAGAATTCTTTGTTTATTTCTTCGGAAATATCTTAAGGAACCGCTATGCCGCTAAGCATAAACATGAATGGCGAATAGTGCCCATTAAGTGTTATCCAGTTCATACAGAGAAATCTTCAAATTCTCTTTAGTATACAAAATCAACAAAGGTTTTGGATTAAAAAAATGAAACGTTTATTATAGCAATGATGGGTGAGATAAGCGTTTTGCTTGTAATTGAAGTACCTTCCTCTGAACTGATTCATGGCTCTTAACCACTTTTTTTATTAATATTTATTTGGGAAAAAACAAAAGCTTCAACAATATTACAAAAAATATACATTTACAAAGAGGAAGAGCATTTATTTCGTTCCCTATCAATTGAATTTTTGAAAGGTCTAGGTATTTAAATCATGAATATCTGTTTGGAAATAATCTCAAAAACACATCGCCATCTATGAAGTCACGAAAAAACCTTTTCGTAACGCTATCTATAAGGAAATTGGTTTGTTAACAATGAAAGCAACAGTCCTTATACATGAGGTGACAATGCTCTTGCATAGATGTCACTCTTGAACCGCGCAAAAGTTATTAAGTTCAGTAAGCCAAAAGTAAAAAAGTTGTTATTATAATTTACTTATTCATTTTTATTTTATATACAACAAATGCTCAAACACGGGCTTATTTCCACTGTACAATCTCTTCCAAGAAACGCGAGCAACTTGAAGTCTGAAAAATACAACAGCTATGGTAGGTATGGTTTCAAAATTTTACTGTTTGAGTATCAAAAGAGTTGATTGATTTTTATAGTAATTTGCGAATAGTGCCATATCCAACAAGGCGCAAGAAAACAGGCTGTGGTAGTTTGGGCTTATAAACAAGAGACCTTCATAATATATAGGCAAAACAGCCCAAACCCTTATTATTTCCAGAAGGAAGTCCAGAGGCAGACCCAAGCGCAGGTGGCATAAAGTAATCTGGTAGTCCTTTAAGACATCCCAGCAATCAATTTTTCACTGAGTGTGGAGTCCTAAATTTAAGGCAACTTTATGCAAGTAATATACTTAATATATTACACATCCACAAACATAGATAGGATTACCCAATAACAACCAAAAGCGCCCTTGGAATGGTACTTTACCATAAAACGGCGCCATAAAATTTTGATTATTATTATTAATAATATTCATAGGTATACTAAGCGTAATGCCCAAAGTCTATCATTCTTCTTCTTCTCTTTGTAGTTTTGTCCTACTTTAGGTAGGGTCGACTCTCCGAATACTTTGGCGCCCGGATGATCTGTCCTGTATTGTCGGGGCCGGTATTTGGCCTTTATCCACGAGCTTACTCATACTACCCCACCACGTGGATAGTGTACGTCCCTTTACTTTCCTGTTTTCTGGGAGTGCTAGAGCAGAGCAGCACCACGCGATCATTTTGCCTTCTCAACACAATATCCGTACCATCTGAGTCGGAACTCTGTGAGTATTTCTGGTATGGGGGCTACTCCAAAGCTTTCTCTTCGGAAGGAGCCTCCACGTAGATTGAGTTTCGGTTAACTTCGGAAAAGCAATCGGGCGTCCCTGGAAACGGCAGAATGCCGGCCAATCCTTCCACCACCGGAGCACCAACCAATATGATGGTGTTCCGGACACGGAAAGTAAAGTAAGTCTTATAAGCTCATTACGTATTTTATCAAATTTTGTCACCCCGCCTGCCCATCTCAGCATTTTCACTTCATTAACAATCCAAAGACTGCATCCAATATAACACAGGGATTATCCCTAGCATATTGGAGAGCAAAACCTCTAATTGACAACAAAGCGCAAGAGAGTGTCAATGGTTTGGATGTGTATGTGTACCTTTCCATTGTCTCTGTCTGAAATATGTATAGCATTTAATCTTTTTTTATATATGTACCTTTATTATTGTTGTCAAACCTGTGTATGTAAAATGCCATGTTTATTATAAATAAAAAAATAAATAAATAACATGTAGTGTTTGTTCATGTGTGCATTTTACTGTCCAGCACTCCGCACCGTATGTCATGACAGGTCTCGCAGCTATTTTATAGACCTTGTCCTTAGATTTGTTCGGCATACTTGGATCGCTCAAAACGCCTGTGAGTGCTCTCCAAAGAATAAAAATTGATAAAAGACTAAAGCCACATTTGCCCAACCTAACTTGACTTTTCTTCGTCCGAAAATATTCTGTATGTTACCTGAAGCATATCGGAATAAGACTGATTGTATATAGCCGTCGTGTCTTTATATATTTAAATCGTATTTTACTGTATTATATGAATATATTTATAACTAGTTGCATGTAACACATGAGATCCAACTGTCGATAGCGATAGTATGTATAGTTGAAGAATAAGTACCAAACTATAAACCCATAAATACAAATTATTTAATATTTTAAGATATTTGGTTTTCTACACAACACATGTACCTAGGTATGTATGTCAATATAGGATAGAATGGAGGTCAGTCCTTTGATCCTACCCAGAATATGAAAACAGCATGATGGTATGTATGTATGTTTGGAGATTAGTATCAAACAATTAAGTCTTCTTATATATTGTGTGTAGGCTACTACGATACAAATTGTATGAAGCACTAAATTCAATTTTTATAAAAATTGTTAAAAAAAGTTTGAGATGTGCTAATACATCTTTTATATTTTTTATAGAAAATTAAATTATCTAGTTGGGGTGTTTCGGCTTTTTTCGATATTTTTAAAATATTTGGAAATATAGGCAGTTAAACTTATAAATTTATCATAAATAAATATTTTTCTTAATAAAAAATGTTTGAGAAACCCTGGAATTTTCTTGAAAAAATTTATTTGAGATTTTGTATTTTTCTATGTTTATACCAATTTTCAGCGTTCTAGCTTTTATAATTTCTGAGATATATGGAAAAATAAAGTAAAAATTCAAAAGTTGATAACCCCTGACTGAAACAAAAATTCAAAATTCTGAGTATAAAATTTTTGTAGGCCTATAACTGTTTGTATATTCTGAAATTTTGGGCTCTGTGAATTGAGCGGATCAAAAGTTATAAGGGGACACACACACACACACCCTCACACACAGACACACACACACACACACACACACACACACACACACACACACACACACACACACACACACACACACACACACACACACACACACACACACACACACACACACACAGACACACACACACACAGACACACGAAATGTTCTACTCCGAATTCTGAGTAAATCCGTGTATGGAACATATATGCTGCGAAGCCTCTAAGTTGGTGTTTTTTGACTTCAAAGTTGGAAAAGCCGTGAAAAAAGTAGACCTCTCCATACAATTCTCGCGTATTCTGGCTTGATACATTGTCGATATGTTAAGAGAACAAAGTTCTCCTGAACAAATCGACAGTTGGATAAACTGCTTCACTAGGTAAAACCTGTGCTGTTATTCATTATCTCTATTTCACCCCAAACCGAGGATTTTATAGGGATTGGATTCGAGTTTCAAGAGTGAGGCTACAAGACAGCCTTTGGGAGATAAATTAGGGGTGAGAGATTCAAATGATGTTACTCTAGAAGACACGCAGGATGGTGCGGAATGATGTCCAAGAACGACAAAAGCCAGACCCCACCACCACGTTAGATATAATCATTGCCCGAGAGAAGAAGATCATATTTATTTTATTTATTTATTTATTGTCAATATACAAACATTTTTACTTATTCAGGTTAAGTGAGTAACGCCCCACTAGGCTTAATCTGTTTTGGGGCTGTTACTATTACACAACAGGGTATACAAATTATTTACACATAGGGGATACATAATATATAAGGTGCACAAATGTTACATTCAAGTAGTTGCAAAAAATGATTACAAAATATTAAGAAGCAAAGTTTTAGGTTAAATAAAAGAAATTAATAAGAAAAAATACCTGTTGAATTATATATAGGTACCTTTAATTATTAAAAATTAATATCATCGTGGGTCAATTTGTACAAGCGCATTTTTATTTATTTATTTATTTATTAAGGGACAAAAACAGTCTTAAAATACTAAAATAGAATAATACACTATAAAATAAAAACAAACAGACCAATTACATATGTCCACAGATATTAAATATAAAACATTTTAAACATCATAAATTTAAATATAACTAAGATGTATGTTTGCCTGTGACGGGAAAGGAAGGGAAGAGAAAAAAAAGGATGGGAAAAGGATTGTGACAGTTAAATTGTTATATTTTTGTTACAAACAACAACAAAAAATGTAAATCAGAGTATACAAAAGATATTATTAGAAAAAACAAAAATAATTAACAAAAAAAGAAAAAAAAATTTAAACATACGAGTTCATGCTATGCACTTATAGAGAGAATTTTTGTATGCGTTATTACTAGCGGTGAATATAATACTAGTTTCATGTAACACATGAGATCCAACTGTCGATAGTGATAGTATGTACAGTTGAAGAATAAGTACCAAACTATAAACCCATAAATACAAATTATTTTATATTTTAAGATATTTGGTTTTCTATAAAACACATGTACCTAGGTATGTATGTCAAGATAGGATAGTATGGAGGTCAGTCCTTTGATCCTACCCAGAATATGAGCACAGCATGTATGTTTGGAGATTAGTATCAAACTATTAAGTCCTCTTAGATTATTGTGTGTAGCTATTGCCATACAAATTGTATGAAGCAATGTCGTCACTTAATTCAATTTTTATAAAAATTGTTAAAAAAAATTGAAATTTGTTAATACAATGTTAATATTTTTTATAGAAAATTTAATTATCTAATAGGGGTGTTTCGGCTTTTTTCGATATTTAAAAAAAAATGGAAATCAGTTAAACTCATAAATTTATCGTAAAAAAAATATTTTTCTTAAATAAAAACGTTTGAGAAACCCTGGAATTTAAAAAAAAAACTAATTTGAGATTTTGTATTTGTCTATGTTTATACCAATTTTCAGCGTTCTAGCTTTTATGGTTTCTGAGATATATGGAAAAATGAACCAAAATTTCAAAAGTTGATAACCCCTGATTAAAACAAAAATTTACACTTCTGAGTATAAAAGTTTTGTAGGCCTATAACTGTTTATATATTTGGGCTCTGTAAATTGAGCGGATCAAAAGTTATAAGGGAGGGACGGACACACACAGACACACACACAGACACACACAGACACACACACACACACACACACACACACACACACACACACACACACACACACAAAACTCACATAAATGTTCTACTCCGAATTCTGAGTAAATCCATGTACGGGAACATATATGCTGCGAGGCCTCTAGTTGGTGTTATTAGCATGCAAAAAGTCCACTACACCATACTTAATTTTCCTTCGTACACGCATCTTGGCTTAATAATGTCGATTCATTAAGAGAATTGAATTCTCAAGAACGAATCGACAGTTGGATAACGTAAACATTGAGGGCCTTACTTACTATTTGCAATTTGTGTTTAAGCTGATACTTACCCAGTTTTTTGTATGACCGAAACTGACTTAGCATCGGATTCAAAGACCTTATATACTAAAGTAGGTCTTTGATTGGATTAAACTCGTATTTCAAATAGTGAGTAAGGCCCCGAGAGTCATACAAATCATTTGGAAAAAAAAACATTTCATTTCAATACTACGTGGGTATGTTATTCAATAAAACGATTGCAACAAAACACTTCAGAGCATCAGAATGCATGTTGATGGCATATCAAACCGAAAATCAAATTAAAATAACAATCGACCGTTCGTTTCGAAAGTAAAAAAAACAAAAATATAATACATTTTCATTTTTGTCGTTTGTTAATATTATTTTGTGTAGATGCAAAAAAAAAGAATTATCGTTTAATTTTCCATACGGTCATTGAAAATAATGAACAATCCACTTTTGCCGATAAAATTTTCCATCCAGTGTGGAAAATGGATGGAAAAAAAAGTCTCCCCATCCGATTGTGTACATAAAATATTGAAATTAAATTTCCGTTATGGTGTATCCGATGGAAAATTGCGGCTCGAGGCACGGTAACGTTAAAATGGAAAATGCCTTCACTTGGCGAACCTGATTTTACAGTTTTCAAATGTTCACGGGTTGTATTTTTGAAAAGAGCCCCAAACAATGTGAAACAAACGAGTGTTCATCGTGGGGCTTAGAAAAATTTGTGTGAAATAAAAGGATGCGAACTTTACATTCAATACAGGTAAATTTAGTTGAATCGAATCGGTGAAAAATAGGAAAAAGGACAAGGGTTGAAGTAATCGTGAAATTGAAAATATCAATATCTCAACCGAGGGATGAATAAATCTGTTAATATAATTTAATTTTAATTATATTATGTTTATTCGGTTAAACGATTTGGTTATGCGGTCAATATATGTACCTGTATAATGACTTAATTTTTTTTTTCATTTACATATCTCAAAAATCATAAAAGCTTAACTCTGAAAATTTATTTTTAAAATTTCAGAGTTTCTCAAACATTTTTCATTAAGAAAAACATTTTTTTATGATAATTTTTTGTGTTTTAAGTATTTAAAAATATCGAAAAATGCCGAAACACCCCAACAATTTAAAATTTAATTTTCTATAAAAAAAATGAACATTGAAGTAGAACATCTCAATTTTTCTTTTACCGATTTTTATAAAAAATGAATTTAGTGACGATATCGTTTCATACAATTTGTAAGGCAGTATACACTACACAATATCTCACTCAATAGTATGATACCTACTTAATCTACAAACATACATCATGCTGTTTTCATATTCTGAGTAGGAAAAACAGACTAACCTCCACACCATCCTATCCTGACATACATACATGTTTTATATAGAAAACAAAATATCTTAAAATATTTATTGATTTGTTTTTAAGTGTTTATAGTTCGGTACGTATTCTTCAACTATACATACTATCGCCATCGACAGTTGGATCTCATGTGTTATATGCAACTAGTTTATATTAACTATTCACGCTAATATATGTTTAAAAGAGAATCTTCCCTGCCAAAAAAATGCTTTGTTATTTGGGTGAAAAATTTGACTGTTATTCTTTTTTTATAATAAATAAATAATTATAAAAAATGTGCCACAAGGAAACGTATAAAAGATATATAATTGTACGATGATTATTATTAAATTGTTATTTTTAACTAACGTGTGTACTTTTTATAAAATAAAAAATAAATATTGCGGCTTAGAATGCTGATTCCACTCTTTTATACACTTCTGCATAGTTCTGCAATGAGGTTCACCACCTATTCTGGATGTTGCCTTTTTAGGTGAGACGAGACTGGTGCGTGGATATACACACATGTGTTGTGCTTCCTTTTTTTAAGGTAAAACACACCCCCTACCGTGTCATTGGTTACCTACACCGTAGGACATGTCGTGATGTCGTATGTACATTATATATGTATATTGCCAGAACATAATATATTATACATTTACCAATTATATAATAATATTCTAATTTACGTAATTTATCTAAAAATATACGTATAAATCACAAAGCAAAAATTGATTTATTTTATCTCATTTTAAATATAAATTTAATTTTAATTTTATCTTTCGACTGCTAATTCGTGATGGAATTCCATTATCAATGATATAAAATGACTTAATCGTATTTATAATTGTATCTTCTTTAATAATTTGTATTTACATATGTTTCATGTTTTTATATTTATACTGACAATTTTTATAAATAATGTCATATTTTCATGTATAATATTTTGTAAAAAGGTTTGCTAGCAATGAATTTATGTATATAAATAAATGGTCCACTAATTCAAAGTACCATTCAGTAGATGCTCTTTGAGCGAAACGCGTCAATGGTCAATATTTTTAAATTAGTGGAAAAAAGTTTTTAACATAAATTTTATACATGGGATTGGCGAAAAAACCGGATTCCTTTATGTTCTGTCATTCCTCACAAAATAGGATTTGAAAGACGTCCTATTTTTTTCTTAATCGATCTAAATTAATTAAAATACATTATGTATAAAGCCGTCTGAGGTTGTAAATATCTACTCTTAATAAGAAACTAAAAACAATTTGAAACACTCTAAAATTATATCCATCTTCAGTATGTAGTTCATTTTCATTTTTGTATGTGTTATTTTTTTGTGTTATGGTTCTGATAATGTTTATCTATCTTTTTATTTTGCTTTTGGTTTGGAAATGTTTTTTTTTTATAATTGTTAATTAATTATTTATTTTAGTTAAATATTTTTATTTTGTAGGCAAAGAGCTGCTGCTTTCCTAAACACAAGCTTACAGCTTAAATTAGGAAAGGAAACATTAATTAGTTGTATTTTTTTATAAAATGTATTAAATGTAATTGATATATTTAAATAAATAAAAAAAAAATTATCTACTCATGTAAGTTTTAAGCCTGTGCAACATCATTCAAACATACATACACCGTCACATGTAACACGCTCATTCTTTAGTTCAAGGTGTGCAAACTTTTCATATTCGCAGGCAATTTTTAATAAAGCCTGTAGGTACATACATCCGACACGAGGAGGAAGAGAAAGTGCGGGGTGTGATACCTTTTTTCTCGCAAAAATCATACTTTGTTGGGAATACAGCGCGGTGCAAAGCCGCACAGTGGGGAAATTGGGGTAAAGCGACTACCCGACTGCGAGGGGTAAGAGACCACGAAGACTGCGGTGATAATAATTCACGGAGATGTCAGGATGCTGGGTCGTGGAAGAAAGACGATTCCACTCCATGTGTTGTGTGGTGCCGCAGCCGAAATAGAGCCGTGGAAATATCTCGGATCGTTAGGGGTCGCGACCAAAAGAGGGAACGATATTATGGCGATCGGGGTTTGCGAACCCAGCGAACCGCGGTCCAATTCATCCGTAAACAAAAGGCTATCTTATCAAACATTATTATTACATCATGGAAGTGACAGAAAAAGCATTAATACAGACATTATAGACTCAATTCCACAGCAATAAGGTTACATTCTTAACAGAATTGAAATAAACACTCTGGAAAGAATAAAGTACACAACTTATCAAGAAAAAGCATTAATACAGACATTATAGACTCAATTCCACAGCAATAAGGTTACATTCTTAACAGAATTGAAATAAACACTCTGGAAAGAATAAAGTACACAACTTATCAAGAAAAAGCATTAATACAGACATTATAGACTCAATTCCACAGCAATAAGGTTACATTCTTAACAGAATTGAAATAAACACTCTGGAAAGAATAAAGTACACAACTTATCAAGAAAAAAAATTCTGTAAAATACGGAACAAAGATTCTTCTTCTTCGAAGGCGCTACAGCCCAAATCGAGCATTGGCCTCCGTCAACAAGCGCCTCCAACCTCAGTCCGAGGCTCTGTATTCGGTTTCGTAATAAATATTCTTTTACAGGGAGAGGTTATTAGCCTCTCGCCCAACTCCCTACTGGAGGTCAAGGGTTTTTCTGTAGGGGTTTTCCTTCCCTTAGCTGATGTTTCCAGTTTTATGGCGTCAAAAACTCGCCATCGCCCTCTCTCTATCGGCTGTGATTATCACATTACCAGGGTTTGCGACGAGGACGCTAGAGAGTAGGACTTGGTGGTAGTGTTGCTGTTGTTACGCAACTTGGCGTTTCTCGGCATTTATTGGTACTTGTCCTTTCAGCAAGAACAGGCACCACCGGGACCCTACCACCCCTTAAACCCCCGTGATTTGGTAATAATTTTGTAGTTTTGGAAAATGCCGTGATTTGGTAATAAGGAAAGAATAAATTGAACAACTTATCAAGAAAAAAAGTACTTTAAAATACCTATGTATAATTAGATACGGAACAAAGATATTAGAAATAAGTGTAACTTAAAGAAGTATATATGTATTCTAAACGGAATGAAAATGTCGTGATTTGGCAATAAGGAAAGAATAAAGTGAATAACTTATCAAGAAAAATAGTACTGTAAAAAAACTATGTATAATTAGATACGGAACAAAGATATTAGAAATAAGTGTAACTCAAAGAAGTATATATGTATTCTAAATGGAATGGAAATGCGGTGATTTGGTAATAAGGAAAGAATAAAGTGAACAACTTATCAAGAAAAAAAGTACTTTAAAATACCTATGTATAATTAGATACGGAACAAAGATATTAGAAATAAGTGTAACTTAAAGAAGTATATATGTATTCTAAACGGAATGAAAATGTCGTGATTTGGCAATAAGGAAAGAATAAAGTGAATAACTTATCAAGAAAAATAGTACTGTAAAAAAACTATGTATAATTAGATACGGAACAAAGATATTAGAAATAAGTGTAACTCAAAGAAGTATATATGTATTCTAAATGGAATGGAAATGCGGTGATTTGGTAATAAGGAAAGAATAAAGTGAACAACTTATCAAGAAAAAAAGTACTTTAAAATACCTATGTATAATTAGATACGGAACAAAGATATTAGAAATAAGTGTAACTTAAAGAAGTATATATGTATTCTAAACGGAATGAAAATGTCGTGATTTGGCAATAAGGAAAGAATAAAGTGAATAACTTATCAAGAAAAATAGTACTGTAAAAAAACTATGTATAATTAGATACGGAACAAAGATATTAGAAATAAGTGTAACTCAAAGAAGTATATATGTATTCTAAATGGAATGGAAATGCGGTGATTTGGTAATAAGGAAAGAATAAAGTGAACAACTTATCAAGAAAAAAAGTACTTTAAAATACCTATGTATAATTAGATACGGAACAAAGATATTAGAAATAAGTGTAACTTAAAGAAGTATATATGTATTCTAAACGGAATGAAAATGTCGTGATTTGGCAATAAGGAAAGAATAAAGTGAATAACTTATCAAGAAAAATAGTACTGTAAAAAAACTATGTATAATTAGATACGGAACAAAGATATTAGAAATAAGTGTAACTCAAAGAAGTATATATGTATTCTAAATGGAATGGAAATGCGGTGATTTGGTAATAAGGAAAGAATAAAGTGAACAACTTATCAAGAAAAAAAGTACTTTAAAATACCTATGTATAATTAGATACGGAACAAAGATATTAGAAATAAGTGTAACTTAAAGAAGTATATATGTATTCTAAACGGAATGAAAATGTCGTGATTTGGCAATAAGGAAAGAATAAAGTGAATAACTTATCAAGAAAAATAGTACTGTAAAAAAACTATGTATAATTAGATACGGAACAAAGATATTAGAAATAAGTGTAACTCAAAGAAGTATATATGTATTCTAAATGGAATGGAAATGCGGTGATTTGGTAATAAGGAAAGAATAAAGTGAACAACTTATCAAGAAAAAAAGTACTTTAAAATACCTATGTATAATTAGATACGGAACAAAGATATTAGAAATAAGTGTAACTTAAAGAAGTATATATGTATTCTAAACGGAATGAAAATGTCGTGATTTGGCAATAAGGAAAGAATAAAGTGAATAACTTATCAAGAAAAATAGTACTGTAAAAAAACTATGTATAATTAGATACGGAACAAAGATATTAGAAATAAGTGTAACTCAAAGAAGTATATATGTATTCTAAATGGAATGGAAATGCGGTGATTTGGTAATAAGGAAAGAATAAAGTGAACAACTTATCAAGAAAAAAAGTACTTTAAAATACCTATGTATAATTAGATACGGAACAAAGATATTAGAAATAAGTGTAACTTAAAGAAGTATATATGTATTCTAAACGGAATGAAAATGTCGTGATTTGGCAATAAGGAAAGAATAAAGTGAATAACTTATCAAGAAAAATAGTACTGTAAAAAAACTATGTATAATTAGATACGGAACAAAGATATTAGAAATAAGTGTAACTCAAAGAAGTATATATGTATTCTAAATGGAATGGAAATGCGGTGATTTGGTAATAAGGAAAGAATAAAGTGAACAACTTATCAAGAAAAAAAGTACTTTAAAATACCTATGTATAATTAGATACGGAACAAAGATATTAGAAATAAGTGTAACTTAAAGAAGTATATATGTATTCTAAACGGAATGAAAATGTCGTGATTTGGCAATAAGGAAAGAATAAAGTGAATAACTTATCAAGAAAAATAGTACTGTAAAAAAACTATGTATAATTAGATACGGAACAAAGATATTAGAAATAAGTGTAACTCAAAGAAGTATATATGTATTCTAAACGGAATGAAAATGTCGTGATTTGGCAATAAGGAAAGAATAAAGTGAATAACTTATCAAGAAAAATAGTACTGTAAAAAAACTATGTATAATTAGATACGGAACAAAGATATTAGAAATAAGTGTAACTCAAAGAAGTATATATGTATTCTAAATGGAATGGAAATGCGGTGATTTGGTAATAAGGAAAGAATAAAGTGAACAACTTATCAAGAAAAAAAGTACTTTAAAATACCTATGTATAATTAGATACGGAACAAAGATATTAGAAATAAGTGTAACTTAAAGAAGTATATATGTATTCTAAACGGAATGAAAATGTCGTGATTTGGCAATAAGGAAAGAATAAAGTGAATAACTTATCAAGAAAAATAGTACTGTAAAAAAACTATGTATAATTAGATACGGAACAAAGATATTAGAAATAAGTGTAACTCAAAGAAGTATATATGTATTCTAAATGGAATGGAAATGCGGTGATTTGGTAATAAGGAAAGAATAAAGTGAACAACTTATCAAGAAAAAAAGTACTTTAAAATACCTATGTATAATTAGATACGGAACAAAGATATTAGAAATAAGTGTAACTTAAAGAAGTATATATGTATTCTAAACGGAATGAAAATGTCGTGATTTGGCAATAAGGAAAGAATAAAGTGAATAACTTATCAAGAAAAATAGTACTGTAAAAAAACTATGTATAATTAGATACGGAACAAAGATATTAGAAATAAGTGTAACTCAAAGAAGTATATATGTATTCTAAATGGAATGGAAATGCGGTGATTTGGTAATAAGGAAAGAATAAAGTGAACAACTTATCAAGAAAAAAAGTACTTTAAAATACCTATGTATACGGAACAAAGATATTAGAAATAAGTGTAACTTAAAGAAGTATATATGTATTCTAAACGGAATGAAAATGTCGTGATTTGGCAATAAGGAAAGAATAAAGTGAATAACTTATCAAGAAAAATAGTACTGTAAAAAAACTATGTATAATTAGATACGGAACAAAGATATTAGAAATAAGTGTAACTCAAAGAAGTATATATGTATTCTAAATGGAATGGAAATGCGGTGATTTGGTAATAAGGAAAGAATAAAGTGAACAACTTATCAAGAAAAAAAGTACTTTAAAATACCTATGTATAATTAGATACGGAACAAAGATATTAGAAATAAGTGTAACTTAAAGAAGTATATATGTATTCTAAACGGAATGAAAATGTCGTGATTTGGCAATAAGGAAAGAATAAAGTGAATAACTTATCAAGAAAAATAGTACTGTAAAAAAACTATGTATAATTAGATACGGAACAAAGATATTAGAAATAAGTGTAACTCAAAGAAGTATATATGTATTCTAAATGGAATGGAAATGCGGTGATTTGGTAATAAGGAAAGAATAAAGTGAACGACTGTTTAAGAAAATATGTATAACTGTATAATATGTATAACTGGATACGGAACGAATATTTAAAAACTGAGTGTAACTTAAATAAGCGTATATTTTAAACAGAATGACAATACGGTGATTTGATCATACATATAGCAAGAATAAAGTATAAACGACTAATTAAGAAAATATGTATTGACGTATAATGTGTATAACTAGAAGATATAAGATCTGTGCGTAACTCAAAAAAGGTTATATTCTTAACAGAATGAAGGTAAACAAACTTCATTGATTTGGTCTTATGGAAAAAATAAAGTGAACGAATGATCAAGAAAATATACATAACTGTTTAATATGTATAACTGGATAAGGAACAAATATAAATGAACTAAGTGTAACTTAAAGAACTGAGTGTAATTTAATTGCTGCTGAGTGTAATTTAATTGCTGATAAGTGAAGAAGAAGAACTTAAAGAAGGATATATTCTTGACATAATGAATTTGGGGTGATATGGTCATATAGAAAGAAAAAAGCAAATGACTGATTAAGAAAAATTGAAGTTGAAAGAGAAATAATGAAAATTAGGGACCGACGAGAAAAGATTAACTCGACTATTTCAATCATATTCTGAATAAAAAAAGCAAAATAAATTTTATTATACTTATTGATGTGCGTGAGGCGATGAAAATATGCAACAATAAGTTTAAGACATTCGGTTTCTCTGCCATCACAAATAACAAGGAAAGAAACATGTATGCATTTTTTTATTAAAATGAATCAAAATATATTCATTTTCATAATCGAAATGAGCGTAAAGGTATATTAAATAAATAAGAATATACATTATTTTTATATACATACATTACTAATTCCAATAATTGAACGTAGGCCAAACCTCATTTGATTAATACGTATGAACCGCGAAGGGCAAATGTTGGCCGGCTCTGACAGAGATCTCGAGAGATGCGGAATAATTCCAAAGGTAGATTTATTGAGTTTTTTTTTCCAAACCTAGATATTAGACCACACCTTCGGTCATATTTTGAGACTATATTTCAGAGAATTACCTCAATAAAATTAATAACGCAGCCATCTGCCACAAAGAAACCATAAAACTATTTTAAGCATTAAATTTATTGGACTTTGCTATTAAAAAGTCAGAAAGTAAATCAATTTAATGTTTTTCATATATCTACATAATAAATTTTGTATCTAAAGGTGTAATCCTACTATTACATTAACTACAAACTTACAAAAATGATTGAACAGTAATCTATTTATTTGAAAAAAAAACAGTTTTTGTTTTATTTTTACACATCTAATAATAGAACGCAACCAACTCTTTTCCAAACGAAAGCATTTTAAACGTCTCTTTTCGTCTTGGTCGCACAAATTCCAACTAGTCAGTCTCGAAAGAGAGAGAATATCTTCGTGTGGGACGAAGTCTTCCGATATAATTCCAATTTCAGTTCATGTTTTTAAACATTCCCTTTAATTATACAAATCAATATTTTTAATATTAACTGTATAGATAGTAATAAATATGTAGGGTATATGCTTTTCAAGATTTCTATTAAACCATCAGTGAGTTTAATGATTGACCAAATTGTAACCAATAATTTGATTGCTCTATTTTCCTGCGTTTCTTTTAAGATGTATGTATCTGCGTGGAGTAGAATGTATTTATATACAAAATATGGAAGGTTATTTTCTGAGATAATCCGCGTTACACAGCAGTGCCTGGTAGTTATATTTCGTTTTATTCATCTCCGAAATGACATTACTATATTCAATACATGGCCGGAAAACCTTTTTCGTTATAGGTACATGAATAGGACAAAATGGCCTCACTACCCTCTATCTCTCACTAACCATTTCTAACATTTCTACATTTTCATTGCGACACTTCCCAGTCAGAGTGAGACACATACACCATCACCATCACCTATCTCGTTTCATCTTACACCTAAGGGTTGCCATACCATCAGCATAAAAAGTGCTTATTCAAGGAGTGTACGAATTATACTTTTTTCTATTTGAAATATATTTTGATTCGATATTGAGGTTTTTTTTTTAAATTATCTACTTAAATCACGTGTGACAGCATTAATATTACATGAGATATCTGAAGAATGGTGCCAAGTCAACGTGTCAGTATAGTAATGGTTAAGCCTATAGGGGAATTAATGTAGCCTTTCACTTAGCTTAAAATAGTTGATTTTAAACTATAGAGACAAGCAGTGTAGAATCTCACAGAAAGAGAGAGAAAGAAATAGAAAGGCTCGGCCAATACGTAAATCACGACATCAACTTTCACATTAATTAAAAAACAATTATAAATTGAGCAATTTCGAAATACCAGCTTTCACTGTAGATGTTAGTAACAACGATGAAATGACGAGTGCTGCCTCGCCTTTTATACCACCAGGGAGGTAGTAAGATGATTACATGCCGGGTCAATGTCCATGGTGTTTCCCGAACGTTCTTCCTTAGAAAAGAACCTCTTGTATTTAGGTATATTGCTGTCGATATTTTTGGTTGGTTACTGACCTCGTCTTGTTGTAGTGTAAATCGCAATCGATGTACTTGCAACGAATGTACCTTTTTGCCGCAAAGTACATCGCTTATATAAAAAGGCATTGAAAAATTACAATGTTTTCACAATGAAATATTTAAATCAAGAATAACGTAAAAAACTCATTTCATGAAAATTTTCCACACAAAATGTGAATACTGTGTGGAGTGACTTGGTAGTGAGGAGTATCATTGGCCAAAGCATTGGCCAAAACCCACTCATTTTCTTTTCCATCGCTACATAAGTTGACAACTAGGTTCCCATTTCTTTTCATACATTTTTGTCTTCTTACGGTTAAACAGAATACTATTTCAAATTATCTATCATTTTTTATCCTTTTTTTTCTTTCTTACTTCTCTATAAAGTCTTCTTTGTAAATCTAAGAGTATGGAACGTATACCTAATATATCTGTGGTATTGGGAAAAAAATATTTAAAAGCTAAATAGTATTTCGTTGTACTCATAAGTGTAAGGAAAGCAACATGATCACTCAACGTTTCTTTAAACATGTCTTGTAATTCCAGCCCTAACCTATTAGATAAATAAAATTGTTCATCTACTTGATGTTCGCGGCTCGCGGCTCGCGGTTCATCTACTTGATGTTCGTGTTGATTTTATAGAGAGTAATAAAATCCGCACAAACTTTTTTAATTTTTGCCAACCCTACGCAATCATTTGTAGAACAAAGAGGTAGAGGTAGACACTTATCCAGAATAGGTAGACACCTACACAAAATGGTTAGATATACAATCCAACCTCTACCTGAAACCTTGTGCCCTGGTAAGCACAATATTTGGTACCTGTATTAAGGTTTCGCAACCGAGTTTTATTACGGTATATACATATATACCATAGGAAGGAGAATTAGGTACCCTGTCCAAACCCACCCCCTACAAACCCCATTTTAATGGTTTTATTTTCAAAACGGAATATTTTGTTAATTTATTCGATACACCATCGTGGCGCACCGTGAAAACCTAATTGATCTTCGTAAACAAAATAAAATATTTTTTTACTGAAATTAAACCTTGAAAAATTTTTTTTACGCTTTAGATATTTTATTTTTATATTTTTTTCATTACTTCTCGGGAAACTAACAGGTAATATGTCAAATATTTATTTAACACGCACCTAATAACTTACGATTGAGACTTACGATATTTATCGTCTCACAGATACAGACTGAAAACACAATTAAAAACTGTGTCTCCACCGGGAATCGAAACCGGGACCTTTGGAGCAGCAGTCAGATACCTAACCAACTGAGCCACGAAGGCCGACAAAAAGCTTTTATACAATATTATATCAAAAAACGATTACCAAATTTTTATATGCAATGTTTTTCTATAGTAGGTACCTTCCTACATAATGTACATTACTGTCTTTCTTTAAATATGATTGATTGGAAGAATTTTCTAAATGGCTATTAACACCATGATGAACAGCATGCTGTATGTTTATAGATTGTAGGTAGGTAACTATTGAGTGAGACATTGTGTAGTGTTTACTGCCTTACAAATGGTATGAAACGATGTCGTAACTAAAATCAATTTTTATAAACTAGTTGCATGTAACACATGAGATCCAACTGTCGATAGCGATAGTATTTATAGTTGAAGAATAAGAATCAAACTATAAACCCATAAATCCAAATTATTGAAAATTTTAACACATGTTGGTATGTATGTCAAGATAGGACAGTATGGAGGTCAGTCCTCTTTTCCTACCCGGAATATGAAAACCGCATGATGGTTCTGTATGTATGTTTGGAGATTAAGTACCTATCAAACTATTAAGTCTTCTTACATATTGTGTATAGGCGACTGCCATACAAATTGTATGAAGCAATGTCGTCACTAAATTCAATTTTTATAAAAATTGTTAAATGTGCTAATACAATGTTAATATTTTTTATAGAAAATCAAATTATCTAGTTGGGGTGTTTCGATGAGTTTCAAAGCATGCTTTGGGGGGATTCTTATATAAACCAAAAATTAATATTCATTAGGTATTATCATAATTAATCAAAAACTAATAATATACAAAATATCAAAAGATAAAAGAACATAAAAAACATGAAATTTAAATACATAAAATATTCAATAAGACAATGAAGAAGTTATAAAACAAACAGCGTTTTTTATAGTTTTCATAACCAATACATATACTTAATTTATTCGCACTTTTCAATCTTTCGATTGTGACGGCTTCTAATTTGTAGAATTCCATTATGATAATGATGAATATGAACACATATATAATTCCACAATTTATTTATTTTACTCCCGACGACCGTTTCGGCTTATAAGACCATAATCAACTGGTGATTCAGTTGATTAACATCAACCAGTTCATTCAGTCTAGTACTTCGGAACAATTCGGCACCCATAATGGTCTCAGACAGGGTGACGCACTGGCCTGTCTATTATTTAATATAGCGCTTGAAAAAACTATAAGGGACGCCAGAATAGAAACATCCGGAACGATCTTCAGAAAGTCATGTCAAATATTAGCATACGCAGATGACATAGACATTATCGCAAGAACACTCCGCGATGTGAAGGCTGGTTTCGCTGACCTAGAAGAGGCAGTAAATAATATAGGGCTGGAGATAAATGCCTCTAAAACTAAATATATGCTGGCAACTAGAGGTGCCCAACCACACCCTCCCCCAGGAACTTCGGTAAGAGCAGGTACCCACAGCCTTGAGTGTGTGGACACATTTATCTACCTAGGTTATTTGATAAGTAATGTAGTTGTTTAATTTCATATAGGAAAATTCATTATACGAATTGTGTACGTTCTCACGTATGATACAAAAAATGTATGGTACATGTCCATACACAATATTTTCACTCGCGTTTTTCTAAACGCCTATTGTGAGATGAAAATGAGATAAAATATATGGACCTACATACACACATTCATTTCATTATTATTATGGGGAGGGGGAGAAAGCTAGGTTACACGAATCGACCTTCACGAATGCCTTAAACAAATTGATCTGAAGTAGGTACCTACGTTGGATTTTACTGCAGATGGATTATATGGAGTGACCTTGTTAAATCTGCATAGTCTTCAGTGACGGGTGCTCTAGGTTCTGCACAGAGCAGATTAGCATGGAGGCGGGCCGTACAGCTACCGTCCTCAGTCATTGGATATGGACGAAAGAAGGAAAGAAATCGGAAGAAGATTTATCTGTTCAAATAATAAAGAAAAAAAAATTCGTTACATTAATTTCCTATCCCTTATCCGAAATCGGTCGTGGAAGAATTCGCGACCACTTTATTACTAACCCAGCGCGCTAACCAATTTATAATATTGGAGGTTTTACATAGGTTTTTGATCGGATGAGATTACCTTATGGCATTAATTTCACGAAATCATAAGTCTCCACTGTTTAACATTTTAATTTTGAAATATAATTGTGTTGGTTTGCATATTCCTTTGGTGAATGAAAAACTGTTTGACATTACAGCTTTGACATTACAATTTCAATTCAATTTGACATTACAGCTTTGAAACGTTTTTGCGAGTCTATTGCCGTACCTATGGCAATTTTTCCCAACTAAACAGTGTTTCCAGCCCAGCAATATTTGCGTGATATATAATTTAAATAAATTTCTCCTCTGCTGGGAATCGAATCCAGGACGCCCGCACAGAAGCCAAATGACTTACCACGGCGGTCATCGGTAAAAAATTAAAAAATATATGTTTTATTCTACAATTCTAACTACAATACCTACATACATATATAAATTATTTTACGCCGATATCACAGACCATGAAGCTGTTTCGTCTAATTAAGACATTATCAAGACAATCCTTAATAATGATAATAATAGTCGCAATCGGCGATAATTCATTTATAATTTTTATTGACTAAGTTTTAAAGCAATCGGCGATAATTCATTTATAATTTTTATTAACTAAGTTTTAAAGTATTTTTTCATCGATCGGTAAAAGCCCAGCGGTAAGATCGTCGCCTCACATGTGTGAGGTCGACGGTTCGAATCCGGGCGAGGCACGCACCTCTGGATTTAAAAAAAAATCTATGTGCGGATTTATATCACTAGCTATGTGTAGCCATGATCCAATTTGTCTGGTTCCCCTTTCTAAGGGTTACGAAGGTCAGATGGCAGTCGCTTCAATGTAATAACCAGACTCGCCAATTCCAGGATCATGGTCAAAGCGTACCCCGATAGAAACGGGACAAAAGCGCTAAGAGGAAAGAAGAAAAAAAGAAGTTTTAAAGCATCTTAAATTGGTTAAGTTATTGATACCTACAAATTGTATCTACATATCGGACGTCCTAAGACAGGTTCACTTAGTTGGACGTCCAATGAGACAATACAAAAGTAATAGTAAATTTTATGTTCATATTTTAATTATGTATCCTTCTGGAGCATTTTTACTAGTACCAGCTTACTTTTATTATTTATTTTATTTATTTTATTTTTAATATATTTTATAATACAAATCAATGTATAAATTCACTAGTAATAATATTCTTACAGATTTTTCCCTGCAGTACCTCATCAAAAAGATTACAATCTTGTGCTTGATGAGGGAAGCACTTATGAAAAAATAAAAAATATCAATACAAAGCAAAGTCAACATAAAAGTAAAAGTAATAAAATCAAATCATACATGAACAAAAAAAATCAAATAAACATCAAAAAAAGGTTGAAAATAAATGAAAAAGAAGAATACTCAAATGAGAAAACATATCAGAATACATATTCAAACCAAAAAAAAGAACAACATGAAAATAATTGAAAAATGAGTAATATAGAATTATAGACGATTCAAATATATCAAAACACATATTCAAAAATAAAAAAAAGGAAATACTGGAAATTGAAACAAATCAAAACTTTAAACCTTTAATATTAACCTAGCATTAAATTTAGGATATATTATCACTGTAATCTTGAAATTATTTTTTCGTTATATGTACTTAACGCTGCATTATGTATAATGTAATTATGTATCGTTGCCAAATAAATTAAAATATTAAAATTAATTTAAATATATTGTATGTTGAATCAAATCTTGCAAGACTGATTTAAGCGCTTGTATTTTATAATGTGAAATGAACCAATGAACAAAATCTCTATATTCTTGATTTAATGTTGCAATACTATTAATATTTTACTCCGACCTCTCGGTAGTCAGTTGGTGCAAAGGGGTGACATGGGGTATATTTCCCAAGAGATATTAAAACGGTAAATAATACGACCAAGTACATTTTCAAATTTATAGCTTCTGTGACATTAGACCCACAGCGGTTGGTTCATGCAAAGGAGACGGGGAGATGAATTGTCCTTACATCTTCTATTGGATGTGTGCCCGAGATGGATGGAGTGGAACTATACATACATTTTTATATTTCTACCCACACCAAAAGTGGAACGAAATGATATGTATGTGATAAGAATGAATCTACGATACGTGCGTGAAAAAACGATGTTTTCATATTTCTGCATGCGTGGATTATACACGAGTGAGACAAGTGTCCTTTCTAAGATAAAAATTGGGGTAGGTTCCTGTTATTATGAAGAAAAAGCTATCGATCATACATAATATTATGTACTTATAATTTATAATATTGCCTTGCATATTATATCAACGCAAGAGTTTAAGAACCGATTCTAAAAAATCAATTGAATTATTCGCCCATAATCTGTACGACATATTATTTGCAAATTTAAGAGTTTCGCAGTTTCCTCATAAATAGTATCATTAGTTCTTGTGAAATTATCTCTTTTTCTGAAGAGTAATTTAACTTGTTTGGTGAGAAATTTGATTTAATTAAACTTGATTTAAAACAACCACATTATTTACAATTTATCAAGATTAATAGTCCTGGATACAACAATAAGTTTTAGCTGTTATCTATAGGAGGTCTATTTCTAGAATACCTTTCTTTTTATCTTTACTTCCTAAAGACAACTTTTTATTGTTACCCATTTACAAGATTATTAAGTCATATTTAATTAATCACCATAGCTTAGTAACAAAAGCCAAATAATTATCTAAACAATTTATATAATTTTCAGTTAGACGACATCTATCTTAATAAAAGTTAATTAAATATAAACACCAAATGGTTTTGAACAATACTAATACAACTATTATTTAAGGATAACTTCCACAGATGTCAGGTTTTCATTTTAAACCAATAAATTAATATATTACAATATTAACCACCCCTAAAGAAAAAAATAATCAATCGGACGACTCAGTAAAGAATTATCCACTAAACTACAAATTGAGTTTGGTGATTTTCTCATGGATCCTATAATCAGAACTAAATTAAATTTAAATGGGACCACGCATGAGATCCCTCCTTTCAAATGAAAAAAAAAACATTGAAATCGGATAATTTTTAAAAATTATGCATGTTTACATTTTCAACGTTGTTAAAAAAGATCAAATCGACATTCTATCAAAAAACGTCAAATTATAGAATTAATCCTCAGGTACATGAATTATTGTTTTAAAAATAGCGATATTGAGAAAACAATACTGAGAACAACGATTCACTTGGAATTGATTACATCAAAAATGATAATTTATAAAGAAAATAACTCGTTGAATCAAATTAGGTATATCAAAAAATACAACATAAAAATATTTATTCAAAAAAAATATATGAAAATTATTTGTCAAGATCGGAATGTTTGTCATTCGTTTTTTTCTGCCTACTCCATCGAGGTTAGGTATGATGGTTTGTATGTCTAAGAAACAATTCCTTATACAATACAACATACAGTTAATCCCAATATTCAAGCGACACAACAATACACCAGCATACAAAGAGGTGGATGTGTTCCTTGAAGAATGTTTTCAATACAAGTGTGAACTCAGTCAAGTCCTTTGATCGTGACTAAACAATTCAAAGGAGCCCTTTACCCACACACAACGTATAGTACGACAAAGTGCTGTGAAAACTTTTATCTTAGGCTTATTTAATTACTTTTGGGAAATTTATCCTCCTAAGAGTAGGTATAACTCGATGAACATATTTTGAAGAAATATTTTCGTATTGCTAGTCAAGTGATAAGTCATCTCTTTTCTATAATGTATTCCTATACTGTGTGAATCAACAGAAAAAGCCTTTTTTTCATTCCTCACAGATTGCAAAAATCCTCCACTGTTCCACTGATCAGTTGATCAGGGCCACATCAGTCGAGAGGACCATCCTGTAAAAATAATATAATTAATCTTTGCGGAACGAAAATCAGTAATTTGAAAGATGAAGCTGTAATTTGAAAGATGAATCAATGCCGTCATAATTTAGAAAATTAAAACATAGTGTAAGAAGTTTCAAAAATCACTCTGAATTTGATCATTGCAATAAAATCCTGTAAAATTCGTCGAATTATTTGACATTTGAAAGATGGATAAATTCGAAATATTATTTTGTAATACTTCAAACAAAGGAAAGGAAGAGGTTTGCCTGATATATCTAAAGAAACCTCTTGTTATACCAGCCTTCTAAAAATACTAAAGCTGTTGGAATCGTTGATAAGGAATACCTACAAATATTTATTTTATCAACAGTGCTAAAGTGTGAACCTATTATTTTGTTTTTTAGTTTTTAATTGTGTTTTCGGTCTGGATCTGTGAGACGATGAATATCGCAAATATTCAAAATGTGGCAACTCTTTGTTGGGTTTATTGGAAATGAATACTTGACAAAGTACCTGTTTGTTACCCGAGAAACCATACAGTAAAAATCATTATTGGTTTATGGAGAAAAACAGGATTGCTTATTGACCACCCAAGAGATGGAAGGATAGCAGGACTTCGTCATCCCAGGAGGCATAGTTTCTGAAGAACCGACCAACTAGGTCTGCTAAACGAAGAAAAAGAAGAAGAAGCTTATTATTTTAGTAGAAATCTTCCGTATTACAGACCTTTGTGTTGAAATATTTGCTGCTCAGGCGCAACGTAAAAAATCTTAAAACGTATTTCTTATTCACATCGTGTAGTGCTCTAAGCCGGAATAAAGAAGGGGCCTCACTGTTGGTAGGTGGGCCATCTCTGGCGCAATAATAAAAAGATTTGAGCATTATTCGAGCATTTCTCAAAATAGGGAAACATGCACATATCAAAGAACATCCACTCCTCACGGCCGAACCGAGTCGTGTTTCAATATTAATATTTCAGGATAACTTATAGCACTGTGCGACGTGTCATAAATAAAGCTTTTTGGTGTTTCAAGGTGGAGTTTTGATGCGGGGTGTCGTAGATATGAATATTTTGTGGATCTTACCCATGTTTGACCTTGTGATTTTTACTTTCAACATCAGTTATTAACACATAGTAACATCTAGATGGGTCTTAAGTGGGATGGGAGTTATTAACACATAGTAACATCTAGATGGGTCGATGGCAGAGCGGTTAGCGCGCTGGGCTAGTAATCCAGTGGTCGCGAGTTCGAATCCTGCCTCGACCAATTTCGTTCACCTATAGCACAAGCATTTATTTGTTTATTTTAGGGAACGTATGAAGATCTATATGTACTTGTTTAACAAGGACATATTCATTTTAAAAAAAAAACATTATTTTATTTATTTTAACAGAGAGAAAAATAAAAAAACTTAATAGGTACCTACTTATACAATGACGCATTAAAAAGCTACAAAACTATAACGTTTGAAAATGATTTTAATAAAAAAAATCCTTTTTTTTTACATGTGTGAGTTATGAAATTATAAAATCTATATTTTTTATTATCAATTTATATTTATGAATGTCATACATGCATACATATCCACAATGTGGTGTAACTAGCGACAGTTGTGTATAACCTTATGAAAGGAAGTATGACACGTGTGTGTATCACCACACACCAGTCTCGTCTCACCTAAGAAGTCAAAATTTGAACTATGTTTTATTTAATTTATACTAACGGAACACCCGAAAACGATGACTATAAAAAAGAGTGGAGTGAAGATAGGTTAACGTCATAAGTATTACGATTCTATTAGAAACTTGAATTAAGTATTATGTGTTAGTGGGTACGTATGTGTGTGTGCGTATTACTGATGAGTATGTTATTGTGTTGGTACAATAAACACCTCACTAGAAAATCCTGTTTCTAAAAAAATATAATAAGTATTTTCGACATTTCTCTAGTGTGTGTTTGTCGAACAATTTTATAAGTGAGCAAAAATTCCCCTAAAAACATTTTTGAATATTACTCCATCATATGTCGAAGAGAAATGATTTTTTATGTGCTTAAAGAGAAGGTACATATATAGGATCAAAGTGAATGACTGATTAAGATTTTCATGTCATGCCAGAATTGTTTTAAAATTTAAAAAAAATCAACGAAATTTGGGTTTCCGACAGTTCAAATCATGTTTAAACCCTTTTTTAACGCATGCGATAGTTCCCCTTACTAACACGTAATTTCATAGTATACCTAATATACCTACTGTAGATATTTGATTCAAATATTTTCTTTTAACAGAGAAGATTAACCTTATATTAATTTAAATAAATCGTAACAACCTATGAATATTAAAAAATAAATAATGATAAATTTGAAGTGTCGTATAGAAAATGTACACGTTTGTTATTTTTTTTCCCACGTTTTATTAATATAACATTAGCGTGGATGTTGTTTAGATATAAAACGTTATTGTTGTATGTATAATGATAATGAATAGCGCCTGATTTAGCCATTCCAACGGTCCTTAGAGAGAAAGTTACGGCTTTCGACCCCTTCACCTCGCAAATGGGGTTTAAAACCGAATCTAATGGCTCCATACATCTTACTGTGTAGTAACACGCTACCTATAACATAGGTACATACATACACCTACATACAATGTAAATTCTAACCTCCATTCCTTTATGCTGCTCTGGTAGAGAGCTTTCTTCGCAACAGCAAAAAGCAACAACTACATATTTACGTAGAAATGAAAATTATAAATTTGTGTTTTGAATATGAAAATAAGCGTTAAAAATATTACTTGTTTTATTTTCACTGTTTATTTATTTATAAAGTAATATCAAATGCACACATAAATTCCCTTTTACCTAGACTGCATAGACTAGGTAATAGATATGCACATAATATTTTAGTGGACATATTATTTAACTCTGGTCTGTCTCAGTACAAAGACGCGATGCTTAGAGCCCAACACCCCGCTACCGCTACCGCCGTTATGCATCCATAACGTTTTGTTCCTCATTTATATTAACAATAGGTATGCACATATACTGGACATATTTTACTCTGCTCTGTCTCAGTACAAAGGCGTTGCTTAAAGCCCTACACTCCGCTACCGCCGTCATGCATACAAGTACATAACGTTTCGTTCCTTATTTATATTAACAGTAGGTAGGTATGCACATACATATAGTGGACATATTTAACTCTGGTCTGTCTCAGTACAAAGGCGTTGCTTAGAGCCTTACATCCCGCTACCGTTACCGCCGTCATACATACATAACGTTTCGTTCCTCATTTATATTATGTAGGTATGCACATATACTGGACATATTTAACTCTGGTCTGTCTCAGTACAAAGGCGCGTTGCTTAGAGCCCTGCACCCCGCTCCACTACCGCTGTCATGCATACCTACATAACGTTTCGTTCCTTATTTATATTGACAATTTGTCATTCTTATACATTATTTTTTTTATTAGCTTTATATTTCCGATGTTTTTATTTTTTATTGCCTTTTTGTTGTCAATTCTTATTTTTATAATTTGCGTACAACTATTGTATTTTTATTATTTTTGTTTTTATTATATTGTGTAACTACATTTTATGTATCTGGCCGTAGATACAAATAAATAAATAAACAGGTCTCGATAGTAAGACAATAGAGCAAAAAAATTAATCCAACAAAATTTTCGTTTCATCTTTTAAGAAAAACAATGTCTTTCTAATGTCTAATTAGTATTTTTCATTAAATTAATAAAATGTCAATATCACACTAAAAACATTTATATATTAAGACTTTTAGCAATTTTTCACTTATATAATTTGACAGTTACCACTGCGCCAAATTTTTCCCGAGAGCTATCGTTCTATATAACTGGCAAATTATGTTGGTCAAAAATGTTTATTATTAGCTATCCAAAAAAATACACCAAATTATTAAATGATATTAAAAAAATCTTTAAAAATGATGCACTAGTTCTTTAAATATTTTCTTTGTTTAAAGTAATCTTTTGATATGTTATCATTATATATTAATATTATTTATCTTTACATATACCTAATTGACACATAAATCTTTAAAAATGACCAAAACTTCATTATTTCAAATTCATTGTTGTTTTCGTTGTTCACAAAGAAACAAACTTCTTAATATGGCGTTACAAAAAAGGTTTCTTCGATATTTCATAGATGGAGATATAGTAAAAATGTGTTAATAGAAAACGAATTGTATCCCATTATTTAAAAATATCAAACTTTCGAAAATTGCATTGATGAGGGAATTCAATAATAAATAAATAAACATTTATTGAGACGAAAAGAAGTTTACATACAAAAACATAGACATATAAAAACAAATATAAAGATAAACAACCTTTCTGACTCAAGAGGACCATGCTCAGCTATGTTGCAGGAAGACAAGCCCCCCTGCAGCTGATTTTCAGCATGATCCTAATAAGGCATGATCGGTCACGGAACAATAATTCCTTACTCCATGTGATCGATGTACGTGTTTAAAGTGATTGCAGGGAAAACCCAATGTTTGCGTACATATATGCAACTTTTAAAAAATTTGATTTACAAAAAATTCAAAGTATAAATACGCATGGTTTAAAATATGGCAGGACACACCAGAGAATTTACATCAGTATGCCTTTTTATGGATGTCACAAACAGTGGCGGCTGGTGACATTAAATCTTAGAGGAGCTCAAAAATATAATTTTACCTAAAAGAGATATTAACTTTCAGCAGGAATCAGAAAGCTGATATTTTGTTTTATTTTTTTATTTTATTTCATTTTAAAGAGTACAAACAGTCAAATTCATATAATATATACAAAAAAATGAGTAACCAGCGAAGACTCCAGATATTACCAAATATTAATCCTTAATATATCTAAGAGAAATAAAATAAAGTGTAGCAATCATGAAACGAACACCATACAATACTTAATATATTACGTGATTAGGGATCGGATGATTCCAATACACCACACACACCTCTCCTAAACTCTCCCTTATTTAATAGAAATATGTCCAGGCCACCGAATAACTTGTTATACATCGAACAACTGCGCTGCATAAACGAATTACGAGCATAGTTAGTGGTGCAGTGAGGCAACCTGAACAAGTGATTAACGCGAGTGACGCGCTGCGGACAGTTGAAGGGTACCTGCTCGAGCAAATTCGCAGAATTAACATCTCCATTTACGATCTTAAACAAATAAACCATATCAGTCTCCTTTCTTTTATTTACAAGTGTGGTGATTCCATAGTGTCGAGCAGCAAGCTTATAAGTTTCAAAATTTTGGCTCGTCAGAAAGTCCATATGTGGCAAAATGATATTTTCGTACATTAAAATTATCAGTGTTTTTCATAATTCTTTTGTCCGTCGCAAATTAAAACGTGAACATTTATGATGTATTTGGTTGAGTTTTTAATAATGTTTATAATAAAATGCTACTTTCACTAGATATACTACAGGCGTAAGACGGCAAACATTAAGTAGAAAAATAAAGTTTAGTTTGTCGATCGACAATTCTTGATAGAACTCCATTGTACGTTGATATGTTATAAAAATATAAAAATACTTGGTAATAGTTCTATTGTATTTATTAGATTATTGACGCGTTTCGTACAAGGCAAATCGTCAGAATAATGTCCCTTATTCTGACGATGTGCCTAATAAACACAATAGAACTATTAACAAGTATTTTTATATTTTTATAACATATCAATTAGAAAAATAATGTGTTCACAAGTTTCAATTACAAACATACATTTTTTGGAATCATTTGAACGAAATGTTTGGAAGGGCTGAGCCCGAGAGCCCTTTAGGAAGAGCCGCCACTGGTCACAAATCTGTTAGGGACATCCCTGTGTTATAAAGCAAGCACATTTAAATTGTGTTATATTGGGAACAGGAGTAATATAAGTATCAACCTTTTGAAAGTTATTTCAATATTTAAAGAAATGGAAATTTTCCCTTAGCCGATAGCAGAGAATGTATCGATTTTCCTGCTCTCATTTTTCTCGCCGCCGGGGAAATTCGCGAAAGAAAGATAGATCACGTTAATTACATAGTGAAATATTTATAGCCTAACGTAATAGTATTAAGAGAATGTGGGGATTGTAGAGGGTATGAGATAAGAGAGAAAAGTATGATGGGGTAGGGGTGGCTAGAAGAAATTAATACTTCTTTGCTGCAGTAAGAAACACGTGCAGTTTTTTTTTTCATCTCCCATAACTCGATAATATGCCGCCTGCATAATAAAACAAGAGAATAATTCAAACTTACATGTACCGATAAAAATGGTCATTTTGTTTATTTCAAAATATTTTATACAACTTTGAAGACACACCGACTTCGAATAGTGCGTCCACTATTTTCTATTGTCGTGGCTTACGGGTGTGCCGTAAGATACGGGTTTTAATCGATAACTTCTCACATTGTTCAGCAATGAGATTCACCACACCTTCTGAACGTAGTGACCTTTTAGGTGAAACGAGACTGATGTGTGGATATACACGCATGTGTCGTGCTTCCTTTTATCGGGAAATTTGTTTAATTTATTAATTTAATATAAATTGTTTATTATTGCTACTATTATTAAGATGAAACATACAGCAATTTGCAAACTACAAAAAACAACAATGAATATTAACTATTTGCTTATCATATGCATATTATACATTACATTATGCATAATATACATACAAACATACCATCACGCCATATCCCGTACAGGATAAGCAGAGAGAACCGTGCGCTAGTAAAATCAAAATAATATTATTTTTTAAAACATACGAATGTAGGTAAGTATGTTTGAAATTAAAGATTTAAGGAATTGAAATAAAATACAAAAAAATAAAGAAATCATACAAGAATAAGTAATTCAAAACTAAAAGCATGCCAATGATAATGAGATTTAAAGGAAGTGCGGGGGTAGTGGGTAGGAATAAAGTAGTTAGGTAATGCACACCCGCACACCTGTCGCTGGTTACCCAACATTGTGGGATATGCAATAATGGTATGAAGTGACCAAGTAAATCCACAAATCAATATGGTAACTAAATGAATAAATGTAACAACTCGTGGAATAAGTATGCCTTTGCGTTGATTTTCGAATCAGGATTAATTATTACTAGAGTGCAAATGTGCCAAAAATACCTGTAGTTTTGTGACTTGAGTGCAAATGTGCACAAAATACCTAGTTTTATTGTCTGTGACTTGTCTGCAAATGTACACAAAATACCTATAGTTTTATTATGACGACTGCAAATTTGCACAAAATACCTATAGTTTTATTGTGACTTGAGTGCAAATTTGCACAAAATACCTATAGTTTTATTGTGACTTGTGTGCGAATGTGCACAAAATACCTATAGTTTGATTGTGACTTTTGTGCGAATTAACACAAAATACCTATATTTTTATTGTGACTCGTGTGCAAATGTACACAAAATACCAGGGTCGTGCCTAGAATCTTCAGACCAGGCAAACCCTGAAAGAAAAAAAGGTATTGTCGAAAATTTAATGTTTTTTTAGCATCGTTGTTCCTTTGAGTGGCCATGAAAATATTTTAAAATCACATGCCAAATTAATATTAACATTTGTCAAACATCGTATCTACATCGTATTGTTTAAATAAAACACAAAAATTACTAGATCTAGAATATCTCAACATAATATTCATAGGCAAGCCAAGATTTTCGGCTTCTTTAAGCAGTTTCGCTACTGAAAATACCTATAGTTTTATAGACATAAGGCAATATTTTCCAACCAACCAAAGAAACGTGTTAATTTACTACAACAATGTATAATATCTAAAACGAAAAAAAATACAACAATAAAGGAAGGAGAAAATAGATAGACGCAGAAGAAATATTGTTAAAAATTATTTGGTCTACTTCTTCTTCTGCTTTAGTTAGGACTATGTCCTGTTATTCTCGGAGCCTGCTCTTGTGAAGTGGACGTCCAGCTATCCTTCCATCGTTTGGGTGGTCTTCCAGGGGGTCTGCCATTTGTTATCTCCCCATTCGCTGCCATCCTCACCACTCGATCCGAACCCGCTCTCCCCACATGATCTCTCCAGAATCGTCTTCGTGTTATTTGGTAATTTATATGATTATGACATATTTTTATTTTTCTATCTCAATACAGTTATAAAACTCTTATATTATATTCATCACTATTAAGATTTTTAGTGAAATATAATAAATTACATTTGCAATATAAAAACGTGTTTATATTAGATTCACAACGTCAAGTTCACAACTCGCATAAAACAAATTTCAGGGCCAATAAAAATCTCCCCTGACAAACGTTAAAAACACTTTGAGTACTTTCATATTATTATGAAGTTAACTATGTATATAGTATGATTACGTAATGTTCATAGTTCGTACTGTGAGCATTTTATAGCGTAACTACATTATTTACGAGAGTAAAAAGATGATGGAAGATTGTCCTAACCAACTACAGTTCAAATAATTCAATACAATACTTGTTTGAGAAAAACATGAAAATCTGATACTGCGTTCAACGTAGCTTTGAATCTTGTCTATTTATAAATATATATACATTTTACTCCACGTTATATTTTTTTATTATAAGCAAAATATATTATATATCACCATTCACGTATGATAAAATTGGAAATCCGAGAAATTCATAGAGCATTAAATAAGTTCCTAATTAATCTACATATATCCTGATACACAGGTAGAATGAATGTAAAAATTAAAGAAAACTGTACAGAAAATGTGGCTGAACTTGATTTTTTATTTGTGATTTTTAGATCAAGATTTTGAGCGTAAGTGCAAAAAAATTTGTTTATGTCTCAAGGTGATTGTTCTCTAAAACGACAAGCACTCTTGTTTCTTGTGTTGTGAATGAAACACCATCATCTAGCCCGTTGTGGGCCTTGGCCTCCTTCAGAATCCGTCGCCATTCCTCCTTGTAAATTCATTAATTCATTAATTCATTAATTCATTAATTCATTAATTCATTAATTCATTAATTCATTTATTCATTAATTCGTTAATTCATTAATTCATTAATTCATTAATTCGTCAATTCGTTAATTCATTAATTCAATCTCCATTCCATTCTTGTGAATCAAACTATTACTCTCAAAAAAATATTTTCAGGGTCCTCAAAAATATCAATAAAATACCCCTGCAATATAAAATTATATTAAATTTTATTTTATTTCTTGAACTATGTTCTACCTATTACCTATGTTCTTTGTTGTTTCTAAAAACAATACATCAATCAACAGGTAGATATGAAGTGATATGAAAGGAAAGTTTATACCTGCACTTGATCCAGTGTCAGAGTTTCACTTACACAGATCATCTAGCACGCTCATCCGGATGATCTATCATCTCAGCTTCCTCTATATAAACCATAAGTACCTATCTTTCCTTCTCGCCTTTACACATATTGAAAATCACTCCGCAGCCATATTTCATGGTGTTATTTTTCCATCCCCCATGCTTTTCATCTTGAACATTCCAACGTTATGCACAAACAAGACAACAACCCACATTTTAAAAAAAAACATAATATTAGTATACTATCCATCTGCCATCATTAATTTTTTGTAGTAAATAATAACTATCATAATAGGAGTTAGATGAATGCAAGGCAAACTTGGACATGACGAAATATGCGTATTACGAAATAGTAAACGAAATTGCAAGGATATGTTTATTGAGTTTGAAAGCAAAAACAAATAAATACAGATATATTAAGGAAATATATAATTAGCGAAAAAAAGTTTTCATTTTTAACTTATTTATTCCAATAAATTGGAATGAATAAGGGGCATTTTTATAATAGTATGAATACAAATAGAATTCCTCCAAGTACTTTCAGCAGTAAACCTTGATTTAAGAAGTTAAAATAATATTCATTTATTTATTTTAACACTTTCTTGTACATAACATTTTGCCAGTACAAATGGCGGACCTATTGCCTATAGTGGCAACTTCTCCCAGACAACCATCAGTTTTTTTTTTTTAACATGTCCACGCAGGGGACACCAGCTATTAGGATTTGGGTCCATTTTAATCTTCCGAAGAATCGCACTACGTAGCGTTGGGGGGGGTTTGCAATCTAGAAAAGAGTTTATTAATTCGGATTTTAAAAAGACCCGGGTTGTACGAAGGTGGAAACACAGAATTCGGAAGATCGTTCCACAGTCGGGCTGCTGTATTAATAAAGGAGTTCGAGAAGCGATTGGTTCGTATATGTTGAAGGTTTACTGTGAATGGGTGTTGTGATTGAGTAAAGCGAGTGACTCTGTTGCGAGTGGGTGGAGGAGGGACCAAAGATGCAAGTTCTTCTGAGCAATTCCCGTGGTAGTATCTATAGAATAAACTTAGTTACTTACATATTATGGATGAAGGTGTTTTAGTACATGTACAAACAAGCTATAAAACCTAAATATTAATACATTTATATGCTAAAAAAATCTTAGACGAAACTTGACACAACACTATGAGAGGGAAGGGAAAAAGGGAGAGTAGATTTGGCTTATTAAAGGAATAGGGAAAATAATGGGAAGTAAGTTGGTTAGAAAATAGAAAGTAGGAGCGTGCGCATTAATCTAATTTTGAAGGTTGATAATGCTGGTGCAGTTCTAGTGTCAGGGAACAAGTTGTTCCAAAACCGGGGAGCATGGATGATGAATAATAATAAACGATTATATTATATAAAGGCAAAACGGTGTGTGAATGTGAGTGAGGCAATGAATGAATTCTAGTACAGAAGCATGAGACGATGTGACGCGAGGCTCTGTTTAGAATACACCCAAAAAAAGGACATGGCGTGCTAGCATATATTTTTTATGTGTTTGTCACTTATTTTTAAATATATTATTGTAGGCAGCAGCTTGCGTTTGCCAATTATATTTACACGCGCATAAATGTAGGTTAATTGTTCTTTGGCCGATGAATGCGCACCTAACTGAGAAACTTGGCAAAACTTTGCAAAAACCCAATGAAACAACATAATATATTATTATTTTGCCAAACTTGTAAAGTATTCAAGCTTCAAAGTGAATTTCCGCAAACCACTTCCCGTTTTCATGCGGACTTTGGTAAATGTAATTTTAAGTGATTAATAGAGGGAAATGTTTTCACGTGTATTACGTACCTATACCTATAATATACCACGTGGAAAACAATCAATCATTTGGACAACTGACTTTTTATCTGTAGGTACTTAACTCTTGTAAAAAAACTACGAAATTTATTTAAAAATGAAGAACCATAAATTATACAAAAAATATATTGATTCTTGTGTCAAACGCTTATGGAAGCATAATGGAAAAGCAGCCCATTCACGATCGTACCATTCGGCGTCGTTCCATATGGACCGGCTCCATTTGGAGCATTGTAAAATTTCCACACTCACGGACGCTCCATCGCGCCATCGAGCCATCAAAATTAGTATAGGCAAGCGGGCGGCGCTTTCGCATTAAAAAGTTCTGTTTTTTTTATTTTTCAAGTAAAAATGAGTTATAATTCTGATGATGAGTTTTATACAACTGCTATTTAGCAGTTTGTTTATATATAAATAGAAAAAAACAAATAGAAAATGTTGTATTTTCGCATTCACGAGAGTGTCAAACAGCTCGGCGCAATGAGATGGCGCAATGTACCGCTGGTTTTCACACTCACGAGCATGCCGTGCCGACAGGATGCGCCGCGTCGTTTTCACGGTACTACAGAGTTTCAATCGTTTGGAATTCCATTTTAGTGTGTCAGGCCAATTGGGCTGCGCGGGATTTGACTTTCACGAGCGCATTTTCGAGTAATGGCAAGCCATTTGGAAGGATGGCACGATCGTGAATGGGGGCCTAAAGGCGTACGACTTTTGTTCCGGCTTCCTAGATTCGGCTCCCAGCAGAACAGGCTTTTTTTATTAACAAACTTTTTAACATCTCAATAGAGACGAAGTTGGGATATTATAATATCGTAACTTCTTCACTATTGAGATGAAAAAAGTTTGTCAATAAAATATCATTCGACAGGGATCTCATTTTTGATCTGCCTTGTCCTCTTCCTCCGTCTCATGTGGTGTTTAAAACCTTGTTGGGAGTACGATCATCACTCATCCTGACATGGCCCAACCATTGCAGTTTTCTTATTTTAATGAACTGTACAATGTTATAGGTTCGCCATATGAATCGTCTCATCCACACTCCATTTTCATTGACAGGACCAATATCTTTCTAAATATTTTTCTTTTTTAAGTTGTACATCTCAAACTTACTATAACGATTTTTTGTAAAAAATGAATTTAGTGACGACATCGTTTCATACAATTTGTATAGCAGTATATACAATACAATATATACGGAGACTCTCAATAGTTTGATACTTAATCTCCATACATACATAACATCAAGCTGTTTTCATATTCTGGGTAGACTGACATCCATACTCCCCTATTCTGAGATACATGCATGTTTTCTATATAAAACAAAATAATTAGGATTTAAGGTTTTGTTGTTTGGTACATATTCTTTAACTGCACATACAATCGCCATCGACAGTTGGATCTCACGTATTACATGCAACTAGTTATTATTCATAAGTATTTTTTGCTGAAACTCGTATGTCACTCATCCCTTAGCATAGGGGACTGGCTTCATACAGGTAGGTACCTACGTACATTTATTTGAAAATTTTCCCGTATGAAATGCGTCTGCTTCTATGAACTTTAACTTTTACAAACTTATCGACGGCGGGCGGTTCAAAACTATTAAAGTTGTTCAACTAAGTCTCCCGTTTTAGACTACAGCCGCAGTACGCCATTTCCGACATATTATTATTATTATTATTAAAATTGGTTTGAGTCAAGACTAAATTCAATATGGAGCCAACCAGAGCTCTGATGACAGCTTGTCATCTGCAGACCAAGACATAGGTAAGTTCCTTCCTACTTTAGACATCAGTTATTATTATTTTGCTAGAAGGAAAATTGATAATTTGTTGTGGTATCGACTAAGCAGACAATTTTCAAAACAGTGCGATGTTTCAAATTTATATTTGTAATTCTGCAACAGATATGGCGCCATATTGTGTACCTATATTTTGTATCATTATTTCAAATATGAATATCACACGCACCCAATAACAAATACCCGCATTCTGGAGTTTCACATGTGTACCGTCTCACAGATGCAGACTGAGTACACAATTAAAAACTGTGTCTCCACCGGGATCCGAACCAAGGAAATTTGACTCAGCAGTCAGACATCAGACTAACTGAGCCAGGAATGCCGATAAATATAGTTATATAAACATATACTTGAAATGAACTCCATAAAATGCATTCAGGGATGTCTACTTTCCAAGTAGTCGATTGTTATGCTTTATTTTTACACACCCAATTTAGTACATAGGGCACAATTTGCCTACACAATAATATGCAAATCCTTCGCAAATTGATGAGTTTCATGATTTCTCATGATTCCTATCATCAAACCTCTTGGCTAAGTTTAGACGGAACTTCCACATAAGTAATCCCTTTCTAATGAAAAAGAAATCATTGAGTTCGGATGCCGTGATAAGGAATTATTATTAATTGCAGAGGATATTTATTCTCGTCATGAGTTTCCACAACAGAACTCGATGAAATTCATGTGTGATTATTTCTGATGCACTCCCATCATATTAAAAAAGAAAAAACAAAAATTGGATGACATTCTTAAGAGTTATAGTCACTGAAGTGCAAATTGAAGATATTGATGAATTTCTCACGAATATCAATATCATGTCTTGACCAAATTAAAATGGAACCAATCGGAAGATACTCTCCACTACATATTAATTGTACATTTCTTCTTCTTGAAAAGTTTACAATCCCTTAATGCATTTTTATGAAGTTTCTATTGGATTCTAGTTGCTTGTATCACATGAGGTTCAAATGTCAATGGCGATAGTATGTATAATTGAAGAATACACACCAAACTATATACACTTAGACACAAATTTATAAACATTTTAAGATATTTTGTTTTCTATATAGAACATAGAAAAGTAGGTTATTCCTAATAATAGCGGCAATGAAACAAACAAAGTACAAAATAATAAATAAATACCTGCTTGAACCCGCTCTGGCTGATATCCTCACCCCAATACCAATAAATGTCAGGATAAAATAGTATGGAGGTAAGTTTTTTTTCCTACCCAGAATATGAAAACATTATGATGGTATGTTTGCATATTATTGTGTAGGCAACAGGCAGTTATCAAACAAATAAAACAAAGATGTTTGATAAATATTACTGTTTAAAGCGTGGATTGAAACGAAAAATCCTCAAAAACATAATACTTTGTGCTGTAGGAGAAGGAATTTGGAAGGAAATTAGGGGTTATGGGAAGCGTGCGTGAGATCACTCAGTGTGATGAGGGAACGTGACCAAAATTTGTCGAAGGGATAAATGACATGGAAGAAGAATCATAATTTCTACATGCTCTTTATACAAAAGAATGCTGTGCATAAGTTGTGCCACAAATAGGAAGTCTAATTGTATTTTTTTTTGTTCTCCTTTTCTATCCTCTCTCACATTCCACAACGTCTATCTCCCGCATTTATTTGTTGCTGTTATTTTACATTTAGTAATGTTACTTGTTTATCTTTTTGTTTGTTATTTGTCATAAATATAATGCTCTTACCACTACCCTATTTATGTCCTCACGTTGCATTGGTTGGTTCAAAGAAATAACCTTATGGCAATAATCCCGCCATTGTACACACAGTTGTACTAACATGAAGTAAAAATAAATTGTGTTTGAAACACTAGAAATCATCCTCAAAAAACAATTGCTTGCTATTGATAAATTTTGTGGAATATAAATTGACAAATTAAAAGCTAATATTATACGTCATGGACAGTTAAAGGTCTCTCAATAATTATGAGTTTATAAAATTGGCTTTAACCCTTTCTTAACCGAATTATGAAAGCATTATGTAAATTAATATGTTAAATTAAAAAATGGGCAAAATATGGGATTATAAAGAGATTTTGATAATTTTTATATATATTTTTTTCCTTTTTTTGGAAATTTTAACGATTCCAATTGTCATCATTCATATATAAGATTACATAATTTTCATAAAATAAAAAATCTTTCATTTTTAATTATTAGTAGAGATTGAAGGAAATAATTACTTATTAAAAAAAAACAAAGCATTCTATAAAACAAAACAAAAACTCACATTCATTAAATTTTGAATAACCGTGTTTAGCAAGAAGAGCACATTTCACAATAACCGAGTTTTCAACTGTACAATAACCGAGTCGCAATAACCGAGTACAGAAGTTTCCGTCATTCTCAGTATTGTAAGTGATCAAAAATATTGTTATTAATAATTTAAAAGAGCTGATAACAATTTTCATTGAGATATACGTAAAATACACTAATGATTCCAATTGGAATCATCGGTTAAGAAAGGGTTAATACATCCAGTATAGAGCGACAACAACAATACATACAATTGTTATGATAACAGATATACAGATATATCAAAACAAAGTTCAAGCTTTAATATGAGTGATATTTAAACTAGGTTCAACTTGATGATATAAGTAGGTACGAATGGTACAACAATTACGTAGCCTATCTCGCTCAAACCGGGGTATAGTAATATTTCAAACTAGACACAAATCACATAGCGTTTTCCTGGCCTTTGTAAGTTTTATCGCCATCCAAGAATCGTATATTTTCGCAGTCATAATATCACAAAGCACCTCTTAGTATGGTATCGATGGCCATTTTCTCAGTTTCGTGGGGGTCAAACGAAGGTTATTATGTAGCAATCAGATTCTACATTTATTTCGAAATTGATATGTCAAAAAACGCAAAATATCCGTGAAATTTATGTATCGAAGTCTAGTTTTACTTACATTTCTTGTATAGATATTTTAATTTATTTGATATGTAAATCAAAATTGACGACGTAGAACTTAAAACTTCAGTTCTTTGGAATGAATCAGACTTCCTCGATAAGCTTGTTGCGATGAATAGCGTGGAAGGACTGGTCCAACCGGCGAAATCAAAACCCTTGTGATCATGGATATAATTATCATATGGAGTTCTATGACATCTAATGATATTATAGAACTCCATATAATAATTAAATCCATGATATGGGTAATGGTGGGGGTTTCGATTTCGCCGGTTGGACCAAACTTGCCCACCAGATGAAGTGACCTAATTAATTCTCCTCAGAACAGATTAGCACTGAGACGGGCCACAAAAAGAATAATTGGATACTGTAGTCATACTCAGAGGATAAGGACGAGAGGAAACTTTTCCAATCTCAGCAGCATCTGATTATGAACCATGATACATTGTGTGGTAGTGAGATGATGGAAGAAATGTATAGAGCTCCAATATGTATTTTAAATAATATAAATATAAGTTAAAACAAATTAATTTTTCATAAAAAAAACTTTGCAATAATTAGTTTGGGAACACAAAAGTGATTTTGTAAAAAAACGAGTAGGCTGTGGCCAACGCTACATTCCTCACTACCAAGTCACTCAGCATTTTAATGAAATGAATTAAACATTTTTTTATTTAAAATTTTTATTATGATAACTTGATGATTCTTCAATGGCCATTCTATGAAAGAGATGTGCGTCATAAGCAATTTGTAAATTAAAATACTTACCAATTTTTTAGTTTCCTGAGCTCAAGGTCACATTGAAATATTTGACAGTTAAAAAAATGAGAAGCACTAATCAGATATTCTTCATTATCTACCGGCCTTTGTGGCTCAGTTGGTTAGGTATCTGACTGCTGATCCAAGGGTCCCGGGTTCGATTCCCGGTGGAGACACAGTTTTTAAAAAAAATGTGTTTTCAGTCTGGATCTGTGAGACGATAAACATCGTTAGTCTCCAGAATGTGGCAACTTGTTATTGGGTGCGTGTTAAATAATTATTTGACATATCACCTGTTAGTTGCCCGAGAAGCTACATAAAATCTAATTGAGTCAAATCGAGTATTACGTATACAAATTTGAAAAGAATCGAATAAGTACTTTAGTCAATAATCGATAAAGTATAATTAACACGCCTCCAGAAGCAGAAGCTTGGGAAGGGCCCATACCAGATGGTCCGATGACATAAAAAAGTAGCAGGTCCAGAATGGCGAAGAATGGCACAGGATAGAGACCAGTGGAAGTCCAAGCGGGAGGCCTTTGTCCAATACTGGACTCAAGATGAGGCTGAGTAAGTAAGTAAGTAACACGCCTCCGTCGTACATAGCACATAGTACACAGCATACACACAGATACATTGTGATGGAACTTTCAGAATACAATCTCAGTATGATACTTGTTGATAATCAGCAATGAAAAAACTAGTCTTAAAAATTTCGAATTCATAATTCCCCCCTTTGAATAATCTCTTGGGGTAGTGAGGAGTAAAAGTATTGACAATGATTAATATGAACACATATATAATTCCACAATTTATTTTATTTTTCTCCCGACGACCGTTTCGGCTTATAAGGCCATTATCAACTGGTTGATTATGGCCTTATAAGCCGTGTGGCGACTCTGAAATGGAAATGGGCGGGACACGTAGCCATGCAGAAGCTCGGACGAGAAGTGGACAAAGAGAGTGCTGACTTGGAGACCTCGTATGACAAAGAGAGGTGTGGGGTGGCCGCAGCTGCGGTGGAGGGACGATATAACAAGATATGCTGGCACTGGCACATCCTGGATGAAAACTGCATAGGACAGGACGACGTGGAGTCAAATGGAAGAGGCCTTCGTTCAGGAGTGGACGGAAATAGGCTGAAGAAGAAGAAGAAGAAGCCGAAACGGTCGTCGGGAGAAAAATAAAATAAATTATGGAATTATATATCTGTTCATATTAATCATTGTCATAATGGAATTCTACAAATTAGAAGCCGTCACAATCGAAAGATTGAAAAGTGAGTAAAAGTATTCATCAATTATGGTGCTGTTTCATTACAGATATTAATTTGAGTTTCTGTTTTATTTCCACCCCTTTCAAAACATTTGTCATTTCATTTGTCTTTGATTTTACGTACAGCATGATTTTAAAACTCTTATTTTAGTTTAGTTTTGAGTAAGTTGATATGTTTCTCCTTTTAACTTGACCCTTTATAACTTTCTCTTTATCTCGTATAGATGCTCCTCTCTCATGACTTCTTCTTTGCAAAAAGAAAATAACTTACGAGTGTGGTCAATACTTTTACCAACAACTGTCCGTTTTCATTTATCGGATGGAACATCCCCTTTCTTTTATATTATTTCCTACCCTACTAACTCTCAAGTATCCACGCCATATTACTCTTGCTTTAAATACTCGCACTGTGTGGATTTTCATCCTTATTTATGATGTTTCAGCTTGTGTACCAGAAAAATATTTCTTTGTTTTAATGTTTTATTTTATTGCCCAACAGCTGTGTCCCTTTACAAGCAAAAAATAAACATTACGCGGTGTTTTAATACTAGTTTTATGCTTTATTAGCCGTTTTTGTTTTGCGTTTGAAGATAAATAAACTCTCTTAATAGTTAAACGTTTTCAAATTGTTTTTATAACGTCAGAATAAAACGATTTTGTAAATTTAATACACAGTGTTTATTACAAATTTAATATCAAATTCATTTCTAAAACACTAACAACCGCTTGTACCTACAAGGAAAGAAAAAAAAAATTTGGTAAACAATTGGTATTTTGCACTATTTGCACCGCCAATTTGCACTTATTTATTTATTTATTTATTCATTAAGAAATACAAGCAGTTACAGAATATAAATGTGTGTATGTGTAACTAATAGCAATATATTAAGTCAACGTTTATCTGCAACCTTACAGTATTTACAATGTATATAAATGAAAGTTTGCAAAGTCCCATAATAAAAATAAATGGCCATAAATGACAAAACAAATAAAAAAATAACATTAAGGAAATGAAATAGTTAAGAAATTGATTATACAAAAACATTAGGGGACAAAAAAAATCAATAATAATACAAAAACATAAGAATAGTTAATAGTTTACTTATCATATAATGTGTGACAAATGTTAAATTAAAAAAAAACTACTAAAATTATGTGTGATATTTCTTCGAAAAATAATGAATCAAAACTTTTTCTGTATAAAGTTACAGGGTAAACAAAATCAGGATTCAAACCTGGGTTCACTCGATTCACTCGATACCAACGCAATTTTGCTCTGCCACAGGTCCATATAAACGTAGGATCTTTTTTGTAAAAATTATTTGATCTTCATAAACATTCTTAAGGAGAGAAGTCACGAAAACGCCTTATAGTAAATTTTCCGAAATAAGGATACGTGATAGATGAAAGTCCGAATCCGAAAGATGAAACCGAAATCAAATCCAGAATAGAAGCATCACGACCCTCTTTTAATAAAATGAGACAGATATTCTGCGATGACAATCTTAACCTGAAACTTCGACAACGGCTGGTTAAATGTTACATACATATGGTCAGTCCTACTGTACGGAGTGGAATCGTGGACCCTCAAAGTGAACCGGCATGAACCGGCATGAACCGGCTGGAGGCGTTCGAGATGTGGATACATCGGAGAATTAAGTTACAAAATAGGCTTTTAAAAGATAAAAGTACACTACTTCTACCTTATCATAAAGATTTTTTTTTTAATGTTGGTCTTGACAGATGAAAAATGTCCGGGTTATCAGCAGCGGCGACTCTATATGAAGTGCGTTGGATCAATTGCACTACCAATTTATAATGGTATATTCTAAAAATTAATATTAAAATATGTTTTTAATTTATTTTTTACGCTTTAATTTATTACTGTACTTTTCTAAACCAATTGATTATTATATATACCCTCGCAATCGACATCATTTTATAATGAAATCTACCGCAATACAAATATTATCATTATGTATTGTATGGCGTGCGATATCCATATTGCACCAAAATTGATTTCTTTTTAATACAGCGTATGTATGAAGAGAAAGAGATAGTCCCCTGGCAGATGAAATAGCGATAGGTACTTGTATGAATTCATAAGGCAGACTCGTGCAGGCTCGTGCGCTGCACCAAGCTTATCATATCTTAGATGTAATTAGTATGTATACATCTATCTCGCTCTCTAATTCATAAGCCATTCGTATTGAAAGAGATGAGTGCCACGTATACATGACATACAGCCGATTCCGCGACTAAAATACGAGTGTCACATATTGACACACAACTTTAGACCTAATTACTTAGTATATTAATACTTGATTGAGAGGAAAATTGTATGAATAATACTCCCATACATTTGTCTTCACGACATCTGTTGATAAATCAGTAAAACAATATTGTAAAATAACAATATCACTAATAAAAGAGAACGCTGGCGCGGTTTTTATTTTGAATTAAAAAAATTATTTGAAAACAAATACTGTGACTTTAATACATTTGTTTGTTTAAATATCCTATATTGTATTTATGGTTTAAATACCTATTAATTTATTATTAATTCAGGAAAAAATTGCACTACCAAAAATGATCAAAAATACAATCGACCAGTCGCCACTGGTTATCAGTTTTATTTCTAATTTTTGTATAGGTATATATACACTTGTATAATAGAGCATTACTACCAATATTAGAGTTATATTTATTAAGATATAGCATTATGAATTACTTAATGTAATTCCCTTAGAATGATTTTAGATCATTAAATGGCGTATTTTTAGGATACAATTGTTATGTGACAATCTGATTATAAAATGTCATTGTGATACTCGCTCCGACACGGGTAGGTATGTTCCCATTGAAGCTAAAACAACTCTAAAGAATACATAAATTAATTAATTAAAACAAAAACATAAAACGGTAAAATCAGAATATAAGCACTCTACTGTGTTACGTATAAAATTAAATTTTTTTCTTGTAAAATAATATCTATCCAGTTTGAAACAATAGTACCTACTACCATAATAAAAATATAACACACGACCATCGAGCGATAGAAAAGGATAGAAAAATGTGGCGTTCGGCTCTCTCCGCCTACCTCGCAAGGGACATGGCGTGATAGTATGTAAACCATCAAGCGAACTAACAGCGATTCAAAATATAACGCCGGGTTATAAGTTATGTAAGCGTTATCAAAACACAATTTGCTTAGCTTTACTTTGTTAGCTTTTTATGTTTGCTGAAACTTTATCACATTGGCAGGTACAAGGTGTCTCAAAAGAAAGTTTATATTTGTATTCAGATTGTTATGTGGAGATCATATTCTATTTTATTTCGTGTAGCTTCTCGGGCAAGTAACAGGTGCTATGTCAAATAATTATTTAACACGCACTCAATAACAAGTTGCCACATTGTGGAGACTTACTATATTTATCGTCTCACAGATCCAGACTGAAAACACATTTTTTAAAAACTGTGTCTCCACCGGGAATCGAACCCGGGACCCTTGGATCAGCAGTCAGATACCTAACCAACTGAGCCACGCAGGCCGTTAGACGACTTCTTGGTGCCTAAACTGCAAAACTTTCCTGGCTATAACCAAAGAACATGGTTCCAGCAGGACGGAGCAACGTCACACACGTCCAAAACATCTCTGCCACGAGTTGGTGAAATTTTCCCAGGCAAATTGATCTCCAGGAGCAGTAACATAAATTGGCCTCCACGCAGTCCTGATTTAACCCCAATGGACGTTTTCCTATGGGGTTATCTTAAATCTAAAGTTTTCGCCAGTAAACGGACTTCCCTGGCGCATTTGAAAGAAAATACCCGTCACGAAATGGTAGCCATCACTGAGTTCACCTGCCGAGCCGTCATAAGTAATTTTAGTGTTCGATTAAATGAGTGCTGAGAACGCGAGAGTCTACATTTGGACGATATTATTTTTAAGAAATAAATTCCCAAATATTGTACTTTAATAATTAATAAACATTTTTTCGATACACTCCTTACTTTAATTTTAATCGATCCACTAAATATAAATTTTATTCTGAAAAACCCTGTATAATACTTACTAACTGTATATGTAGACAAAGATCCAGCGATTGTCATTCTTACGTCATAGTATAAAGGCTGATTTTTTTATGTAAAAGTATACCACACTATGTTACAAGGATTGGATAAAATGAGTAGTGGTGACTTTCGGATATAATAGCCCTCAAATTGTGGAAAATTGTTATTTAAACACGTGAGCTATATCATTCTATGGTGAAAAATATGCCCTTCTACAACTGATAGTGGAGGCGAAGATAGAGAGAAGACGGAGTATGGGACGTATAAGAATATCTTGCTTAAAAATCTCAGGAAGTGGTTCAGGTATTCCGGAAGCGGCGTTAGGTTGGCGCAGGATCGGGATGAGTTTGGTGTGATGGTTGCTAACCACTGGTACAGGAGCGGCACAAAAAAGAAGAAGTAGTTATACTATATAGAGTTATTTATATTTACTACAGAAATCTCGTTAATTGACAACCTAAATAATACATTTATTATTTAAAAAAAGAATACATCTTTATCATGATGAAGAAAGCATTATCATGAGTATTATTCTGACGATGCTTTGCACAAATCACGTCGCGTCGATAGTTTTTTTTTTTTTTTTTGTTGGCTCTTCACCCGTTAAGAGTGTTCTCAGCCATCTAAGTTAAAATATTAAACTGTCAAAATAGAGAAACCTAAATTATTTTTGTATATTTATTTTACTTCGATCAATTTAAATTTTATGAACAGAGTTAAATTTTAATGTCATTAATTTTGATGAATTTTTTGAGCAAAATGTTTACCTGCCTGGAATTGTAGCTCAACAATGTCCTCACATTTGTTGGCATTGGAACCCCAATCTCTGTGAGGTCGGTAAAAAAGGACGGATACCTATCGTTTATGGGGCATTCAAGAAACAAATGATCCAGTGTCTCATCACCAATCATACATTCGCAGAGACTGCTATCAATGATCCCTATTTTTTTTAAATGCTCTCTGGTACAACAGTGTCCCATGCGGATACGACACATAACGCTGATGGAATGTTTGTCAAAAGCTTTATCATGGAACCATGGCTTATTGACAATTGTTTGTTGGGTCGTTTTGTAAAGTCTACCCTTTTTCAGTGAGCTTGTGTCCCAATATAACTGCCATTTATTCATCAGACGGTTTTTTGCGATTGGTAGGAGATCGTTTTGTGTAATATTGGGATGTGTCCGTGTGTTTCCATATGTTGCTCTCTTAGCCAATTCATCCGCTTTCTCATTTCCTGGTATACCACAGTGACTTGGTATCCATGCCAGACAAAGTTTTCTGTTTTGGTTGCATATTTCTTTAATTTTTTTCCATATATCTATACAGTAGTGGTCATCACTATACAAAATAGGGGATTTAGAGAGTTTTTCGAGTGTACTTAAGGAATCGGTCAATATTAATGTCTTTAAGAATCGTTTTTTATTTGCATAGTTCAAAGCCTCTATTATAGCTATACATTCTGCTGAGAATATTGTAGAATCTTTATGGAGAGTCAAAAGTAATTCAACTTTATCTGAATCACTAAATACTGCTGCTCCAGTATTGCTTTTGCAGTCCATTTTTGATCCATCCGTATAAAGTATTTTCCAGTCATTCCATTTGGATTCAATTACGTGTTTAAGTCTTTTAGATGCAAAAGCATCTGGAGTTATTCCTAATGAGTGGATTATGTTTGGCGGCTCGATTAAATTTTGATAGGGTAATGAGTAAACTGGGAGTGTCTCAGATTTAATGAAATCCGATGAATATTGGTCTAAAAAGGTGAGGCTATTTACAAGAGGAGGGGAGATTTTATGTTTCCAAAATGGTGATTGATTTGTGAATATTTTAAGCATAGCGATTTTTCTAATTAGAGGGTGGAATTTAATAATATTGCATTTTAAAACAAATTTATCTGACAGATACTGTTTTCTCAGCTCAAGTGGTGGGTCCACGGCTTCCACCTGGAGTGCACATACCGGTGTCGATTTCATAGCGCCTAATATAAGTCTCAGACCTTCAAATTGTATTCTATCTAAGCGTTGTAAATTTTTCTTGGAAATTGGACTAAGTAAAAACGCTCCATAGTCGATTTGACTGCGAACGTATGATATATACATTAAACGTAGAACAGAAGGGTGACCTCCCCACCAAGTACGGGTTACAGCTCGCATTGCATTTAGTCCAGACTGACATTTGTTAATGATATGTGTAACTTGAGAGTTCCAAGATAGTCTGGAATCCAAAGTGATACCAAGAAATCTTAATTCCGAAGAGACAGGGAGGATAATGTCATTTAGTTGAATTTTTATATGTGGTATAGAGCGTTTTTTTGTAAACATAATGGCTTTACATTTGGGAGGACTGGGATTCAGGCCATTTTCAGATAACCACGAAGAAATATTTTTGAGAGTATTATTCATAATGTTCTCCATTTGTTGGATTTTTTTCCCTGATACATAAATAAAAAAATCGTCTGCATATATCAGTAACTGTGCCGAGGGTAACAGTACATGAAAAATCTCGTGAATATAAATATTGAAGAGGATAGGGCTAAGGACTGACCCCTGTGGCAAGCCTCTGTCGACTTTTCTTTCTTGAGTATCAATTCCTCGAATGTCGAGAATGATTTTTCTATCCAGGAGAATATTCATTATGAAGATGGCTAATTTTAGGGGGATTCCAATTCGGAGAAGTTTAGATTTAAGAAGGGAGAGAAGCACATTATCATATGCACTTGTGATGTCTAAGCTTACTCCTATGACCTGTTCTTGTCTAGAGAAAGCTAAAAGAATATCCGTTGTTAAATTGGCTACACTTTCTACTGAGGATTTTTTTTTTCTGAAGCCAAACATATTGTACGGCAAAATATTTTTGTTTTCAACGAACCAATCAATTCGTCTTTTTATAATATGTTCTGTTAATTTAAGCAGAGTTGATGATAATGCTATTGGTCTGTAGTTGACACCTGAATTAGGGTCCTTTAGTGGTTTCAAAATTGGGATAATGAGTTGAGTTTTCCAAGATTCTGGGATAACCCCTGTATCGAACATTATGTTTATTAATTTTAAGAGATATTCAAGAATTTTGTCGCTACTATTATGTAAGATAATATATGGGATCCCGTCTATTCCAGGTGAAGTATTTTTTACCACTTGTAAGACTGATTTTAATTCGTCTATTTGGAATGGGGCATCTAGCCAGTTACTGCTAGTATGTGAATATTGTAACGAGATTTCATCGATGTTAACAGCATACGGTGGGGCCATTTTATTTAAGAAATCTTCTGACCATAGTTTAGGGCATGATTTAGAAGATGGGGTTTTGTATGAGCCATGAAATTTTCTGATATTATTCCAAACTTCTGAAATTGGAACTTGGATACTAAGTGATGTGCAGAAGTCTTTCCACCCTTTTCTTTTCTTGTTTTTGAGGAACCGTTTGACTTTAGCTTGAACATTTTTAAGATACAAGAAATTTTCAAGTGTCATGTTATGCTTGTAGTCTTTATATGCTTGCTTCCTAATTGACGAATGTTCTTCGCACGCTGAGTCCCACCAAGGAGGAGGTAAGGGATACTTTTTGAATTTGGGATTCTTTTTAGGTATAAATTTTTCTGATATTTCAATCGTTTTAATAAATTCATCGTAGCATTCTTGTAGGTTTTCTATTGAGGGGGGAGTAAATGTTATATTGGGGTTGTTGGTGTAATGATTATATCCTGACCAATTAGCTTTTCCAAAATTACAAACATTTTTATCGAATTTGTTGTTTCTTTTGGATTTTGAGTTTTCAATATGAGAGGTATATATGTATCTGTATGACGGTTGTGAATAATGCAAAATTATTGGAAGATGATCACTATTGAATGGGTCAGAAAGTATTTTCCAATTCAAGTATGGAGCAATATCGGGACTACATATTGTTAAATCTACTGCGCTGATTCGTTGATTTGGCACAGGGATACGTGTCGGTGATCCGTCGTTAATAATGCAAAGATTCAACTCATTTAGCAGATCAACTATAATTCTACCTAATTTTGTGCATGATGATGAACCCCACATGTTATGGTGAGCATTAAAATCTCCCATAATTATAAAGGGATGTTTTATTCGAGAAATTATGGTTCTTAAAATATTTTTGGTGGGTTGGAAATTAGGAGAAATATAAATTGAGACAAAAGTTGTACCGTCTATTTCCGCAGCAACAACTTGTGATGGACAATTTATTGGTTTTAAATTTATCTGGTTAAAGAAAAATGTGTCTTTTATTAATAACGCAGCTCCACCTTTGCCATCATGTCTATTATCTTTTAGGCATTGGTAGCCGGGAATTTTGAATGTTTTTTCATCGCGGAGCCAGGTTTCAGATAGTGCCGCTATTTGAACCTGGTTCTCGGATAGCAATTTTAAAATAGAGTCTTTATTAGGTATTGCACTTCTGCAGTTCCACTGGGCAATATTTAAGGCCATTTTGTATGAAAGATTATACAGGGAATTATTGTGCGAGTTACAAGTTTAAGGTCTAATTTGTTTCTGTGATAGAGTTTGAATCGATATCTTCTTTATTTAGGTTGTTATTGAGTATATTGACAGTATTTTGTAAGGTGTTATTAATAAGTGCATCGTTGGACGGTACTGAGATATAGTGTTCTGTGGTAAGAAGTTCATGGATCATATTGTATATGCAATTTAGAATTATTTCTTTACGACTATAATTAATGTCTTCAGGTATTATTGTATCTGGGGTAGTTTCATTTGTTAACGGGAGAGCACATCCATTTTTAGGTACTGGATGGTTTCCATTTGGTGCAATTAATAATGAGTTGATTTGTTTTTTATCCAAGTAAGGGGGGGTATTACTATGTTTTTTAAGATTATTTTTGTTTGAAGGGGTGATTACCCTCCATTTTGGTGTGAAATTATTTTGTGTTTCAATTTTGTTTGAATTGTTGACAGCTTTCGTTTTTTCTGAGTATGATATTTTCACGGAGGGAAACATTCCAGCTGCTTCGATATACGATATACTTTGGTCAGCCATTACTTTCTTAATGTTCCTCTGTCTTGTCAATTCTGGGCAATTTATATCGATAGCCTGGTGATTTCCCGAGCAATGAACACAAATAGTATTTTCTTGAGTTACATTACATGTGTTTCCAAGATGATGTAAAGTGCATTTAAAACACCTAGGTGCTGCAGATTTGCAGTTAGTTTTAGTGTGTCCGTATCTTAAACATTGATGACATTGAATAGTAGGGAATATGTAAGTTTCTACTGGTAGACGATTGTAAAAGAGGTAAAGGTGTGATGGGAGTTTTTGCCCTTCGATTGTGACCACAACAGTTTGAGATGGTTTCCATGTCGGGATTTCAATTTTACGGTCTCTGTAGTTAAGCCTTCGAATTTTTATTATTTTTCCGAATCCCGGAGGGACTTCCAAATTACTTAATATTTCCTCGTCAGAAAGAGATGTAGGTATATCTTTTACAACTCCAAGACGAGTTACGTGAAAGGAAGGTATAAATGGTAAGTAGTTGTTTTGTTCTAAAATTTTGTTATTAAGAAAAGTATTTGCTGCTAAATAATTTTTGAATTCGATTGCAATTGTGCGTTTACCCAACGGCTTGATTTTTTTTATATTATCAATTTTATTTTTGTAGATAAACGAACCGAATGAGATAGCCTGTATTTGAAGACTTTCTCCCGCTACTTTCTTTTGTACATGTACAATAAATGGGGAAAGAGAGGATTCATTATACAGTAAAGAATTCTCTTGGTGTACTGAGGGGTTTATGTTTGGTTTGAATTTTTTGGATACTGAACTATCCAATAATGTATTATCATGATCTATCGGTGTGGACTGGGCCTTACGAGTTTGTTTTGATGGCGTACATTCTAATACATTGTTATCTGTTGACTTGGCAACAACGTTACTAGGTAACATTTCGCTAGCACAGCGCATGAAGCGCCGGCAAATTGTTTGCTTACCTACCTCCACTAAGCAATTGTTTTGACACACTTACAAAAAAAAATAAAATAAATAAAAATGGAACGAACTCACCGGTTACGTGGGGACAATATTTTAACTAAGATATGTTCACATAAGCATTTAAACAAAAATTAACACAAAATATAAGTTTTTGCACCACTTAAAACATCAAAAACACAAAAAATATGAGGAGCGAACTACAAGCGTCGTGATTCATTCAGCGGCAATTCACGTCTCCCCGCGTCGATAGTTAATTAAATTTAACAAAACGAAAACCAAATATTTTAATTTTATAATTATAATATATCTATATACAATAGAGTTCTATCAAGAATTGTCGATCGACTAATGAAACTTAAATATCATGTTAGGTTCTCGAAGAAGTCAAGATTCACCATAGAATGTATTCCCAAAATAAACGAACAAATTTTAATGAATTAAAATTGAAAATTAAACATCTTAATAGTACAGAGAAATAGATCCTTTTTGTCTAATGAGGAATTTCTCTTTGTTCATTTTAATTAATATTATAGATTGTTGGGTATTTATATTACGTAGTTGTCAAAGGGTAATTGAATTTCACAAGATCTCAAGAGAAAATCTTAATTAATTATTGGTTGAGATGGGTTTTTTAAAATTAGACACCCATTGCTCTGCCTACAGCTGAAGATTATAAATAGTTCGTCTTTGAAAATAAAAGCTTCTAGAAGCCATACTTCACCATCATGATTCTAGATTACTATTAGTCGGGAAAAATATTTTACTCAGCTTAGACAAAACACAACATAAAAATGTCCTCTCTTTAAGGAGTCACAAAACGCAGAAAATAATTTAATATATGTTTTAATAAAGGACTGGATGGTTACCATGGCTAAACTCTGCGCTACAAAAATAAAACAAGAAATTATTGAAATAACTTAAATTTTCTAGTTTATTCAGTTTTGATTGTTTTGAAATTAGCTCTTAATCCAACTGTCGATTCGTTCATGAAAATTCAATTCTCTTAATGAATCGACATTATTAAGCCAAGATGCGTGTACAAAGGAAAATTTTGTATGGTGTAGTGGACTTTTTGCATGCTTATAGCACCAACTAGAGGCCTCGCAGCATATATATTATGTTCCCATACATGGATTTACTGAGAATTCGGAGTAGAACATTTTATGTGAGTTTTGTGTGTGTGTGTGTGTGTCTGTCTGTGCCCCCCTTATAACTTTTGATCCGCTTAATTTACAGAGCCCAAAATTTTAAAATATATAAAAAATTAAAAGCCTACAAAACTTTAATACTCAGAATTGTGAATTTTTGTTTCAGTCAGGGGTTATCAACTTTTGAAATTTTGATTTATTTTTCCATATATCTCAGAAACCGTAAAAGCTAGAACGCTGAAAATTGGTATAAACATAGACAAATACAAAATCTCAAATAAATTTTTTTTAAAAAATTCCAGGGTTTCTCAAACATTTTTTATTAATAAAAATATTTTTTTATGATAATTTTATGAGTTTAACTGCCTATATTTCCAATTTTTTTAAAATATCGAAAATAGCCGAAACACCCCTACTAGAAAATTTTATTTTCTATAAAAAATATGAAAATTGTATTAGCACATTGCAAATTTTTTTCAACAATTTTTATAAAAATTGAATTTAGTGACGACATTGTTTCATACAATTTGTATGGAAGTAGCCTACTCACAATATCTAAGAAGACTTAATAATTTTATACTAATCTCCAAATATACATACATACCATCATGCTGTTTTCACATTCTGGGTAGGATCAAAGGACTGACCTCCATACTATCCTATCTTGACATACATACCTAGGTACATGTGTTGTATAGAAAACCAAATATCTTAAAATATTAAATAATTTGTATTTATGGGTTTATAGTTTGGTACTTATTGTTCAACTATACATACTATCGCTATCGACAGTTGGATCTCATGTGTTACATGCAACTAGTATTAATAGATCTTGTAATAATATTGTGATTACATTAGTTTAGTCTCAATAATCTTGTGATATATTCATAAAAAAATGGAACATTTCATAATAACATTTTTTTTTCCAAGGGACAGTAATTTAGACAAGAGTCAGTAATTTTCTTTGCGTTTCCAGTCCGAATTTATTTTAAAGAAAACATTATTAATATGTTTTTATTATTATAGAAATAAATATGAAATCAATATATACATACCATCACGCCATGTCCCTTGCGGGGTAGGCAGAGAGAACCGAACGCCACATTTTTTTATCCTGGCACGCATCTTTCGCCTCGTCCACATTCATGCATCGTCTCATACATGTTTGTCTATTGCTCACACTTCTAACATTTCCGTGTTTCATAATCAATATTTACAATTTTTATAATTATCGAATCACTTTGCAACAACTACGAATCACTTTATTTATTATCAATATGTTTCCCTCACCTAAATTGTATCCATTTCTGCCACTGCCGCACTCTTCTTATCCTCCATGACCGTTTCACAATCCAGAGAGAGATATCATCCGCCCTGATGAAGAAATGTTAATTTAGAAATTTTAGATTTATCGAAAAAAGTAATAATGAAAATGCAAAAATAGGTAAAATGAATACTTGTAGAATCGTTAAAGATTTTTTACACTTGAATATAAGGAATCATTTAGATTCATAGGTAGTACAGCGACCTCCTCGGAGCCTAATCCTTTGAGATGTGAAGTATCTGGAAAGGTGAATTATTCCCAATAGAAAGTTAGATCGGTGCGATTTTTAGCATTTTATTTTGATCTATTAAATACTTTGCAATTTACGCATTGATTTGCTAATTCTTTTGAGGAAGTGTAAAATGGTATCATATCACCTAAAAATTCATTCAGAATTGAAGTACATTCAGAATCGGTGGTGAACCTCATTGCTTAACTATGAGATGTTATTTTGCTCCATACGATGATAATCCAACTGTCGATTTGTTCAGGAGAACTTTGTTCTCTTAACATATCGACAATGTATCAAGCCAGAATACGCGAGAATTGTATGGAGAGGTCTACTTTTTTCACGGCTTTTCCATCTTTGAAGTCAATAAACACCAACTTAGAGGCTTCGCAGCATATATGTTCCATACACGGATTTACTCAGAATTCGGAGTAGAACATTTCGTGTGTCTGTGTGTGTGTGTGTGTGTGTGTGTGTCTGTGTGTGTGTCTGTGTGTGTGTCTGTGTGTGTGTGTCCCCCCCCCTTATAACTTTTGATCCGCTCAATTTACAAAGCCCAAAATTTCAGAATATATAAACAGTTATAGGCCTACAAAACTTTTATACTCAGAATTTTGAATTTTTGTTTCAGTCAGGGGTTATCAACTTTTGAATTTTTAATTTATTTTTCCATATATATCAGAAACCATAAAAGCTAAAACTCTGAAAATTGGTATAAGCATAGAAAAATACAAAATCTCAAATTAGTTTATTCAAAAAAATTCCAGGGTTTCTAAAACGTTTTTATTTAAGAAAAATATTTTTCCAACTGTCGATTTGTTCAGGAGAACTTTGTTCTCTTAACATATCGACAATGTATCAAGCCAGAATACGCGAGAATTGTATGGAGAGGTCTACTTTTTTCACGGCTTTTCCAACTTTGAAGTCAAAAAACACCAACTTAGAGGCTTCGCAGCATATATGTTCCATACACGGATTTACTCGGAATTCGGAGTAGAACATTTCGTGTGTCTGTGTGTGTGTCTGTGTGTGTGTCCGTCCCCCCCTTATAACTTTTGATCCGCTCAATTTACAAAGCCCAAATTTTCAGAATATATAAACAATTATAGGCCTACAAAACTTTTTTACTCAGAATTTTGAATTTTTGTTTCAGTCAGGGGTTATCAACTTTTGAATTTTTAATTTATTTTTCCATATATATCAGAAACCATAAAAGCTAAAACGCTGAAAATTGGTATAAGCATAGAAAAATACAAAATCTCAAACGAGTTTATTCAAAAAAATTCCAGGGTTTCTAAAACATTTTTTATTAAGAAAAATATTTTTTTATGATAAATTTATGAGTTTAACTGCCTATATTTCCAAAACTTTTACAATTAACGAAAAAAGCCGAAACACCCCAACTAGATAGTTTAATTTTCTATAAAAAATATTAACATTGTAGTGGAAGATCTCAATTTTTTTTTAACAATTTTTTTAAAAATTGAATTTAGTGACGCCATCGCTTCATACATTTTGTATGGCAGTCGCCTATACACAATATGTAAGAAGACTTAATAGTTTGATACTTCATCTCCAAACATACATACATACCATCATGCTATTTGCATATTCTGGGTAGGAAAAAGGATCTTCCTCCATACTATCCTATCTTGACATACATACCTACATATGTTGTATAGAAAACAAAATATCTGAAAATATTCAATAATTTGTATCTATGGGTTTATAGTTTGGTACATATTCTTCAACTATACATACTATCGCTATCGACAGTTGGATCTCATGTGTTACATGCAACTAGTAAAATAGTGAAAACACTATTCTGTGCCGATGTCTTACAGCATTATAATAGTCAATTGGTTTCTATCTGCAGTAATTGAAAAGTGTAACACCATGTTTTTAAGAAATAGTAAATATTAAAGTTTTCATATTTTGTAGTTAAAATTACATCACGTAAATCTTTCTCATAGACTTAATTCGTTAAATAACAAATTTAGCCATTACCGAATAACGCAAAGTCACATATTCGCAATTAAAATTCTAGCAACACACTTGAGACTTGTGGAGTAAATCCATCCATGGTACCGCAAAGTGTTGCTCACACACACAGAAAAAAGCAAAAATGTGTTACACTTGAAGTACCGAAGTATAAAATAAAACAGAAACAATATTTCGTGTTCAGCCCTCTGTTAACTAAAAACCTGCCATAGACATTAAATGTGTGTAACAATAAAGAAAATCAAGGGTAGGAAAACATTCCGTACGTAACCGGTTTTATTTTGTAAATAGAACCCATATAAATAATACTTGTCATTAAAATTACATTTGTTTCCGGTTAATGGCTAGCGTCCATAAAGGCGCAACGGACGGATCAAACGTAACGCATCTTGCGGATTTTAATATTTTTTTTATAGGAATAAAATATAAGCGCGTCCACTGATCAATCGGTATCGCAGCTCAACATTATTGCTAGGAGACGAACATCCTATATGGATGCTAGCCTTTAATCCATCTTTAAATTTCACCATATTTTCCGACTATAATCAGTGATTAACAAGAAAAATGACTTATAAAGTACGAAATATAATACTATAAAATTCCTATTTTCCTTCCTTGGCCTCAAATCTGAGGATTGCGGATATACTCAATCACTCGTTGTACAGTTTGGTTCCATGTTCGACGGATTTGAGCAGATCGAAGGTTTGCGGTAATTAAAGAAACTCTAGCGGACTTGACAAAGTCAATTCGTTTGTTCGATAAGCGATCTCTGGTTCTTTTGCCCTCCACGCTTCCCATGACGACGATCTTCTCAAGGATATCAGGGATCATTTTGGAAACCTGTCTAAAATATTAGAGGATGCGTTATAAACATAAGATAATCCTTTATCTTGTTCGTTGAACATTGACACATCGGTTCTTTAAACAGTATATGGTGTTTAAAACATTCTCCAAAAGCATCATATCTCGGATGCATCAGTTTTCGTTCTCTTTGACAATCTTAGAATCCATGTCTCTACACTACAATATAGATCCAAAAATTCGAAAAATGACTTCGGTGTTTTTTGTGATGTTACAGTTTTACCATCTCTCCTCATTACTGAAGGTTATGGCCATCTATCTTGTCCACACAACATTCTGGGTTGTTTTCTTCCACCTCTCCCGTCAAGCCGCCGTTCAATTCGCTCCAACTACCGATATTCCCTTGGCAGCCTTCATTTGATCAGTCCATCTTGTGAGGTATCTTCCTTTTATTCACCTTCCTTCGACTCCTCCCGCAACCATAAATCCATTCCATTATGTTTCCATATCTCGGTATTAACCATCCAGTTGCAAAATCATATTTAATTTATATTTGCTTTTGAAGTTCATCAAATATTTTCCGTTGAGAAATAAAACTGTCTCAAGAAATAACCGGTTTGTAATAAATAGGGTTAATCGTTGACCCCCTATTCGGACGTTTATCCTTTATTCATGCAAGGGAAGTATGTTTAGGATATTTAAAACAATAGCAATTAAAGCGTGCATAGCCGTTGCGTGACAAGCCAAGTACAACCCCTTCCTCTATGTAGGTAACTATACCTTAACCTGTCGGACTAGTTACATACAAGACTTTTATATTATTATTGTGAGCATGCCTTACAAAAGGTTTACCGTGTTTGTACTTGAGAAATTTATCGATTATAAACTCTGAAGACACTGGGCTTTAATACAAGGTAGATTTTGTATGCTTAGCAAGAGATGCCTATTTATCAATACGAAAAAGAATTGGAACATCCGTCATCCTGCAAGGAAAAATATACTCATTGAAAGCATAATTCTATGTACTCCATATTCATTAAACCTAATTTGTTTTTTTACTCTCCACACTATGGAGAGTCATTATTTCACAATTTTATAAGCGTATTTTTTTACATCAATTTCTCAACGGGTATCATGTAGAGAATGCACACTGAGAGTTTCGTCGTGATGTGTTTGTATGTATGGCGTACGGCGTACGGCGCGCAGCGTACGAAATTATCCTTTTTGTGTCCTCTCTACAGCCCAAACTATAAGTCCGATCGACTTCATATTAGTAACATCATATTATGTGTAAAATTCATAGACCTAGAGCTGATTAGTTTTCCATAGATATCCGTTAATTTCTTCTCTATGATTTCATCTGTCCTAATTTTCAAAATGCTATCACCGTCTGGAAAATCGAGTTTTTTTTATATTGTTTGAAATTTCGATACAACAAAAATACACTCATAAAAAATGCATTCAAGAATTGTTAAAATTTAAAGAAAAAAATCTATGGTTTTCCATATCTATGTGAAATAAATTTCATATTTGTATGAAAAATATATATAACACAAATAAAATAGCTTCTGTAAGGGAAAATTGAGTGATAAACTTCATATTGATATTGTATGTGTCTCTATAGACAAGTGTATTTTTTACTTTCCACTTCTATCTTCCTCGAAGGGTAGGCAGTGAGAACCAAACACCGCATTCTTATATATTATCTTGATACATACATCGCCTAATCAACATTGATACACTGTCTCATACATGCTTATCTTGCAAGTAATGCAATTTTACTTAAAATTTCTTATCATGTAGAAAATACATGTAGAGAATACAAAATACAAGTATCATGTAGAAAATACAAAATAGAGGTATCATGTAGAAAATACATACTATGAGCTTCGTGACAATGTTTTTGTGTGTATGGTATATTGTGAAAAATTTTGTCCTCTGGGAATGTTATATTTGATTAAGAATCTAATAGAAATGTTTCTATTATTTGTATTTTTTATAATTTCAATGTAATAAGCTTGAGTGATCGCAAACAATAATTGTTGACAATTATTATTGTCTTTTACGTAGGTGAGAGTTTTATTTATAAAGTTTAAAATTATGTCACATTACATATTTTCAAAAACTTATCTACTAAATAGAAAGGCTATAACTTATAATTCTATGGGCTTTAGATATACTTGACTGTTCTTGTTGTGGCCTTAGCGAAAAAAATAGGTAACATTGACACTGCCCGATACTGCCCGACTCGTTTAAGTGGACTGTAAATTTTGAAGGAATCAGCCCCCCTAGAAAACGTGTCATTTAGCTCAAGAAAAGAGGCAAGAAAAAATAACTCAATGTATGGAAATGGTAGTTATCACGTGACTGGCAACCATACATTGAATTATATTTTCTTTTCTTGAGTTAACGCGACGTCCTACGTAGGCGATTCAAAGCGAACGCGATTGCGAAGCGATCCGATGCGGTTACACGCGAATTCGGTGTGACGCGGCGGTTCTGTTCTACGTGCACGCGAATCGCGCTTCTGACATTATACTTAACAACAAAAAAACCAATGGCTCCGCGTCCAATTCACGCGAAAATATCAAACCAACCCTCATAATTATCCATATCTTGGATATAATTATCATATGGAGTTCTAGAATATCTGAAGACATTATAGAACTCCATAAAATGATAATCATATCCATGATATTGGTAATTATGCGGGTTTTGATTTCACAGTTTGACCAGTCTTGCCCCCATGGTCTCAGCGTGGTGATAATAATCCAAGGATGGAATATGGATCTGAATCACCCGAACAGTTCTTCTTCTTCATCTCGTGTTAGTTCATAATATAACCTGTTTGTAAAGGTGAACTATCCTGGGAGGAAGTCCAGCTGTACTTCCATCTCTTTAGTGGTCTTCCCGGTAGTCCCCTTTTGTTGGGGATTCTTATCTTTGCAATTTTCACGATTCAATATTCAAATAAAAAATTGACTTCTAATTTCTGTAAGACATGAAATATTTAAAATATAAGTGTTTTTTATAGATTGTAGGTAGATATTATAGACACAACATGAGCTTTTCACGAATTGTATTAAGAATTGAATTTTTTCAGACATGTTTGAAGCCATATATGTATTACCATAACATACCTACATACGTCATTTGTTCTTATGTACACCATCTAGCCATCATATTCCTCAAACATACATGTCATATATTTTGTAATATGTCATAATCCAACTGTCGATTTGTTCAGGAGAACTTTGTTCTCTTAACATATCGACAATGTATCAAGCCAGAATACGCGAGAATTGTATGGAGAGGTCTACTTTTTTCACGGCTTTTCCAACTTTGAAGTCAAAAAACACCAACTTAGAGGCTTCGCAGCATATACATATGTTCCATACACGGATTTACTCAGAATTCGGAGTAGAACATTTCGTGTGTCTGTGTGTGTGTGTGTCTGTGTGTGTGTGTGTGTGTGTGTGTCTGTGTGTGTGTGTGTGTATGTCTGTGTGTGTGTGTGTCCGTCCCCCCCTTATAACTTTTGATCCGCTCAATTTACAGAGCCTAAAATTTCAGAATATATAAACAGTTACAGGCCTACAAAACTTTTATACTCGGAATTTTGAATTTTTGTTTCAGTCAGGGGTTATCAACTTTTGAATTTTTATTTTATTTTTCCCTATATCTCAGAAACCATAAAAGCTAGAACGCTGAAAATTGGTATAAACATAGACAAATACAAAATCTCAAATAAGTTTTTTCAAAAAAATTCCAGGGTTTCTCAAACATTTTTTATTAAGAAAAGTATTTTTTTTACGATAAATTTATGAGTTTAACTGCCTATATTTCCATTTTTTTTTTAAATATCGAAAAAAGCCGAAACACCCCAACTAGATAATTTAATTTTATATAAAAAATATTAACATTGTAGCAGTACATCTCAAATTTTTTTTAACAATTTTTATAAAAATTTAATTTAGTGACGACATCGCTTCATACAATTTGTATGGTAGTGACCTATACACAATATCAAAGAAGACTTAATAGTTTGATACTTCATCTCTAAACATACAATATACATATACCATCATGCTGTTTTTATATTCCGGGTAGGAAAAAAAGACTGACCTCCATACTATCCTATCTTGACTACCTAGGTACATGTGTTGTATAGAAAACTAAATATCATAAAATAATAAATAATTTGTATTTATGGGTTTGGTACTTATTCTTCAACTATACATACTATCGCTGTCGACAGTTGGATCTCATGTGTTACATGCAACTAGTATATGTACTTCCTCCCATTTCATGCAGAAAGTTTTTTTACGTAGATATAATAAGCATAAAGGTAATCTTTCTCTTTTATGTATATTTTACATCAAGATTGTTTTCTAAATAAAAATAAATATACTTGGTTTTCTTCTAGATAATTGGTTATTTGATGAATTATATTTATTTATTTATTTGACATACGGCATGTATTGCCTTTTAAAACATACATTAAAATATACATAGGTACTGAGAAAAAACATAGAGACTAAAAACAATAATACATTAAGTAAAAGGAAACAAAAAAGAAAACATACTAAAAAAGTTAATAAAATAATATGTGAAGCAGCTAAATATAAAAAAAGATAGGTATATACAAATAAAATTTGAACACAAATCAGCAGAGAAAACAGTGCAACTTAAAAATACATTTGTTTACAGTAATATTTACAAAAGAAAAAAAAAGAAAAATAATCCAACTGTCGATTTGTTCAGGAGAACTTTGTTCTCTTAACATATCGACAATGTTTCAAGCCAGAATACGCGAGAATTGTATGGAGAGGTCTACTTTTTTCACGGCTTTTCCAACTTTGAAGTCAAAAAACACCAACTTAGAAGCTTCACAGCATATATGTTCCATACACGGATTTACTCAGAATTCGGAGTAGAACATTTCGTGTGTCTGTGTGTGTGTGTGTGTGTGTCTGTGTGTCTGTGTGTCTGTGTGTGTGTCTGTGTGTGTGTGTGTCCGTCCGTCCCTTATAACTTTTGATCCGCTCAATTTACAGAGCCTAAAATTTCAGAATATATAAACAGTTACAGGCCTACAAAACTTTTATACTCGGAATTTTGAATTTTTGTTTCAGTCAGGGGTGAACTTTTGAATTTTTATTTTATTTTTCCATATATCTCAGAAACCATAAACGCTAGAACGCTAAAAATTGGTACAAACATAGACAAATACAAAATCTCAAAGTAGTTTTTTCAAAAAAATTCCAGGGTTTCTCAAACATTTTTTATTAAGAAAAATATTTTTTTTATGATAAATTTATGAGTTTAACTGCCTATATTTCCAAAACTTTTACAATTATTGAAAAAAGCCGAAAGACCCCAACTAGATAATTTAATTTTCTTTAAAAAATATTAACATTGTAGTAGAAGATCTCAATTTTTTTTTAACAATTTTTTTAAAAATTGAATTTAGTGACGACATCGCTTCACACATTTTGTATGGCAGTCGCCTATACACAATATGTAAGAAGACTTAATAGTTTGATACTTCATCTCCAAACATACATACATACCATCATGCTATTTGCATATTCTGGGTAGGAAAAAGGATCTTCCTCCATACTATCCTATCTTGACATACATACCTACATATGTTGTATAGAAAACAAAATATCTGAAAATATTCAATAATTTGTATCTATGGGTTTATAGTTTGGTACATATTCTTCAACTATACATACTATCGCTATCGACAGTTGGAACTCATGTATTACATGCAACTAGTATTACATAGATTGTCAAGATTCATTCATTACATAATATAATCATTTCATTATATGTAACAACAAACTCTTGTATGCACCATAACCCAATGCAAAGACATCGATCTGCTCAAACTTATTTGTAAGTCTTGGAAGTCTCTGCATTGGTGAGCCAAACAAATAATTTGTGTAGACATTTTGTTAGGCGAAACATATTACTCAATACATCAAATATATAGTCTCCAAGGAGTCCTTATCTTTCATTTCAACTCTGCAGAAATTATATTATTAATCCTTTATTTAAAAAATTCACATATACATTTATAAAAAATAGGTTGAAATAATTTTCTCCTAATTGTACCATATGAATGATTTAGTCTTGTATATATGTGTGTGTGTGTGTGTGTGTGTGTGTGTGTGAAGTTTCATGTGCCTTTATATGAATTTTAGTTTTCTCTCTTATGTAATTGCAAATTGAATATCTTCTGAACTCTGAAATTTTCTGTGCCTGTATATGATTTGTAGTCTTATTATGTAAAATGTAATATGTAGATTTTCTGAATTAGTCCCCGAAGCACAAGGATTCCTTCTTTTCTTCAGAGAGAATATCTTTTGTATCCTTTTTTTATATTTTTATAATAAATTTACTTTACATTGTCATTTATAAAAATATATAAATCGCAGATGTATCACGTTTCAATTGAACCCGGTTAAGTCTTATTCGACGTTCAACTGAATCCTTATTTATTAAAATATTTGAGCACTAGTTCAGTTGATATCTAGTATATTAACTAGTATATATTTTTTTTTGTATAATCTTACGGTCTTACTTATTAGATTTCGTTAATAGCTTACTTAACGCGCAACTAGATAAGCACGACTAAAATAGTTAAGATCGGTATTAAAAAATCTTACTTATAAACGTATACTAAGATATGACTTACTAGTTCACTAAATTGTTTACGAACACCCTCATTTATTTTAATCATATGGTCACATTGGCTTTACAGATGTCAAAAAAATAGAAAATTGCATGATATTTTTGGATAGCTGACATCGAAAAATGAAAACGAAAACCGCGTTGTGCCGTGTTGAGTCAAATTAAACACGATTGCGATGAAGAATAACTAGGAAAATCGTTATAAGTATTAAATTTTTCTGTCAATCTCAAATATGCGTCGGAACATATGTGAAAGATCCGCCATTTTGAAATATTTGTTATGACGCGTTAGTCAAGCGTTAAACAACCTCTCGATCTGTCTTAACTTGACGTATATGAAATTAAGGCGTAATAAAGATAGTCACGGTTTATAAGTAAACTTTTACGTTAATCACGCTCTATTACCAGGTACTATAGATAGTTTACGTTTATAAGTAAGACGGTTAATAATGAAACGTAATTTGTAGTGCTGTCAATAATATTATTAAACAAATTTTGTTATTGAGTGCAACCCTCTCACGCCAGTTACGTGGAAACATTACGATAGTAATAATCAACGAACAAATTCACTTTCACGTTCGTACAAAACCGCCGCGCCGCGACTGACCACATAATATTCCAACGGTACGGTCGTTAGAGGGTCAATACAATGGCCTTACCTATATAGAAGTTCTGTAGTGCAAATTGAATTTTTAGACTTTTACGCGTTCTATGTTTTTCTGAATACTCTTAATATGTTTTTAAATATACTTATAACATTTTGTTACCTAACTTTATTCTTCAACATGCATATATAAAATCTGTATCTTATCTGCTTCAATAGTGATGGCGGATATATCATTGTAGGTGTTGCAAATAAGGGCTTTTATTTTATCTAGATAAGATTTATTGTGAGCGGCAGCTATGAGAGAGAACACTTGTAGGTATATGTCCTCTTCTGTTATGTTCATCATCGTCTTTTGTATGAGTCTCTTGTATTGCTTTGACTTCTGCATATTTAATGTTTGGTCAGTATGCGCGCTAATATTTGAGACTTGGAGAGGGAGATCCCCTCGAAGATAAGGTGACAAATATTTATACATCTTTCCAAGTTGCGTGTCCAATAGTCCTGAGAAGGACTGTTTTGTTTTGCATTCTTATCTCCTTTTTTGCGTTTCTTTTTATTCTATGGAGTGATAGAGGATCAATCTAACCTGAGAAACGAAGCCAAAATATGCCTTAGGGAACTCCTTGAGATCTTGTGAGAGCCTGACACACCATACACCTACACGTATCCATCGCCTCATCAACATTACATAATATATCGTCGCATGCAAGTTCGTCTGTTGATCAAGTATCTTACATTTCCCTCATTCAAAATGTTGTTCACATGGTCATGACGTACTTTTTTGGGACAGCCCCGACCTTTTAGTCAAAAGTATATTTTCTTTGACAGGTTTTTCATATGTCTTCTTTGCTCTAAAATAAGCTTTTCGGAACTGTCATGAAATCAACCATTGGATCGTTTCATGCATCGCTAACCAATGAATAAATGATTTGAAGGGGGTTCATTCAAATTTGATGTAAGCTTGTTATTTTGTTCAAAATAAAACTGTCGGCACTTGTGGCTTAGTCGCGAAAGGTCCTGGGTTCGATTTCCGGTAAATACAGACTCTTTTTCAACGTTTTTTGTCTGGATCTGTAAGATGATAAATATTATGAGCCTCCAGAAAAAGGCAACTTGTTAATGAGTTTGTGTTAAATTAATATTTGACAGAACCTGTCAGTTATTTACTTGCAAGTATCCAACTGGCGACATTAGTGACATGTTGTTTTGTATAATATTATGTATTTTTGTGTCATTTATGTCTGTCAAAAATGTGAATTTATTTAACCTCGATACAGGTTTATCCTAGTGAGGTTGAAAACATTATTTCATATTAATTGTACCTACTCAATAACTTGTAAGATTTTTGTAAATAAATAAATTTAGCGCATTTTCTGATCAGGGGGTCAAGTCCTTTCAAACGGAATCAAAACCCTCGTGATTAACCATATCATGGATATATGTAATTGCCTTATTATTACATCTTGCGATTTTATTTTATTTTATTTGTTGATATAGAGTTATACAGTATACACAATTTATAAAACAGACAATGCGCATTACTTTATTTGTGGACCAGTGAAATCTCCCTGCATTATTCATTAAAATAATAAATTTTGATTATAAAAAAAAAACTGTAAAGTTAGTTTTAGTTCATAAAAAAACACTTAAATAAGACAACTGTTTCTTTTACTAGGAAAATAATGAATCGAAGTACTAGAAGATAGGAGGAAACTGTCAAACGCACTGAGAGAGCTCGCAGTGTTGTCTGTATTGAAGAGTGTATTAAAGAAAACATTGTAGCATCCTGAGTGTAGTTGTTATTACACTTTTTATACATTATTATATTAAAAGTGCTAGGAAAAGTGCCTGGTTGTTCTGCTCGGACAGTGAAAGCATTTTTTTTTCACCAATTCTTATAGAATAAGATAATTATATCTATGATATGGGTTATCATGAGGGTTTTGATTCCACTGTTTGACGGGACTTGTTCCCCAGAGGGTACATAATGTCTCTACGTACTATATACTTATACGATGCATTTGAGACCCCAACAATATCAAATCTTGTCGGTATTCATGAGCTTAATAATATACGTACTTACTAAGCGATATGTAAACGTCTCTAAATGTATAACATATTATATTATCATTCACCCTTGGTGTTAAAGTATATAATGTATGTATATATATATATAAGTAAGTATAGTATAAAGTACCTATATTATGTAATACTCTCATCATATTGTTTATTCATACCGTGTATAATCGGCGAGTGCAGAGTGGAATGTGAAACAATTATAATCGTATTACCTCACATAACATCCGAGATAACATTAGCGCTTCCATTGTTAGACACTATGAAACATATCTAGGCACTACATACAGACAAGGTACATGCATCATTATAATATTATCATATCCACAAGTTATTCCAGAATGGCATATTGAGGCATTTCCAGCGGCCATAATGTTATTTGATCTCTTTATTTTTATTTTTTATTACTTCTCGGGCAACTGCCCAGGTTAGGTATATGTCAAATATTAATTTACCCGTTAGACGGACAAGGCATATAACTCTAATATTGGTAGTAATGCTCCATTATACAGGTGTATAAATACCTATACAAAAATTTTAAATGAAACTGATAACCTGGACATTTTTCATCTGTCAAGACCAATATTTAAAAAAAAAATATTGTACCTAACTTAATTTTTGTTTCTTTTTAAATGTTCTTTTCTTCTACTTGTGCTACTTTTCATGTGTTTTCATGTTTCATGTTTAAACACACGCGCACACAGCCACACACACATACACACACACACACACACACACACACACACACACACACACACACACACACACACACACACACACACACACACACACACACACACACACACACGCACTCACGCACGCACGCACGCACGATTCTATCTGATTCCAGGAAGCACCTAGTAATCCTATTAAGAACATTTAAATAACATATATTGGTAGAAAAAATATCCTTGAGGAATTATTTAGTAAAACATGATACACTTCAATATATATTTTCCTTTGGCTTGAAATCATAAATGATAATAACTTACTTATATCAAAAAAAAATATTGTTTTAACATACCTACCATCGTGTTTTTATATTTCACAAAAGGAAAGATTCAAAATATTAAAAATATGTTGAAGGAAATACATATATTAATAAATTAGGATGGAAAAGGAAAACATTCACCCTTCGGATTTAGACTTTTTTTATAAAAAATGAATATTTCCTTGTTAAACAAGTGCATATACATCTTCCTACGTTGGTAATATTCAATTATCGATTACCAAACTTAATAAAATTATCAAGTAGAAAGATAATTTGATGATTTTATATAAGACCTAATGGCTCCTTCATTTAACGAGTCTAATTTCATTTAACGTTCCAATAACCTGTACACGATAAAAACACAGCCGTCACTATTATATAACAAGTTGCATGTAACACATGAGATTCAACTGTCGATGACGATGATATGTTTATATAGTTGAAGAATACGTACCAAACAATTAACCATAAATCCAAATTATTGTATAGAAAACATAATTTTAAGAAACGATGTGTTCTATACAATATAATTTTGAATGTTAAGAAAGGATAGTGTGGAGTTCAGTCCTTTTTTCCTACTCCAAATATGTAAACAGCAGGATGGTAAGTGTGGAGATTGAGTATCAAACTATTGAGAGTCCCCGTAGATATTGTTTAGTGTATACTGCCATACAAATTGTATAATGAAACTGACTCTACACTGAATTCAAATATTACAAGAATTGTTAGAAAAAAATTACTTGTACTACTATAATGCATGAATTTTTTATACTATAATGCATGTATGAATTTTAAAATATCTAGTTGTGGTGTGTCGATGTTCTTCGATATTTTTAAACAAAATTAAAATATACACAGTTAAACACAAATTTATAAAAAATGGTTTTTCTTAATAAATAAAAGTTAGAGAAATCCTGAAACTTGGTGGGATTTAACATAGTTTACTTAAATAAATTTAATAAAAATTATCCATGAAATGAATTATATAGCAAATTTATTAATAAGAAAAAGTTTACAAATAAATACCTACTCTTTTTTACTTCGTTTTACTTGCGCTGTACAAACTGTTCGCCTGAGGGTCAGATTTTCTCATCCTCAGACAGTATCTCCCAAGGTCTATTCTTAAGGATGTATTGCTTATCGGAAAACTAACAGGTACTATGTTTAATGTTAATTTAACACGCATCCGAAAGCAAATTTCACATTTTGAAGACCTATAGTTTTTTAAGCATATTATAGTCGTGAAAAATCTAAACAGATTATTAATTTTCTAGTTTATGGTTCAATGTAGATACATATTAAGATTTGATTACCATCCAGTACTGATTTATTCATTTTTAAGACAAGATAAGAACGAATAAATAACGTGTCATTATGTAGCCCCCCTGACTACCTAAAGTAAAATAAGGCAAAAAACAAGAAGAATTAAAAAATCAAAAAACAAGTTCTACATTTTTTTACATTGAATTTACTAGACGAATCAAGTCCAGAGTGATATTTAGTGTATATTTATGTGAGGTATTTATCTTGATATTTTTGTTTGGATTGCAAAAATTGAAATTTCGTGTATAGGTATTTATCTTGAACCTTGAAAGAAATTAATTGTAAAATAAAATAATATCACCAAGTCATTGCATTATTAAATATTTATAAGCATTTAACTGCCATTATGTTTTACGAATCTGAGTTCATCTTCAAAACGAACTTTTTTGTTGTTGGTCATAATGATCTTTTATTGAAATCGGTGCACGGTAGTAAAACAGTCATTAATCTTATATTGAAATTACGTCAACAAAACACAATGACATGTGTTATTCACTGCCTGTGTTGACGTTATGGGTTCGATTGCCATAACAGAGATGAAACGTCAAAGAAAATATTTTTCATACTATTCTTATGTACTTTATTTGATCTATACACTGGTCACTTGGAATAAATTCATACAAGTCAAAGTAAGCGAAGTTTTTTATTTTATCAACGAAAAAAAATAATATGTTATGCTTCATTTTAACCCACTGATCATGGTGTTAGGCATTTCAATTCTCCGCATTGTGGCCTAGATTTAAAAGATCTGGATAACGTATTATTTGGATGCCCTTTTAGAGTTCGAAACGATTTATACCAATCTCTTCGTGGTATGATTGACAAAGTGCAGTTTCCACTAATAATACGACCGCTTCTTGCAATTGCCTCACCGATAATTTACAGAGGAATTTAAAATTCGTGGAGAAAAACATGGTCTTATTGTAGGCGTTGACTGCCCTATTTTAAACATTTTATTAGGTATGGCACAAATCGTCCATGAATGATCTTTATTGGAATAATAACAATTATTATTAAATAAACATTGTGTTTTTGAATCAAACTCTTGTTTATTGTTAAATATATATATTTATTGTACTCAAGTAGCGATTTCATTGCCATTAATTATTTTAATATTTATTTTAATCTTGGATATTCAAAGATTTTCTTTAATTAACAAATGAATTTATCAGTTATGATATCATAATGTATTAAATTCATAGGGTCGTATTACAATAGTAATTTGAGAAAAATGTAAGATAAAGGTAAGGTGCCGCACTGTGAGAATACTGTTTACAAAACCTCAACTTTTTCGTATATTTTTCTCAAATAACTCCCGTAATACGACCCATAATATATTAACAACGTAATCGTTTTCTCACAAAAAAATATTTTCGAAAATACAACAGACTAAATAGAATCTTGTATAGTACAGCAGTGAGGTTCATCACCAATTCTGCCTATTTAGTTGAGACGAGAAAGGTGTGTAGGGATACACGCTTGTGTCGTGGTTTCTTTTACAATGTAATACACACCCGCACACCTGTCACTGCCGGGTATGCCGTGATGGTATGAATGAATGAATTTTAAATATTCTTTATATTTATTTGTTTAAATAAACATACAAAAATATATAATGATTTCAATGTAAGTATTAGCCAATAACCATTAAATACATCATAGTATGTGGAAGCTCTTAATGGCGAAAATATATCGCCAAGTCATCGTTGTAGAAATTTAATGCGTTTCTGATAGGAGCTTTTAAATGTCCGCCATCTTGAAATGTACAGGATGACAATCATTTTTGAAACTTTTGTCAATAAACCATCGTTTCCACAACCGGATATACACAGACGATTTTTTCGTATATAATAATATACTATAGGGAGATGGTTGTTCAGATATTATATTATTGTGATTAATTAGTTTTAAAGAATATTTATAAGAATGATTATTTGAGTGTTCAAAAAGTATTGTTAAACTTCATTTCTCTATTTTTAGATATACTACAGACGATTGGAGCAACTGATTATTCATATAATAAGAGATTGGACTCACTCTGTTAATTGAATTTATTTAACTTAATGTTTTACATAGTAGTTGTTAATAATTATTATATTCGATTTACACGTAATAAGAATGTTGAGGAGAATTCACGATACGTCGAGCCACGGCAACTGGAGATGTGCCGAATGAATTGCAAAGATGGAGACGGCTGTTTATAACTTCAGCTTCCGTTGGTAACAATGACGTGAAGCTAGTGATGTGGGGACATCATAGGGATGTTCCGCCACAATATAAAGGGAAAACATAATAATAGATATAATTCAAAATTATATCTCATACTTTTGTCACTCGAATCCAATCACAATTTTTAATTATCGCTTAAAATTACCATTATAATGGTAATTGATAGAAATTAGAATGTTTTAATGTTCGTAATAGTTTATTATGTACGGAGTGTAAGATGAGAGGTGGATAGGTTCTATAGGCGTACGTTGAAATTGGATTTGGAACCTAGTTCCGAAAGTCAAGTCGGTGGATATAGTGGCTAAAAATGCAATTTTCCAATAAATTCGCAACTTGCACAGGGTGCAAAACGATGTTCATAAACTCTCAAACTAGAATTATTCAAAAATAAAACTATGGTACTATCTGTTGGCCATGAAACTTCAGAGAAAAAAGGCATTAAAATTTTAATTTGAACTTCTAGGATACATAATAATACTACTGTAAGATATATAAAATTTATGAACATATATAAATATTGTAAGATATATAAAATGTATGAATATAATATATAAATGTATGAACATATATATGAACATATATTTAAAACAGGAACTTTACACGGACGAGGTTTTCGACGGGGTTCAGGTTTTCAACGGGTTTTTCAACGCGATGAGAAAAAAAATATGTTCTATTTTTCAACGCGTTTTGGATCGTTTATCGTGAAACAGAAATCTGTAAAAATTATTCGTTGCCGACGAGTCAACATGGCTGCCATTTGTGTTGTATTGACTGACGTTCGCGGTATCTTTTTTTTATTTGGCATCTCTCGACCAGAGAGCAATGTTTTAAAAGAAAAACAAAATAGTGTGAGTTCAAAAAAATCTAATTGTATCCAATTCAAGTCAAAATGCAAGGTCAAACGAAGAAAACGAGAGAAAGATGAAATACTGTCAAACGAAATGCGGACCAAGCAAAAAATGTTACTATTTTTTCAAATAAATGGTTTATTTTGTTTTTTCGTAATTGCAATAATAGGAGTCGCAAATAAAGGAGAAAATAATAGGTACTCGTGTAATGCGATGTTTTTTTATTTATTTTATTTTATTTCATTTTCGGGAAATTTACAGTATAATAACATTTTTTATATAGATGCATTAGTATAAGACTAAAACCAATAACAAATTTCCACATTATTAACAATAAATTTTGACTGCTGTGCTTACATACTTAAAGCTACATATGAAAAATATTTATATCTGAATGCTAGTGCATGAGTGTATGTATGTGTGTACGTATGAGTGTAAGGATGTGTATATGTGTGTGAATGTGTGTAACCTGTAACCTGTAACCTGTATAGTATTTTGAATGTTGTTGTAAGCGTTGAAAATCGGACCGCGTTGAAAACCTCGCTAGTGTAAAGTGCGCCATCGAATGTTACTTGTATTCAATTATGTATTAATAAAATAAAAAAAAATATGCGTATAAACCTAACAAGCTATGAAAACTTTCCCTGTACAAGCAAGACAAGAAAAATATATAAATAACTTTAATCAAAAGTAACCAAGTATCACAGTGAATTAATTAAAAGGGTTAGAGGTAACCTAAAACACCAGTGTACCCACTATAAATTTGCACAGGCTGATTACAAATAGTCTAGTCTGCAAAATATCACTAAGGATATACTAAGGTAGGTAACTACTAGGTAAAAAGAGATATCTGTATGTACATACGACTATATACATAGCAGAGTATTTCTCCTGGCCTCATTATCCTAATAACAGTCCCTTCCAGTCCTTTCTAGAAACAACGAATAGGCATTATGCTATGTACCCAACCACAAACGTATCACGTTTCTCTAAATATTTTCCTTTGCAACTGATTCATTAAAGGATCACAGAGATGAACATTTCGCTCTGGAAGTAACAAAATATTATTATTTTCAACATAGCAACCTATCTACATTAGGTGATAAAAATAATAAGAGTAAATAATACATTTATTTACACATATTTCGTATGAATATTGAGTTTTTCAAGTAAAATTGTCTACCTTTGTGGCTAAGTTAGTTATATATCTGAATCCGGATTCAGAGATCACGGGTTTAATTGAAACGTATAATTTTTACTCTCCACACTGTGGAATAGTGAAGAGTCATGATTTCACATTTTTTAAGCATATTAATGGATATTTTAAATCAAACAAATGATTTTGTCTACATATATATTTTTTCCTAAATCCAGGACGACCATTTCAGCTTATTAGGCCCTTATCAACTGGTCAAAAAAAAAATTTAAGCGTATTTTTTACATCAATTTCTCAACGGGAATCATGTTGAAAGTGCACACTGTGAGTTACGTCGTGATGTGTTTGTATGCATGGCGTACGGCGTACGCCATACTGATTATCCTTTTTGTGTCCTCTCTACAACCTAAACTATAAGTTCTATCGACTTAACATTAACATCAAATGTGTAAAGTGCATAGACCTAGAGCTGACTAGTTTTCCATAGACATGACATGTTTCCATAGACATAGGTATCATGTAGAAAATGTATACAATGATTTCCGTGACAATGTTTTTGTGTGTATGGTGTATTGTGAAAACTTTTGTCCTCTGGGAATCTTATATTTGTTTAAGAATCTAATAGAAATGTACTTCATAAATATGCATTTCGTGATTGTCAACCTTTCAAGAAGAAAAAATGAACAATTAATATGGTTTGGAGAGTTTAGTGTTGACTACAACCCACTTGTTTTTATTAGTCGAAGACCTCCCTCTTAAGGGTCGCGATCACCATGCAGCATCTCATGTACTCTCATATCTGTATTTTTTTTTAATTTTTGCAATTCATATTGTTGTAATTTTTGAGTATGTAATATAAATTTGAATAATGGTGTGAAGCCGTGTATGTTTTGATATATACCAACTCTTTGACTGCTGCTGATATCTGTCTCTTCTGGTAGGTCCATTTTAATGGTGTCCTTCCTATGGCTCTTCTTTCTGGAGTATTATCGATGTGTTTTATTTCTTCCGACTATCCGTGTACATCGACCATCATCAAAGTGCATTTCAGAGGCACTCTTACAATGGTCTTCAGCAGGAGGGAGATCGCGATTCCACTTCCACGCCGGTGACGCTATAGGACCCATTGGTCCTGTTCACCCCCGGACGCGGCCGCATCTTCGGACAACACAAACTATCCACCATCCATCGGGTTCAACCACTGTCCCCGAGAATCCAACCTCACACGTCAGGGCCTCCGATTGGTCTCAAAATCGGCCGCTATGTACACTCCGTTTCAAGTCGGAGGGGCTTGTCCCCGACCCCTCGGTCCTCGTGTTGGCGTCCGAAGGTTTCGCGGGCTAACACCGGGGGCATCCGACGCAATCATCACCTGTCAGATATGACGTCAATTTGTCAACACAGGATGTCTGACCCGACGTCTGCGCCGGCGGTGTGCCCGAACCACACAACAACATTTGCCACAGTTTGACGAGTCACTGCCGAGCGAGACTAAAGGCGTTCGTCCTGCTCTTCTCTAAGTACAGAATTGACGAGGGCACAACAGCGTCGGCCGCCCACCCCCGCCTTTACTGCCTAGGCCCTTAAAGCCGCAACCTAGGCCCTAGACCTAAGCCCGGTCTTCAGCAGTCTGATACCTTTATTCTGGGTTTCAATCCTAAGATTGGTTTGTACCAAGCACTCCATTTCTCCACATATCTCTGTTGTCCGCCAGCCTCTTCATCTCTTGGTAGCTGCTACAGCGTACATCACTGTTCACCTGGTCTATATAACAGGGTGAAATCTATAGTTTTTGAGACCGATAACTATCAGTGCCTATTAAGATATGAAAAATGAAACTGAAACAATCTCAATATTCTATTTATAAGTTATTCAGTTTGCGTTTTCAGGCGCAGAGTGTATTTTAGAGTCAATTTACTATCTTGCAGTGCGGCATTTAGGTCCTTGTATAACTTGATCACACGGATGTACATAAATATGCACATTTACATATCTTTTAATGTATGAAACACGAAAAAATATTGTATATCAACAATCTATGATATATAATATTTTCGTGAAGGAAAGTTAAAATTTAGAGTTTTTATTTAAATAGCTAAAATATTAATTACAATATAAGAATTATAAAAAACTCAGAATAAAGATGTAAAAATAAACTGTTTTTTTATTTTAAAGTCGTATCTTTTGAGGGTACTGGGTAAAAGTTTTTCAAATTTTACTCTTTAGTCTACTATAGCCTCTTTAGCCGAACGGAGCATTGCATACTTCAGTCTTGGGTTGGATGAAAGAGTTTACCTCATGGCAATAGACTCGCCTTTGCTGTTCAAAAAAAAACAATAAATAAACAGGTAAGTACCTAAGTGTGTACATGTTTTTGTGTGTGCCTTCAACTCAAACAAAACCTCCATTTACCCTCTCCGACAAAGAACACAATTCAATGTTTCTCCGATGAACGTACATAAATTCTTTTGTGTAGTTCCAGAAGTAGGCGGTGGCAGAACCGCCCACTTCCAAACAACGGTGGTGTGCATTTTGGAAGAAAACATATTCAAATTCGAAGCCATGGAAACAGACATGCGTGTGCCTGCTTTTAATATAACACCCTTTTCTATAACTTCACTTGTCTGTCTGTCTGTAGGTACTGAAACTTTTCGATCAATTTTAAACTCCTCCCGACCAACGGGGCAAGCCGGCGGAATCAAAATCAGCCATGTTTACCCATATCATGCATATTAATTTCTTTATTTCTTTATTTTACTTCTCGGGCAACTAACAGGTACTATGGCAAATATTGATTTAACACGCACCCAATAACAAGTTGCCACATTCTGGAGACTTACGATATTAATCTTCTCACAGATCCAGACTGAAAACACAATTAAAAACTGTGTCTCCACCGGGAATCAAACCCGGGACCTTTGGATCAGGAGTCAAATACCTAACCACCTGAACCATGAAGGCCGGCGATAATTATCTTATGGAGTTCTATTATATCTTAAAATGTTTCAGAATTTATCTTCTTCTTCTTCGTTTAGTAGACCTAGTTGGTCTGTTATTCAGAAACCATGCCTCCTGGGATGACGAAGTCCAACTACCCTTCCATCTTTTGGGTGGTCTTCCGGGTAGGCGGCGCGGCGGCCAGAAGGGATTTCATTCGCTGCTATATACGCAAGTCTGTCCATCCTGGCTACGTGGTCCCTTCAATGTCTTCTTCTGAATCTACTCCATCGAACGATGACCTCTATTCTACATGTTTTACTTATTTGAACATTGCAAACATGATCTCGGAGAGTTTTTCCAGTTATTGACCTTAGAACCTTTATTTCTGTTGTCCTTGAGAGCCCCATTTGCATCGTTATTAATAATTTAAACTACGAATTATTTAAGTGATTATAGTTGAATACTCAGTATTTATGTAAGTTCTGTCCTTCCATAATTTATGATGTATTTTTAATATTTCTATTTTGAATATTGTTTGCGATTAGATATTTTGATAAAATTAAAGAACTTTGTATTTCATTATCTATTCAAAACAATTTCTCATAATATTTTTTTTTTTACCTTTTTGTATATTCAATATAAACAAATATATTGCACACTGGTGAGCTTATTGGCATTAGGTAATTTCTTCCAAACAAATAGACTACAAAGTAAAACAACATTATAACTGTGCAACAGTAAAAATATTGATAGCGAAACACAAAAAAAATTTCATTGCGAAAAAAACAGCATTGGGAAAGGACAAGAAGAAGTAATCGGGATTAGTTGTTTTAGATTAAATATTCCTTTTTTAGGTATTTCTTAAAAATACAAAGTGAGTTAGATGACGCATTATCCTGACTTAAAAATACAAAGTGAATTAGATGACGCATTATCCTGACTTAAAAATACAAAGTGAATTAGATGACGCATTATCCTGACTTAAAAATACAAAGTGAATTAGATGACGCATTATCCTGACTTAAAAATACAAAGTGAATTAGATGACGCATTATCCTGACTTAAAAATACAAAGTGAATTAGATGACGCATTATCCTGACTTAAAAATACAAAGTGAATTAGATGACGCATTATCCTGACTTAAAACTATTCCATAGTATTGTTAATGTAATTGTAACGACGAGCTAAGAAATTCTCTGTCATACTCGTAGATAATGATGGATGGTGTTGTACGTTCAGTAGATCGGAATAGAAAGAAGGAAGCTGAGTGTATTTTGTTTATGTTTCAGTATTATTTATAGTAAGGTATACGTACCTTTAGCTTTTAATTAAATAGTTGACATGGCATGCTGTTTACGTATATATTATGACTTGTATCATCAACTTCTCCGTGGGTGTCTAATAAAATAAATATATACGTTTTATTAGTACAACAACTCATTTTTAAACAGTTAGCAGTCTATACAATCTTGGCAGCGAGTTTTCTGAAAAGTTGTCATATTTCAAATTATCAAATTCAATTATATTATTCGAGAGATCAACATGTCTCTTTTTTGTGGAGTCCAACGTAGAATACTCGTTCATAACAATAATATAATACTAAATATTTTTTAATAACGTAAACGTGTTACGAAAAAGTTTTTCAGAACGATTATAAAAAAGTATTAATTAATTTATTTAATATAGCTTCTCGGACAACTAACAGGTGATATGTCAAACAATTATTTAACACGCAACCAAATAGCAAGTTGCCACATTCTGGAGACTTGCGATTTCAGCACTAAATAGGAAATTTTTCAAAGAAAATTAGGACACTGACTGTTGACAATCACATAGATCTAACTCGAATGACGTCTTAAATAAGTTATACATAAACATCACTAGATAGTTTTAATTCAGTTTTTGCAATCGTTCCCAATTCCCGGATACAATCAATGTTGAAATAACTAAACCACCCCTAACCTATCAATTTATCGGATTTGATTCAGTTTATATATACTCTGGCAAAATGGGGAGGAAATCTATAATCTCTCTCTAGATGAAACCACCCCTAACTCCAAGGGGATGGTGGCTATCAGGATAGGCAAACGATTGAGTCCATTCACTCAGATGGACAAACATATTTATACAAAACCCCCGTTTTGAGATATCATAATAATAATAGTAAAACCTTCTTAGTAAATTTATTCATATCCATTATACTACTCGTCCCGATCGGAAAGGAGAGACAGACTATACAAATGGAACAACGAAAACTGAAATATAAGTATTCCGTTGATATTAAGAATGAAGATATCACAAGAGAAGATTTTTCGACACGCATGCACAAAGAAAACATACGAAAATATTCAAACTGCTTTATCACATTATTCCATACCATCACGCCTTTTCCCTATTTGGAGTAGGCAGAGAGAACCGAACACCAAACTCCTCTCTCTTGACATACATTTCTCCCTTCGTTCACGACCATGCATTTTCTCATACACGCTCTTCTGCTATTGTTACTTCTAACGACTCCATCATTCAAAATTCCATGTATGTGATCGTGCCAAATTTTCTTTGGCCGACCTCTACTTTTCGTTCCTCTTTTATCAGCCTTAAATGCTTTTTTGTCAGACGGTCAACACTCATTCTTTCTATGTGGCTAAACCACCTTAGGGCATTTATTTTCATATTACTTACGTATTATTAATTGCTCAAATTACGACATATTATTAATTGCTCAAATTACGACGGTTATTGACAAGAGTGCGGACAGAGATTTTGAATACGACAAATCTTCTTCTTCGTTGTGTATTAAGTCAATTGACCTGTTTGTGAGGGTGGACTATCCTGGCAGGAGGAGGTCCAACTGTCCTTCCATATCTTCTCAGGTCTTCCGGATAATCTTCTGTTGCTGGGTATTTCTGTCTTACAGAGAAAAACATAAATACTCACTTCTTGTGGTTTGGAATACCACAAAGCGAGACTGGAATAATTATTATTAAATTATCTCCAGAAAATATATTTAAAAATATATATATATATCGAATTGTATTTAAATCCTACCTTACAAAGTAAAATTATTCATCCTATTTATATATGAAAGTAGAATAAATGATGTAGAAATGAGATCACTAAGAAGAGTATGTAATAGAACGATATATGATGAGGACTGAAAAAATGAGAACATAAATATTAAGCGATGAACGACTGACCAAAAAAATATACATGGGTGTATGAGATGGAGTGAATAGCAGGGGAAATGGATCGCATAACCATGTGAGTGATATTTTGAAAGAAGGAAACATAAGAAGCTTGAACGATCCAAGAATATGCATGATACAATGCTAGGATGTAAAGGAAGCCAGAAATGTGTGCAAAAATTAAGGAATATGGCGCTCGGTTCTCTCTGCTAACCCCGTTGGGGACATGACGTGATGGTATGTATTTTATATTTCAATAATTTACCTAAGATCTTTTTAATAAATTTCTTATGTAATGTAAAATGAATCGTTAGGTAGTAGGTACCGAAATTGTTTTTGTGAATCATTTCGCCATCATTTTCTAAATAAATATACCTATAGTTATATAACATATATTTATTAAATGTGAGTGAGCGGTGATAGCCCAGCGGTAATGTCTTCGCCTCACATGCTTGAGGTCGACGGTTCGAATCCGGGCGGGGCACGCACCTCTGGATTTTTAAAAAATCTATGTGCGGATTTATATCACTAGCTATGTGCAGCCATGATCCAATTTGTCTGGTTCCCATTTCTAAGGGTTACGAAGGTCAGATGGCAGTCGCTTCAATGTAATAACCAGACTCACCAATTCTAGGATCATGGTCAAAGCGTACCCCGATAGAAACGGGACAAAAGCGCTAAGGGGAAAGATATTTATTAAATGTGAATATTTATTATCACAAAAGTATATCAGTTTCAATAAATTATTTTTAACAAATCAAACTGTGAAAAATATTTTGCTCTTCAACCAACTAAGACACGGATCCTTACAGTATTTTTAAAATGGAAGGAATAATTTGTCCTTGTAAAAAAATATATAAAGTAATGTAGGTAATATAATATGATGTAATAAAATATAATGTAACATGATGGAATGTAATATAATATAATGTAATATGATAGAATGTAATATAATATAATGTTTTGGAATATGATGAAATATGGTGTGATACAATGCAATATGATAAAATGTAATATAATTTGATGAAATATAATATAATGTAATATGATAAAATATTGTAAATTATAATAAAATATAGACCCCCAACACGAGTAGGTACTCGCCTACCTAACGGGAGACACTATAATGTTAATGTGTTATGTAACTTAATTGTCAATGAATAAATAAATAAATAAATACTCTTGATGACAGAATCTAATGAAACATTTTATTTCATTGTATTGTTAATAAAATACATACGAGCAGTAAACCAATCAATGAACCGTGATGTGTGGATGTAGGACTACCTTATACCTTTTTCCTTTGGGAGAAATCAGTAGCTACCTAAATATAGGTAACCATGTCCATGATAGACAAATGGTGATGGAGTAAATCCTGTTTTGGTCATACATCAAGATTTTTAAAACTGTCAGAACAGTATGTCTCGGCTTTTGTAATTTTGGTTAAATTCATGCATATCTTTTATCTTACATCTTACTTTTCCTCCTTTCAGATTTTTTTCTTGGTTTAGAAGTTGGAAAAGCTATGTTTTCTTATATTTTTTGGAGAGTAGATCATTTTTAGAAAAAACATTATCAAATAAGTACCAATTTCTCTTAAATAATTTGTGATTCCAGTTCAAAAAGCAAACTCTGTGTGCAATGTAATTAAAAAATAATAATATCTTATTAGGAATCGATCCCAGGACGCCACGGTTACTATGCAATGGAGTGTCGAGGATATTATTATACTTTCGAGAATTTTCAAATATATTATCCAACGATTTAGTGTAATATATTTAAACTAATTTAGAAGTAATATTTGAATAAAATCGTCCATTCCTACTATAAAGCTATAGTCGATCCGACTAAAATCGAATTATGTATTTAGCTATACTCGATCTGACCACATGCTCTTCTTTTTCGTCATACAATTGATCAACAATCTGTGTAACAGGAGTTAATTTTTTTTACTCGATGTGACCAAAATCGAACTAATTCTCTACTCGATCGACCAAAATCGAGTTTCACATTTTTTGCTCATCCCTACAAATAGAGTGATAGAGAGTGGGACAGGTCTGCGCAGTAAATACCATTAACAAAATAAACACATCAGCTGAAGGCAAACATGGCACCGCCACCGGTCGGATTGCCTGCAACCTAGATCCCGTGACGTCGGTAGCCTCGCTCAGTTGTTATTTCGGTGGGATAATTCAATAGGGGGTTGATCAACCAAACTAACTAGTTAGCCACAACTAGTTTCCCGTATACATTTTACGTATACTCACAAAGGCGACTAAAGGGCACGTATCAAACTTTGAAACGACCCAGAATATGGAAATGAATCAGCGAATCGTCAATGAGGCTGGTATTATAAGAGAGTAGGTACTTAAGAAATGTTTAACAATTTTGTCGCTTTTGTGACGTGTAGCAAAAAAATGATTTTAAATATTTAAATTTAACACGTTACTTTCACATAGCGTCTATATTTGTCAACTGACAAAATTTCTACAAATAAACGTATTTCGTTCCACACGAAATATCCATTAAAAATATAGGTAAAAATATAGAAAAATTTTATGATTTTTTTTTAAATTGTATAATTGTATAATTATATAATTATATAATTGTATAAAAATATAATTGTATAATTGTATAATTGTATAATTGTATTATTGTATAATTGTATAATTGTATTATTGTGTAATTGAATAATTGAATAATTGTATAATTGTATAATTGTATAAATGTATAATTGTATAATTGTATAATTGTATAATTGTGTAATTGTATAATTGAATAATTGTATAATTGTATAATTGTATAATTGTATAATTGTACAATTGTATAATTGTATAATTGTATAATTGTATAATTGTAAAATTGTATAATTGTATAATTGTATAATTGTATACCATTGTTTAATTGTGTGATTGTATAATTGTATAATTGCATAACTGTATGATTGTATTGCTATATAATTGCATAATTGCTTAATTGTTTTGGTTAAAAATTATTTTTACAGTTTAGGGTGAGGAAAATATTCTCGTGTAAAATTTTTTTTAAAAAATAAAGCCTGATCACTGATCAAAGTCAACGGCTTGGTTCTATCTTGAAAATATGCAGACTTTATTAAAATAAGATATTTTTTTTTGGATGACAAGTTTTGACACAGTTTTTATATAATAATAATAATAATAATAATAAACACTTCCTTGCACCATGCGCAAGTGGCGAGTTTATTGCCGTATGGCAATTTCTTCCAACTAACCAGTGTTTCCAGCCCAGAGAAGCAATATTTGCGTGAGAAATGAATTTAAATATCTTTCTCCTCTACTAGAATAGAGTATGGAGCCAAATCTTTTAAAACGTTGAATACAAAAAAGCATTCCCTACTCATTCTTAACACATCAATTATTTGTTCGTCAAAGAAAGATAATCCTACATAATATCATTCTTAAAACAGCATTCCACTGTTTGTAATCCATCAAGCTGTAACTTTGGAAAATCTGCGTATAAAGCATTACAGTTATCCAGCATTTACAATAAAAATCGTTGAGAAATCTATATGTAACCAAACAAAAATTACATTAAAACACGTCATGTACTACTAATATGTTATATTTACGATATAAATTTATACAAATCCTGAAATGATTTATTGCGAAGCCATGAAAATGTTCATCAATAATTCATGGGAAGAAATCGGTCGGACGCATAAAAGGTTAAGAAAACAGTTTAATGGTGAAGGCTGAACTTCTGAAAATACATATTATGTATGTACAGAAGCTAGCCATCTTATTAGACTCAGTAAATACATAGGTAGAGAGCGTTTTACTTTAAAGTGGACTTCGTAGTTATATTGATTTGATTGTATTTGGTGCCGTTATCCTTCAAAAACAGCATATTTCTTATAATTATGGATTTTTTATAATTAATGTAAAAGCTACTGATAAATATGTATAAATCATTTAAGAAGGTGAGTGTATTTTGTTTAAAATAATTAAAAAATACATGATTCATTCTATCAAATAAAACGATTGTTTTCTTTAAAAAAATCTTTTTATATAATTAATAAATAATAAACACTTCGTTGTACCCTGCGCAAGTGGCGAGTTTATTGCCAAAAAAGGCAATTTCATCCAACCAACCAGTGTTTCCAACCCAGAGAAGCAATATTTGAGAGAGAAAATGAATTTGAATAAATTTCTCCTCTGCTAGTAATCGAACCCAGGACCCCGCACAAAAACCAAAATAGCTTACCAACTGTACCCCGGCGGTCGGCGGTTATATATGAGATAAGAGGAATTCAATTTGGCGATCTGGCAATATTTTGCAGTTTATTTTACTGACGACACAACAGTATTACCAACATTAGACAGTCGGCCTTCGTGGCTCAGTTAGTTGGGTATCTGACTGCTGATCCAAGGGTCCCAGGTTCGATTCCCGGTGGAATCACGGTTTTTAATTGTGTTTTCAGTCTGGATCTGTGAGACGATTAATATCGTAAGTCTCCAGAATGAAGCAACTTGTTATTGGGTGCGTGTTAAATTAATTCTTGACATAGTACCTGTTCATAGAATCGCCAAATGCAACGGAATGAATATTTTCAATAATTTATATTTTTGTAAAAATCATTCTCTGAGTATCGAATCGCTTCCAAATGTTATAAAAGTCAAAAATAATATTAGATTTATAGTACCCACGAGAAAGAATTTTAAGTCAGCTGGTTTTTTGATTTTTGTTTTGTTATTGAATATTGTTGACGCTAAAAATTAAATTAATCATCATCATCAGGGCTAATCTTTAAATTAATCATCATCATCAGTGTCGTCTACCTCTTTGCTAAGGGTCTTGGGAACTATTTTACATTCTAACTTCCAAATCCAAACACGTAATGTAAAACGCAGTTATTTTACATAACAAATTAAAGTAAATTCAAATACAGAACATGTTAAAGAAAAATACATAATCTACTGTAAACCCATTATGTTATTTGTTTTGCATAATAAAAGAGTTTCATTATTATTATTATTGCAAACATGTTGATCTCGGTTATGATCCGGTAATTTCCTTCACAACGGAGCGTACTCAAGTTGTGAGGCCATGTATTTGTGTGTCTGTGTGGTTGTGTGATGTTGTTTAAAGTGGTACCTGTAGAAATTTTCTGACTATTGTGCATGTGTTGATTATTGTAGTTTTTTGTATGTTGGTGATGACGTATGGGGGTAACTTAAGTATGCCTATATTTTTTGGAGTGTTTTTGGTATGATACCTGTAGACGATAATATTATTGGGACTATTGTTACTTTTTCTTGTTTCCATTGTGATTTTATCTGTTCTGCTAACGGTGTGTATTTATATATTTTTTCTAAATGTTTATTTTGTAGATTTGCTGTACTTGGTATCGATATTTCTATTAGATATGTGTGTTTATGTATTTTGTCGATCAATGTAATGTCTGGTCGGTTATGTAGGTTTGTTCTGTCTGTGATTATGTCTCTATTCCAGTATAATTTGTAGTTATCATTTTCTGTTACATCTGGGGGTGTGTATTGATACCACTTGGGGTGTTACGATAAGTTTATGTTTGTGGGCTAGTTCTATTATTATTATTATTATAAACCCAATATAAATAGTTTTTCAACAGTTACGCTTGCAATGTGTGCAAAGAAAAAAAATGTACCCATTGGTGAATATTGATTTTTTAACATAGATCAGATCTAATATATAATGATTTTTTTTAATAGATCAAATCCAATGACTTTTAAAACATAAAAGTTTAATGAATTGCGACCTCTGTGCGATCTGTAGTAATTTTTGAGTGAATCTAATAATATACCAGCTCCTGTATACATTCAGATACCTACCCATCTTTCAGTTTATGGATCAGAAATAAGTTTCATTTCCAAGAATTATTTATCTCTTTAGTTTTTTTCCGGGATAAATCGGACCGAGATTATCTAAAAGGCTTTCTATAGTTTCCGGCAAGTGACTCGAGTATTTTGGTCGTGGAGGGGAACGGTTCGCACATTATACCAACCAAGCAAAAAACGCAAAAAAAATTGCGGTCTATGCACCTCACGAGACATGCTTGAGTTTTCTGCCGCTAACTGTACACAAAAATAACTAAATTTACTACATTTAAATATCCTTCTTTTATTTTTCAGCATAATGTCTGGTGTTTTATGAAATATAATAAATTTATTATTAATATTAATAATTTCGTGAAGTTATAACTGTAGTGGACGGTTGCTCTTCTTCTCCCCATTCCATCAATGCGGGAGTCCCTCGAGGGTCCATTCTATCTCCAACCCTATTCCTCCTACATATTAATGACTTGCTCTTACGCGCCCCCATCCACTGTTACGCTGATGACAGCACAGTCCATGACAATTTCTCTTTTGACAAACCTCCTAAACTGAGTGAAATATCAGTTGCTCGGAAAGATCTTCATCTAAAAATAAATAGCTACCTCCACTCAATCAACACCTGGGGTGAAAGTAAACTTGTTTCATTTAACGTCTCAAAAACCCAAGCCTGTCTAATTTCTGCGAAGAGAAACCCCAATGAATTGCAAGTGTCTTTCAACGGAAGCACCCTACCTAACAGCAGCTCTATCGACCTGCTTGGAGTATCTATAACGAACCAATTACACTACAGGGGCTCCATCGAAGCTAAGGTGAAACTCGCCTCCAAAAAATTGAGCGTACTATATAGAGCGCGTAGATATTTTACTAAGACCCAGATGTGTATACTCTACAAAGCGCAAATACGTCCAATTATTTAATATGGTAGTCACCTCTGGAGTGGCGCCCCCCCAATACCTACTGAATACCCTCGACGCTGTCCAAAGGCGTGCAATACGTCTGATTGATGATCCATCACTGACTGATGGATTGCAATCACTAGAACACAGACGTAAAGTCGGTATTTTAAGTTTATTTTATAGATTCTACCACGGGAATTGCTCAGAAGAACTTGCATCTTTGGTCCCTCATCCACCCACTCGCAACAGAGTCACTCGCTTTACTCAATCACAGCACCCATTCACAGTGGACCTTCAACATAATATACGAACAAGTCGCTTCTCGAACTCCTTTATTAATAAAGCAGCCCGACTGTCGAACGATCTTCCGAATTCTGTGTTTCCACCTTCGTACAACCCGGGTCTTTTTAAAATCCGGATCAATAAACTCTTTTCTAGACTGCAAACCCCTCCCAACGCTACGTAGTGCGCTTCTTCGGAAGAGCAAAATGGACCCAAATCCTAATAGCTGGTGTCCCTACGTAGACATGTTAAAAAAAAAAATATGACAGTATACTGTGCAGTTTTTTTATGAAAATAGAGGAGAAATTTTAAAGATTTGTAATCTTTTTAACTATTTCCAATAACTCGAGGGAAATAAAGTACCTATATCAAGGGTATACATAATAATAGAGAACTATCGCTAGCACATTTATATTCTTCTTCTTCTTCTTAGAAGAAGAAGAAGAAGATTTATATTATTGAGGGGACATAAAACCTTAACACCCCAATTTGAAACCAAAATTCTCAAATATAATATGTCAAACATTGTGTTTCTAAAAAAAATATCTTAAGTATTTTTAAAATTTCTCCAATGAATGTTTGTCACACAATCTTTAAATTCAGCAAAATTCATGTTCAAATATTATAAATATCCTTTTTTATTGTTTTTTTAAATACTCCATAACTATGGCCCGGTATTATAGTCGGCCATCAACTCATTGAGTTTGTTAAACTCAAGATTAATTTTAAGGGGAGATTTAATCCATTTCCGTATTACAGTGCAATATGACATGTCAATTACAAAATCTTCAATTATAGACATATTTTACTTTTTCTGTGGTTATTGTGTGTCAAATTTTAAATAACCTCAAATAATACGAACTACAAAACAGGACGCTACGACTTGAAATATTATTGTTTTATTATCCAACATGGTAAATTGAATTATTTTCACCAAAATAATGCTTTTAAATGCCCATGTTCGTTTCAATATGGCTGTCAGTTTGTTTTGTTGTGTGGCGCCACCGTCGATACAACTAACGCCTCTACAACTAACACTGAAACTACACTCGTTGCCTAACGCCTCTAGTTATAGAACACGGAAACTACACGCGTTGCCTAAAAAATGAAAGTTGACTCACCGTTAAGTACTTAATCCGCCAGAAACGTTGAGTTAAATATTTGTCGTTTTAGGACGTATCTGAGGGAAGATTAGGCCTGAACGGACACTGTAATACGCTATATTTTTGTAAATCTTGAGTTTAGCTCTTAAACTGAGACTGTAATACCGGCCCTATGTGTCGTAGAAAAATAAATATTTTATGTGCTTAAAGAATGCATTAAATCGATGTCAATGTTAGTGATGTTTTTTTTTCATTTCAAGTCAGGTTTGTTCTTAAAATGCAAAAAAATCGACGAATTTTGGATTTCCGATAGTTGAAACTAACGCTCGCGATAGTTACCCTTACTAACACGTAATTTCATAGTGCATTAGGCGGTTTGAATATATCATATTTTCAGTCACTAGATTTAGCGTTATATGCCCTCTTAAGGGGCCATATAAACCTAAACACCTCAATTTCAAACCAAATCCCTCAAATATGTGAAACAGTGTGTTTCTAGAAAAAATAGTATACCTAAGTCTTTTCAACATTTTTCTTGTGAATGTTCGTCACACAATTTTAAAATTCAGCCTAAATTCCCATTAATTAATTATTAAAAATATCCTTTTTTACAGCATTTTTTTTAAATTACTCCATAACCATGTGTCGTAGAGAAATAAATATATTGTGTGCTTAAAGAGTGCATAAAATCAAAATGAATGACCGATAAAGTTTTTACATTTCAAGTAAGGTTTGTTCTTAAAATGCAAAAAAATAAACAAATTTGGGGTTTCCGATAATTTAAATCACGTATAAACCTTTTTTAACGCTTGCGATATTTACCCTTACTAACGCGTAACTTCATAGTGCATTGTGCGGTTTTAATATATCATGTTTTCAGTCACTAAGTTTAGCGTTATATGTCCTCTTAAGGAAGTTTAATGAAATTTACAGAATAAACGGATCACTAAGACCAGTAATGTCCGATCCAAGCATCTCAAAGGAAGCCAACAAAGCATCGCTGTACATAAAGCAATCGTAGTAGGTACCTGCTTTGACTAATGCCAGTGAAACATGGACATGGCATAAGATGCATAAAAATAGATTAAATGCTGTAGAAATGATATCACTAAGAAGATTATGTAATTGTGTAAAAAATGAGTTCATAAGGAGAGAATGCAAGATGCAATGCAAGTAGGATACCATAAGTAAAATGAAAGTGAATTCTCTCAGATGGTTTGGGCATTTTGAAAGAATGAACTATAAACGACGGTAGTAAAAAAAATATACAATAGTGTAAGAGATGGAGTGATTAGCAGCAGGAGCCGCCCCAGAAAGGGATAGCATGACCATGTGAAAAATATTTTGAAAGAAGGAAACATAAGAAGCTTGAACAATCGACGAGTATGTATTAGACGATGCATGGATGTAAAGGAAGCCAGGAATGTATGCAAAAATAGAGAAGTATGGTGTTTGCATGACGTGATGGTTTGTATGTATGTACTCTTTAAAAAAATAGCTCGGGTTGGTTGGAAGAGATTGCTTTATTGCATTTGGTGGGTTACCTTTGTCCTTAGATAAAATTTATGAATAAATAGTGTAGCACCGAAAAGACTGACGTAATTCACTAATATGCGAATGGAAAAAAATCATTTACAGTCATTTAAGTATTTCGGTAGTTTTTTTTTAAAGTAAAGTGTCGTCAACTCATTAAACATCTTCAAGAAAAGGCTAAAGCAAAAATATTTATCCGATAACACCTGATTACAACTTCCTCTCCTCTTCCTTTCCTTATCCTTTAGTTTTCCTATCATTGCTATGAATTGTTCTTATATGACATCTTCTTTGTTTTTTTTTTTTTTACTTTCTTTCTGCTGTATTTATTTTGTAATGTGATTAACTTATTGCCATAGTACACATTGTTTTGTGTACTTAACATTTACTCTGGTTGGTTGGAAGAAATTGCCATTAGGCAATATGCCCGCCAGTGTACTAATTATATGTACTAGAAGATTAAAAATAAATAAAAAAATAACTAAAAGCTGAGGTGACGAAAGCAATTTTTTTTTTATTGAGTATACATAATATAAACACATAGTACTTACAAAAATTTAAATTAATACAGTTTTTTTTTTTCAAAAGGCACTGTCCCAATAAAGTTAGAAACTTGTGCTTGGGACATCTTCTCGCAGTACGGAACCTTAACTTTTTCTTATATTTTTTCTCAAAAACATTCCCGTAATACGACCCCCAGCATCGTGTGTGAGAAAAGATTTATGTTCATTGGTGGATCGTCACACCCATAAATCGACAGAATAAGACTTGAAATATCCTCCATACGTGGTGTGACATGACACCTCAGTATGCTGCTGTGCGGTGTTATGAAAAGTTCGACATCCCAAGAATGTGGATAATGGATTAGTAGTATGTCCGTGTGGTTTACCAAAGAGATGGGAGAGGTGTGTCGTTAGGTGACGTATTTATTTATTGTCATAGGGGGACTTTCTTATTGACGAAAGATATTTAAACGTATTTCACACAAACAAACATACAAATACATTTTATTAAAATAAAATAAAATATTGATTACTGGTTTCAGAAGTTTAAAATATTGATTAGAAATACTGACGGTAATTAAGGTGTAGATCGCAATTATTTTAGTTTTGATTATACGCATATATTTTTCGTGTATCATGACGATCGTTTCGGCTGACTAGGCCCTTATCAATTGGTAAAAAATAGATTCTTGTTTTTTTTAGGTGCCTTGGCACCTACAGTTTATGGGATTATAGTTTGGTACTTATTCTTCAACTATACATACTATCGCTATCGACAGTTGGATCTCATGTGTTACATGCAACTAGTATATTAAAACTAGACGTATTATTTTTCATACATGTTTTTACATTTAAATAAATGATACTACTAGTAGGCACCTACTACTACTTATTTTAAGTAATTATATATATTTTATAATGGAATTTCATCATGATTTGACAGTCGTAAAATAAGAAATAATAATTCATACAATATTAAGAAATTAAACATCAAAAAATAAAAGAAAGGTTTGGAGGCGCCGGGTATCGATCCCGGTACCTCTCACATGCTAAGCGAGCGCTCTACCATCTGAGCTACGCCCCCAGTTGAAACACTCGTACTGATTCTGCTATAAAATCTTATTGATCAATGTTACAATTTATTGACAACTTTCACCACAGACAAGTAACTACATACATACTAATCTAAACTGGTCTCAAATAATTCACGTTTCTCAACCTTGAGATATCATAAATTAAATCAAACATTATATTCTAGGAGATAGCAACGAGTAAAAACAATTCATTTCAAAAACAATGGCTTTTCTTTATATTTCTTTCCTTATTTACTAATATGCAGATTTTATTTTTTTTTCATTTATTTAGAGGACAACATACAGCATATAATAAATTATATAAAATAAAGATGATTTGATTAATAATAAAGGCAATTACAGGTTGTCGCTGAAGTTATTGTAGTATATTAAGATACATTAGGAATGGATACATATTATGGTGAGATATTGTGTGAATGATGTGTGAAATTGCATATATAAATGTGTCAGTATATTAAGTGTTGAGTTTGATTATGAGGATGAAATTTTAAGTTTGATATATTTTTTAAATGTAAAGATATGAAAAAGGTAAGTATGGCACCTGGGAGTAGTTGCGTTTACCAGTGCGCATTCCATTTGCAGATTTTAGTATCATTTTTATCTTTGTAAGTCCTTTTGTGCGCTTATACATCTGATTACAATGAAACTTGGTGATTTGTTCAACGCACATCCGAGTAGATTAAAAAAATCTTCTTCTTCTGCTTTTTTTTGTTTTCTTTTTAATATTTCAGTAACAGAAATTACATATTTTACAAACGGACGGATTTTTTAGGTATAAATAAAATACAAGTTCAAATTATATTAGATTAATATTAAAATCTGCAATTTTTACCTGTAAAGAGGATGCGTAGTGGTAAACACAACCACTCCCAGGTGCCATTTTTAATACCTTTATCAATAAGAAATGAATATCAAAAAAACAGCATTTAAAAAAACGATTGCATACAACCAATATCTCAATAAAATGGCTTTAGAAAAAAGTTATACTGTTGTTGTATAGATGTCTATAGAGTTTCCAGCATATTTTCAGATGGTGATAATTTACCATTTAGCATACATAATATATAAAATATTCAAAATTTTGAATTGATAAGGAGAGTCAATAGAAATGCATTCTTATTGAACGAGTGATCACGTAAACCAGTCGCCCGGATTCCCGTTTCTCCTATAAATATATAATCTCGCTTCGTCTCTATTGAGATAATATTAAATTTGTAAAAAAAAGATAAAAAATAATATTACAAACGATATTGGCGGTCAAAACTCATTTGTTTGTCTCATTATTTATTTATTAATTTATTTGGATCAGTTTACAGTCAAATTAAAAATTATAGCAAAAAAATGTACAAAATTAAGACCAATTAAATAATAATCACCAGAGTATGTATGTAGTTACTAAAGATATACAAAAAAAAAAAGTTACTAAAAAAAATAAAAAATAATGAGAAGGGAATAGTGTGGATGAATTTAATTTTTTTTTATTCGCTACTTCCACCACCAACAGCTCTGCATATGGGGACTGTAATCGGCCCCTTCAGAGGACGCTAAGTGAGGGACAAGAAAAAAATGGATAGTACGAAAAGTGCCCCATGGAACCCTCTAGATTGGCATTCTCGGCACCATAGTGCAAAAAGAACAATCGACGAATTTGAATAGAATAGGTACCAATTGTTTAATGAATTTATAACAAAAATATACAATGCGATTTCGCAAATTGCAATAGTTAAAGTATCTGTGGCTTTATGTTTTTCAATTCCTGATAAGAACACTTCAACAAACATCCAACTTATAATTAAGGAGCGAGTTTTGCCTACGAACCGATCGACAGAACAAACCATCAACAGAGCCGGATTCGATATAGTTAAATGATGCAACTGCATCAGGCACAAAAAAAATAGTCCGAAGTTGACAAAAATCTAGGTTGAATTCATTTAAAAAAAATTCTATGTGGCACCGCCATAGAATAGTTATTCCACTATTTTCGATTGTTGTTTTCGAGTATTCCGTAAGAGCTGGATAATCGAAAATACATCAGGCAAAATATCATCTCGCACAGTTCAGCAGTAAGGTTCACTAATAATTCCGAATGAAGTGCATTTTTAGGTGAGATGAGACTGGTGTGTGGAAATACACGCGCATGTCGTATCGGGTCCTCTTATAAGTACCTGATACGACACATGCGTGTCGCTGGTTACCTCAAATTGTGGGCTATGCCGTGATGACATGAATTAATTTGCTATTATTTCAACTCTATTTCCAACCACCATGGCAAAAAGAAATGCGGTTTTACTTCTGTGGCGGGTTCAATTTTCACCAGAGAAAAAAAATTAATGATTGATACACAAACCTTGGTTCTATAGAAAAACATGGGTTATATGGAAGAAATTACCATTTGACTCCTACGCTTTCTCAAAAGCCGACCGCCGTGGCAAAGAATAATTAATTTAATTGGCTCCTGTGCAGGCGTCGTGGGTTCGATTTCCAGCAATATTTATTTAAACTAGTAACCCCGGGCAGACGTTGTCCTACCACAGACCGCTTCCCTTTTTTATTTTTATCTGTGGAAAACACCATACTGAAAATGAAATGATGTCAATAGATTTGTTCACACTGCCATCTATCGAAATCGCTTTCGCAGTTTAACAATAAATTACGACCATTTTTTCCCATTGAAAATTCCTTGCGGGGTTAAAGGAAGTTGATATTTATGGTTGTAATTATGTATTTTTGGATTTGAAATCTTAAAAAAATATATATTTTCGTCGAAAAAATAGAACGAATATTTTTATATCTCGACAACAGCGCTACCTATCGGGTCTACAACTATTCTATGTTTTACGTTGGACGCATCCATGCACATTTACGAAATTTCATTCAAATTGGTTGGGCGCTTTCGGAGGTAAGCGTTTACGAACATCGTAACACGAAATTTTATATGTTAGATTATTTCTCGCGTAGTTATTGCTGCTTTGGGCTGGTAACACAGTTAAATTAGAGAAAAAATCCTTTTTTGCAAGAAAATCTCCATTGGTCAGAATATAAAAAAGTGTTTAAATAAACAAAATAAAATTAACAATTCAATAATGAGAAACTACCTACGAATAGAAAAATAATTAGATTTTTTAATGTTTTATTTATTTCAGATTTGTTACACAGTTAATACAAAACACATTTACATAATATCAAAACAAAGAAATCGTGCACACAAAAATCCTACAAGCAAAGCCTGCCTGTGGTTATACCTATTAAAATATAGACAAAATTATTTAGAAATTAATTAATATTTATTTATTAATTTTTTATCCATATTATAAGATATTTTAAAGTCATAGATGCGGCCCTGACCTTCAGATTGAATGGAATATCTCCTCATAAAACTTTAAATTATTATGTCTGTCTGAATAATCTGTTGGTAGCTCGGCCCTGTCTTTCAATGTTTCATTTTGAATCAACGCTGAAGCATAAAGCAAATTAATCCCTCCAACTTATTTTCTTCAGCAATATTCTATTTAAAATAGTAGGTTGTTCGAAATGTCATTTCCTATATATTTTTTTTTTCATTTCAATTTATTTTCTTCGTACCTCCGTGAATGTACGTGAATGTTAAAACTATGCCACGGTTTTTTGAAGATAATGATATATTGTGATCTCTGTATCAAATATTTTATTATAAATCTTTTTTTATCAAAATTATGTATGTTATAAATAAATACGAAAATCATTCATTCATTCATTCATTCATTCATACCATCACGGCATATCCCACAATGTGGGGTAACCAGCGAAAAGTGTGCGGGTGTGCATTGCCTTATAAAAGGGAGCACAACATATCTGTGTATACCCACACACCAGTCTCGTCTCACCTAAAAAGGCACTATATTCAGAATGGGTGGTGAACCTCATTGCTGAACTATGTAAGATATTATTGTTGCCTGTTGTATTTTCGCTTACCCGGCTCTTACGGGACACTCGAAAACAATAATAGAATAGAGTGGAAGCACTATTCTAAGCCGGTGCTTCACAGCTAGAAAAAAAATTAAAATCAAATGAAAGCCTTTCAAACTACCATGAACCATCAAATTCGATATTTTTTACACCTCACTACTCCAAGAGAATATATTAGGGAGCTATGAATTCGCAATTTTCCAACTGTCGATTTGTTCAGGAGAACTTTGTTCTCTTAACATATCGACAATGTATCAAGCCAGAATACGCGAGAATTGTATGGAGAGGTCTACTTTTTTCACGGCTTTTCCAACTTTGAAGTCAAAAAACACCAACTTAGAGGCTTCGCAGCATATATGTTCCATACACGGATTTACTCAGAATTCGGAGTAGAACATTTCGTGTGTCTGTGTGTGTGTGTGTCTGTGTGTCTGTGTGTCCGTCCCCCCCTTATAACTTTTGATCCGCTCAATTTACAGAGCCTAAAATTTCAGAATATATAAACAGTTACAGGCCTACAAAACTTTTATACTCGGAATTTTGAATTTTTGTTTCAGTCAGGGGTTATCAACTTTTGAATTTTTATTTTATTTTTCCATATATCTCAGAAACCATAAACGGTAGAACGCTGAAAATTGGTACAAACATAGACAAATACAAAATCTCAAATAAGTTTTTTCAAAAAAATTCCAGGGTTTCTCAAGCATTTTTTATTAAGAAAAGTATTTTTTTTATGATAAATTTATGAGTTTAACTGCCTATATTTCCATTTTTTTTTTAAAATATCGAAAAAAGCCGAAACACCCCAACTAGATAATTTAATTTTATATAAAAAATATGAACATTGTAGCAGTACATCTCAAATTTTTTTAACAATTTTTCTAAAAATTGAATTTAGTGACGACATCGCTTCATACAATTTGTATGGTAGTCACCTATACACAATATCAAAGAAGACTTAATAGTTTGATACTTCATCTCTAAACATACAATATACATATACCATCATGCTGTTTTCATATTCCGGGTAGGAAAAAAAGACCGACCTCCATACTATCCTATCTTGACTACCTAGGTACATGTGTTGTATAGAAAACTAAATATCATAAAATAATAAATAATTTGTATTTATGGGTTTATAGTTTGGTACATATTCTTCAACTATACATACTATCGCTATCGACAGTTGGATCTCATGTGTTACATGCAACTAGTTTTATATATATATAATTCTTCCGTACGTGTGTATGTCACTGAACTCCTCCTAAACGGCTGAACAGATTTTGATGAAACTTTTTGTGTGTGTTTATGTTAGTCCCTGAATGGATTTTTTTTTTTTTGTAACATAAATAATATACAGGTACACATCAAAGTTTAACAATACAATATTTTTACAAAAAAAAAAAGATCCTTAAGAACTAGATGCGGAATGTAAACTGCTTCACTAGGTTAAAAACCTGTTCTGAAGCAGCTTATAATTATATAGGTATATTGTTTAGGTGTGCGTGTGTGTCATTGTATGTTAACGTAGAGTTGTTTATTTATCACTGTCTTGTCTGTTTTTTTATCCACTTCTTTAATCCACATTTAAAGCTGTTTATATTTGTATTTTTCTTCAATTCAATTGGAAGCAAATTGAAAATTTTTACTCCAAGGAAATGAAAATTTCTTTGTCCATAAGTCGATTTGGTTCTCGGTATCTGTATATTTGCTCGTCTAGTCTGTCTAGTCTGACGTGTAGTTTGGGTCGATTGGAAGTCGTTAAGGTGTGAATAGATATAAGTGCAAATGTTTTTAGCATATAACTGTGGTATGTCTAGGATGTCAAGTTTTTTGAATAGTTCGGCTGAGGGTGTGCGAATAGGTACATTAAATATTATTTTCAAAACGGATTTTTGGGCTTTAACTATTGAATCTATATTTGTTCTGTAAGTTCCACCCCACCCTATAATACCATATTCTACTATTGATTGGTAAAGTGAATAGTACATTAATTTAATGACAGATTTCGGTAAAACATTTCTGATGGAGCGAAAAATGAAATTAATTTTTTTTAATTTCATGCTTAAAATTGAGATATGGGGTTTCCATTTTAAACATTGGTCAATTGTTATTCCCAAGTATTTCGTTTGTCTAGAGTTTTTTTATTTCAGTACATATACAGTTACTTTGTTGGTCTTTGCAGTCATGAATTTTCAGTGGTCTATTTTCATTTGGTTGTCCCTGGTCCGTTTTGGATTAGATTCACAAAAAGGAATTTAATAAAAGAATAATAAAAATGGGAATCGTTATAAATGTTTTCGGAATACGCATTTTGAATAGTGGGAACATTGGCTTCCAATACGTCATAATATTATGCAATGTTGGTTATGACATTAAAACTTGATGTATTTGTTTTCATATTTTTAATATTACATGAAATTATTAAGTTGTTTGTATATTTTCTTATTTTTATTGTAGGTATAAAGCTATTTAGTTTTTTTTACAAGTATATTCTGTTTTATTAAGTGGTATTATGACGATAGGTAGATATATCAAAGTTATCTCAATGTAATGTTTCGTAATATTTCCGTTTAATTATTTAAATTAATTTATGAACATTACATATATTAAATTTCTTAGTTTTATATATATTATAATCATTACATTATCCTGTGATATTATTATATTGTGATATAATATTCTGTTCTTGATAGCCAAATGTTAAAAACATCCGTAATGTAAAGTGAGGTTATAAATATATATTTTGTGATTGAAACGTCAAGTTCAAACAACAAAAGTATATTAGAGAGAATTTTCTATAGTGAAAAAATGTACACCTTCGTATTATAAAATTAGGTTATAAATATATATTTTACTATAAAATAAGGTTATAAATATAGATTTTTTTGAAAGACATATAAATACTCTTATGGCATTTTTACTCTTATGAGAGAGAGAGAGGGGACAACGTCTGTCGGGTCCGCTAGTTTATTATATATTATCGATTATAGACCAAGTACTGATACGATTATTTTCGAATTCTTTTCCATAAGATATGCAAAAAATATCTTTTTCAGTGTCAATATTCACACTTACCTTACCAGAGGATGTCAGGATTTTAAACAAACGAGATTAACATGTACCTACACAAAATAGTTTATACCATAAAGGTCTAAAAATGTACAATAGTTTACCGCCAAACACAAAAGAAACCACAAGTCTTGTCACCTTTCGTACACTGAAAAAATATTATGACAACCAAACTGGCTACTGGCTACCAAACCTTTGTTATCAGTAATAAAGGTTCATCTATTTATGACTGTACTGTTTGACTGTGTGCACAAAACATTTGGTTACACAAAACCAAATGTATTGTAAGTACAATAGTTTGGTTAATTTTAACATGCATTTTTGTTACTATTAACGAAAAAAAAATTCAGTGTAGGCTAGGTGCTGAATTTATAATTTAAATCTATTAATATTCTCCATAGTTTAAAATGATGCTTTTTATAATCTAATGTCATACTCTTACCATAATAATTGTTTCAAAAAATTTTGTTTTTATATTTTTTGTTGCAACTAGATGCATTAATTTTTATATTTATTTTTACTTCTAAATCAAGTTTACTACTTCTAAATTTTGCAAATTATGTGAAATTATTTACATTCTTAAATTTCCTAATTAAATGATCTAATACTCGCTTAGACCCCAATAGATTTTGAAGGATCAGTGCTTTTTACGATATTATTCGTCTCACAGTTCCAAACTAAAAATAACATTATTAAAAACTGCGACTCAACCGCGAATCGAACCCGGGCCCATTGAATCAGCAATGAGATAACTAACCAACTGCGTCAAGAAGGCCGAATAATAAATAAGTTTATAAAATTTTTCCTTGTAAGAGTCTTGGTCTTGCAAATCCTGTTCTGGGTCTTGCGCCCCTGTTCATTGTATTGGTCTTGCTGCGACATATGCGGTCCAGCCCACCTAGACAACATGCTAAGCGTTATCTCGCTGAGCGATAGTAAATGTATGAAATTGGTGGCTGTGATGTCATGTGACACCCACCAATTCCATACATTTACTATCGCTTAGCTTAAATGGCATGTTGTCTAGGGGGGCTGGTCTTGCAAGTCTCGCAAGACCAAGACCAAAACTGCAAGACCTTTGCTCACCATTATGGCTCACCGTTCACTAAAGATAAATGAAAATAAAAGTGAAGCGTATTTTTGACAAAATCCTCGTGGCTATAAAAACATCATGAATTTATTGGTTTTATTTTTTCGTGAAAAATACACCACAAAGCAATGACTTTCCGAACAAACCAATATAATATATATTTAATTATTCAATTCGTTTACCTGAAAGGCCGCGCTCTTAACATTTTATTATTCTAAACATTCTTAAGTGAAATCGTCTTACTATGATTAAATTAACAAATATCAGTGAACTTTGAAAATGTTAATAAAGAAATAGTTTATGATTGGACCATTGAGACCATTTTAAAATTCATTACTTTTTTTAATTATTTGTGATATAAAAACCAATTGGAAAGAAACGATCCTAAAAATTAATATCTTAAACGAGTGAATTGTAACAATTGAGTGAAAACGAGTGTTGTGAGTTTTAAGATGATTTTTTTTACATTTAATTTCGGAATATATTATTTTACCAAAAATGGAAGAAAAACAATTTTTTCCCGAATATGAGAATTATTAGTCATATCTATAATTAAAAGTAAACCACTTTTTGATTCTACATGAATTTTAATACGTGCGATAGGCATATTTCGACTTGTTAGGGCATTTACTAGCTTATTAAAATTAAAATTAATTCAATGAGAATTATTATTACCTATTTGACATGTGAAATTGACTGTTTTCTATAAAAAAATTAATTTTTTTTTTTTTAATTAATATAAATTTTTAATTTATTAATTAAATTCATTTTTCTGTAAAAATTAAATTAAAAAATTATGAATTGTTCAAATTGCAAAAATGTACCGAATTTTAGTATATAAGAAAAAGCAGAGTTTCTATGTTTGCCAGTTGATAAGGGCCTAATAAGCTGAAACGGTCGTCCTGGATTCAGGAAAAAATATATATGTAGACCAAATCATTTGTTTGATTAAAAATACCCATTATTATGGAATTCTACATATTCAACACCGTCAGTATTGACAAAATTAAACAATAATTTAACTATTAATAATTAATTAATAAATTAAATTAATTACAAACGATTTAAATACGAAAACGATTGAACTTAAAGTTTGGACCTTACAATAACAAAATGTCATAGTTGGTACGCCATGTAAACAAAAACACCACGATGTATGTCCTTTCAACATGATACTCATTAAACTGTCGATGCAAAAGAACACGTCTAAATTTCCACTATTCCATCGTTACGGAAAATGAAATACATGTAATGAATAAAAAAACAGAAGAAGCCAGGCAGACTTCCCAGGAGACAAATGCAGCAGCAAAAACAGATCCTTCAGATGTATAGAAGGAAGAAGCAGTATTAAGTATCCTATAGTATTAGCAAAAATTGTACCAATTTCATTGAATGCATTGATTTTGTAAATGCTGTTTATATACCGTCTACATATATGTATTGCACAATGAAAATAATAATAAAACATTATTTGAGATAAAAAAAGTTTACATTTGTATATTATGGTTCATATAGTACATGGTACACAGTACAAATGGTAGGTACAAGATACACAAGAGAAAACAAGAAGATTTACATAAACGATCATTATTATGACAACGAATGTGATAATATCGGTACTAACTAATACTTATATAATTCCCCAATAAGAAGATTCCATAAATTGGGAAATAAATATGCTAATATAACTGACATTTTTGCAGATTCCCTAGCTACATATGTACAGTCAGAAAATCATTTTTTGTGATGACTAATTGTATTGTTACTTAAGAATGTTATACCCGAAGTGTGTGTTTATATAACTTCATATGATTTTGCTACTACTTTGTGGCAAATTTTTATATTATAAATAAATTTAATCACATATAATAACTTTGTATGAACCACGAATTTTGAGTATTTACTGTCAAACGTTTTCGAAAGATTCAATAAGTCACACAGCCGTTAGCGCGTGCACACATTCTGATTTAGTATAAGCTTGTCCGGAGGAAGAAGCGGTAAGCTTTAAGTTATCATATGTAATTTAATTTATTTATAAAAGAAAATCTATTAAGGAATTGATTTTTTGCTGTCATTTTTAAGTGTATTTGTGAAATGGCGTGAAGTCGTATATGTTAAAATAAATAAATAATTTATATTATCTCAAAAAGCTCATATTTTGCGGAAGAACAAAACGTAAGCAGCTGATTTTTAGCATGATATTTAAGCAATGTGGTTTCTGAATTAATTGATTCTTATTATTTTGATGGCTACAAACTCCAACTGGTCTGCCAAAATTAATACGCCCGCTGGCAAAATTGTGTTAGGTGTTATAAATAAGATTAAAGATAATAAACAAACGAAGGCATCGCTTTCGGCCTCACATGCGATGTGTTAATTCATCATTTAATAGAACATGAACCCTCTTTCTATAGTGACGAGGTTGACTCCAGATTGAGATATAAAGATTAGCCCCGGAGGTAGGCCCGAACAAAAGGATACATTTAGTACTAGGAAATAAATCTCCGTGTAATTATATCAGATCATGTCTGAACTGTAAGTGATGGATTTTAATAGGTTAGGTTAGGTAAGGTCCCCCTATTTACGACTATTTATGGCCTCACTCGTAATAAATTATCGAATGCAAGGTCGCGCATATTAATAAATAATAAAATAATAATGAACGAATCGTTGGCGTTATAAAAAAGTTTCTTCGTTGCTTCATAGATGGCAATAGTAATAATATCTTATTTTCAGGTGAATTGTTACACATTATTCAAATATAAATAAATAAATAAATAATAATTTATTTGTTGCATATAAATGAGAAAAAAAATATACATGTTTTGCATTATTTTACAACAAATAGGCTGTTGCTCAGTTGTACACCCGTGGAGACCCACAGTGCAGCTGGTTTTCAGCAATGCCTTGGACGATGACAAAATATATAGATAATAATACAAAAAGAAAATAAAATAAAATTATATACGAAAACAACTTAACAGGAAAAAAGAAAAGAATTGGATAAAAAAAAACACATTGAAAAAATAAATAAATAAATAAAAATAAAAAAATAAAAAAATAAATAAATTAACAAAGAACGCACTATGTATTACTTGCATTATAAGTTAATTTTGTGTACCTACTCATTATATAGAACTTTCAAAAATTACATTGGTATGAGAACTCAATAAGAAGTTATAATTATTGGTGAACGTATATCATAATATGGGTTTCTAGTAGTCGATGCTTCCCCCCCACTCCCCCCCCCACCTCTCTCCTTTCCCATCCTGTTTTCAAAATTGTTAACAAATGTGTATGTAATATATTTTAGAATACTATAATTGGCAACATAAAAATTATCTTAGTATATTTGTATAAATTGTTTTTTTCTCTGTTGTGTTCTATAAAATAAATAATAAAAAAAACGTTCGCAAGCGCAATCCAGGTCATAAGCCCTGTAAGTGCCTTGAGTTCCTGGTTCTTCTATAATATCCCAACTTCATCTCTATTGAGATATTAAAAAAGTTTGTCAGTAAAAATATCACTACTATATTATTTTATCAGTTGTTTATGTTTGAAGTTCTAAACCTTTTTTTACTTAATAACGTTTTTCTAATTCTGTTTAATTTTCACTGTTTTTTGATCATATTGTTTTAATTTGTGTACATATATATGTATTGGAGTACGTTTGGTTTTATTTGTGTATTATTTAACTGTCGCTGTTTTCTATCCAAAATGAATAAATATGGACATGAAACTCTTCAAAACAAACAAAAAAAAATACCAACATTGAGATGAATTTTAATTCTGCTTCGAATGATATTCTTCGAATCCATGGTAGATTTTATCATCCGGCCAGCTCTAAGTTGTGTAATATCATGATCCTACTCCAGAAAGATGGAGGTAGGACAGCCAAAGAGATGAAGGGATAAGGAAGACTAAGAGAGGGAGAGTAAGGGGTGGTGGATGCCCGAAGGGACGGGATGGAAGTAGATAAGTGTGTCCTACTATCTGTTACCAATGTGGGTAGGGAAGAACATTTCAGGCCAACAGCAAAACTTGCTACAACTGTGAAATGTTTATGTGGCGTGGAAAATAGGGACGAAATTTTGGTAAGGTACTTCTTGTAGAACGTAAGGACCTTAAAATGCAATCCCAAGGTGTTTTCGTTAAAACCGAAAATATGCGTATTTAATCAAATTAACATCTTAATTTGTATAATTTAATTTCATGTTTTTCTTTGGTCACAAACGACGCCAGACGAGCAAGTCTGGTCCAACCGGCGAAATCAAAACCCACACGATTACCCATATCATGGATATAATTATTATATGGAGTTCTATAATATATTTAGATATCATAGAACTTCATATGATAATTATATCCGTGATATGGGTAATCAAAACCTTCGCGATTACCCATATTCCGAAAATGAATACTAAATTTAGACAAAGATTTTTTTTTATATTGCACCGCGTTTATTTAACAAACTGCCACAGGCACTTAAAATGTTAAAAACATTCAAAATGTCAGGAACAAGGTGGCAAGGTGACTTTCTTAAGGAGTCTCTATGTAGTAGGCTAAATAATAAATTTTGTAAATGTCTTCCCCAGTAGCATCAAAAGATACGTCATTGAAATAAAAAGAGTTTTTTTTTATATTATTATCCTATTCTTCTTCTTCTTCGCCCTAGCCTTCGTCCCATTTACTTGGGGTCGGCTCTCCTAGTCATCATCCTACAAGTCCTTCTGTCCTCCGCATCCTCGATATCTCTGGTTATTGTGGACATCCAAGTGGTCAATGGTCAACCTGGTCTTCTAGACCCATCCTCTATGACCATCTTTCTTTTTTTTCATATTATCCTGTGGCAGTCTCATAACGGATTTCCTACACTTCTTCTTCTTCTTCTTCTTCAGCCCTCTGTCTTCCACTGCTGGATATAGGCCTCTCTCATATTCTTCCACTTCCTTCTATCGGTTGCTGCTTGCAGCCAATTTCTACCCCCCACAGCGGCTATGTCGTCAGACCATCTTTTTTGAGGTCTTCCGACGCCTCTCTTACTTTCCCAAGGTCTCCATCTCAATATTTTAGGGGTCCATCTTGCGGGTTCCTGTCTAGCAATATGAGGATTTCCTACTATTTCCTCCCAATTCCGATATTTTCCTCGTATACTCGATCGTGTAGACAATTACTTACAATGATTATGTGTGCAGTGTACGCAACTCATATTATGAGCATACTTTATTTTACAATATTGACACAACCGGCGCGAAGCCCCGGTTAAAAATTACTGGTAGAAATCAATTATTTGGTTTTCTAAGAAGTTACTTATGTGAATATCATGACATAGCAGATAAAGTGAGCAGGTACGAAGTACATAAGTAGAGAACAAATAATGGTTTTAATTTATCATTTGAATAGAAAGACGCCTTACCGAACTAAAATAGTAAATCTACATAACTCCAACAAATTACGAAAATTAATGGTGGCACATTTCCAAAGTCACGCTTTTACCTTCAAACTCTCGCGAATACGCCGATACTTTGCAGAAACTCTGTATCCACAGTCTACAGGATGATTACAGGATTAAATTAAATGTCCTCGAGACACAAACAAATACGTGTGCGAACAAGACTTGAGATTAAGTAACTCTTTTGTAGGTATGAAATTTGGGATATATTATTATTTAAGTGTAGCATCATTTTAAACAGTTTGTCATGCTGCAATTTTGTATTTGTGACGTACTATTTACTCTAATGAAGTTTAAAGCTCTTTTTCTAGTTTCTTCATAGTACCTAATCACTTAAGCTGAATTTACCAATGAGGTGATATTTCTTCTTCTTGATTACAATCTTGATTAGTTTGCACCCAGCACTCTATCTCTCCACATACATATATCTGTTGTCCGCTAGCCTCTTCATCTTATGATAGCTGCTGCAGCGCACATCACTTATCATTTGGTCCATATAACTGTCTCTAGGGCGACATTTATAGTTTTCGGTGATAAACTGTCTCGATCTGTACAAATATTTAAGATAAAAAGTATACTTAACCAATAATTATTGAACGACATTCATTCTTTTTCCCTATTTCATTTGTTTACAGCTGTATTTTCAGTCTGTTTACAGCTGTATTTTCTTTTCCTAATTACAATGATCAGTCTGTTTACAGCTGTATTTTCTATTTATTTTCCTCATTACAACGATCAGTCTGTTTACAACTGTATTTTCATTTTCTTTTCCTCATTACAATGATCAGTCAGTTTACAACTGTATTTTCTTTTTCTTTTCCTCATTAAAGTGATCAATCTGTTTCCAGCTGTATTTTCATTTTTTTTTCCTCATTGCAATGATTAGGCATTCACTTCCTGTATTAACTTTTTCTTTTCCTCATTGTTAAGATCAGTCTGCTTATTGCTGTACTTTATTTTTCTTTTCTTCATCAGTCTGTTTATTACTGTATTTGATTTTTCTTTTCTTCATTGGTATAATTAGTCTGTTTATTGCTATATTTTATTTTTCTTTTCTTCATTGCTATGATCAGTCTGTTTATTGCTGTATTTTATTTTTCACTATGCTACCAAATACACACAATCCTACAAAATTGCCCATCTTCTACACATGACATCAGATATAATGAAATATGCAAATTATATAAACTTCACAAAGGTCAACTCGTTTTCTAGAGATCTTCAGCGAGTCAGTGCCAAGAATAATGTGAAATTTAATACTGATTTTACTAACCAAATCAAAAATATCAATAAAAAATAAGATTTTGGCATAAGACAATCAACCCGCCATTGTGTACTATTTCATGATTGTGCGAAGAATTTCAAAAATAAATGCTATGCGAATGATGTGTGAGAGCGATACGGAGAGAGTGTCGGTGTGTATATAGGCGAACGAAGCATCAATCCATTTTCCATTATTGGTGAGATATTCACTGAAGTACTTACTATATTATAATAGATTACATGAAAATTCTTCGAAACACAATTGTTCGAATGCGCAATTGTACGAATAACAATTTTTCGAAAATCAGTTATCAGAATGACAATTGTCCGAAAGCAAATTATTCGAACTAACATTTGTTGGAAAACCAATTAACCGAATTTAATATATTTTTGTGTCATTATGTTGCCTCCTTTGACATATTTGTTGCCAGTAAAATATATTCGATGAAGACTATTATTTGAATTATTGTTGGGTACGTATGTTTGCACATTTTTAATAACTGATGTTTGACAGCGCGGGATAGCCTAGTTTGTACACCAGTTTATGTTTATCTAGTATTCACACCAATTAGTTATTTTATTTTAATATTATAGTTACTTTTTTAAATATGTAATGCAACTGGCTCACGCCAGTCGCAATTATAACTACAAACAAACCTAACCAACCTATTTTTACCAAAGTTTTGTAGGTTAAGGTTTAAAAAATAGGTGTACATTCTAGGATATCTGACAGCGCGGTGCGTCGCCATGTTGTTTATTCCATAGATTTTTATTAAACATAATATACTATGTAGATGTAGTACCTACTCCGTGCAAAAAGTGAGTCATTTGTTTTCGATTCATACAAAATTTGCTAACTACATCTAGTATATTATAATAAAAATCTATGGTTTATTCCTCTCACAATACTACCAACATGACGTCATAAAAATTCGAACAATTGTAAATTCTGATAATTGTGTGTTCGGAAAATTGTTTTTCGAAAAAATGTGATTCGAATAATTGCCATTCGTAAAATTGATTTTCGTAAAATTGAGCATTCGAATAATTGTTTTTCGAATAATTTTCCTGTCACCGTGAGAGCGATACGGAGAGAGTGTCGGTGTGTATATAGGCAAACGAAGCATCAATCCATTTTCCATTATTGGTGAGATATTCACTGAAGTACTTACTATATTATAATAGATTACATGAAAATTCTTCGAAACACAATTGTTCGAATGCGCAATTGTACGAATAACAATTTTTCGAAAATCAGTTATCAGAATGACAATTGTCCGAAAGCAAATTATTCGAACTAACATTTGTTGGAAAACCAATTAACCGAATTTAATATATTTTTGTGTCATTATGTTGCCTCCTTTGACATATTTGTTGCCAGTAAAATATATTCGATGAAGACTATTATTTGAATTATTGTTGGGTACGTATGTTTGCACATTTTTAATAACTGATGTTTGACAGCGCGGGATAGCCTAGTTTGTACACCAGTTTATGTTTATCTAGTATTCACACCAATTAGTTATTTTATTTTAATATTATAGTTACTTTTTTAAATATGTAATGCAACTGGCTCACGCCAGTCGCAATTATAACTACAAACAAACCTAACCAACCTATTTTTACCAAAGTTTTGTAGGTTTAGGTTTAAAAAATAGGTGTACATTCTAGGATATCTGACAGCGCGGTGCGTCGCCATGTTGTTTATTCCATAGATTTTTACTAAACATAATATACCATGTACATAGATGTAGTACTCCGTGCAAAAAGTGAGTCATTTGTTTTCGATTCATACAAAATTTGCTAACTACGACATCTAGTATATTATAATAAAAATCTATGGTTTATTCCTCTCACAATACTACCAACATGACGTCATAAAAATTCGAACAATTGTAAATTCTGATAATTGTGTGTTCGGAAAATTGTTTTTCGAAAAAATGTGATTCGAATAATTGCCATTCGTAAAATTGATTTTCGTAAAATTGAGCATTCGAATAATTGTTTTTCGAATAATTTTCCTGTCACCATTATAATAGTGTCATAAGTTTTGTATTTTCGCTGCTTCCACCACCACCCTCTCTGCATATGAGGACTGTTAACGGCCCCTTCACTGAACGCTAAGTGAGAGATATACAAAATTCATAGCACGAAAAGAAGCTCATGGAGCCCTCTATATTGACAATCTCGACACCATAGTACAAAAAGAACAATCGACGAATGTAAATATATATCACAGCTATCTATGATATATCTAGAAATTAATATTATGTAACTAGTCTACCACATCGGAATAGGCCTGGGGGCAAGTCTGGTCAAACGGTGAAATCAAAACCCTCAAGAAAACCTATAAATGGATATACTTATCTTATGGAGTACTATAATTTCTTAAGATATGACAAAATTCCATAATATAATTATATCTTCGATATGGATTATCGTGAGGATTTTGACTCCAGCGTTTGACAAGACTTGTCCCCCTGGCCTAGTGAAGTGGTATAAACCAACCCAAATTATTTGTTAAATTGCTTAGTTGTAATAATGTTATTATTGGTATTTATAATACAGAAAATAATTTGAAAAAATTTAAATTTCAAACTCGTGGACTCTCGTTGAATTCAGATATTTTTGTATCTGAAAAGCATCAAAGGTGTGAGCAAGATCTCTGTAAAAAATAAACTTAATGACAGAACTCCTCAATTAAAGGCTTTTCAATTGTTCTTCAAGATCACAAAATAAGTTTTACAATAACGGAGTAAGAAATGGGGAGTAAAAATGATTAAAGATTTAATTTGTTGTTCTCGATAATTCAGACCATAACCGGATAGTCCGGATACATCCCACACTGCAGGTATATTACATTACGTTCCTGGTACACGTCTTTCATTCCCTTTACCTGGCTGCCTCCCTGTATCTCTCTCATTCCCTCCGTTTAGAGAAAAGGGTGTGAAATTCGCTCAGATCTAACAGAGATCCGCCTTGGGCCTAAGACTTGTACAACGCCTCGCCTCAGTTCGCCTTATTCCCGCTCATTTGTAGGGAGCCTCGGGCGTTTGTTTTCCCTTCTTTCGCGATACCCTTCCGCCAGCCCTTCGCTACTACGACACGTCTTGTAACACCGGAGAATTCTTGTCTTGGAATAAAATTCGTCCGTGTTCATTTGTCGCCCTCCGCGGTACAAGATATTATTAGTCCGACACGGCCAGGAACGGATCTAGAGTATTCGGCGCCCGGCGCACTAAATTTAAATGACACTACCCCCTATTCAGTAACTATTGCAACTAAAATAGTCTTGATAATGCCCCTATAAGACGAAATAAATTGCTATCGGCATAATTATAAAATATAGTGTAGAATCCAAACACAGTGTTTCATTTTAATAATATTTAAAATACGAACGTTCTATAATTGTAGATTTTAGATTAAGGTCTTATTTTAGCGTTATGAAATATCAACTTGGACTACCTAAATGGAATAGGAACGTATCTATTTTGGCCGGAACGTTCTTAAAAAGTTCCTGAATTAGATGTATTTTGAATAGTTATGAAAATGATGAAAATTTTATAATTTTCATAATTATTCATAATGCGTCTGATTCAGTAACTTTTTAAGAACGTTCCGACCAAAATAGGTACGTTCCTATTCCATTTAGTCCAAGTTGATATTTTATAACGCTGAAATAAGACCGTAAATCTAAAATCTGCAATTTTAGAACGTTCCTATTTTAGTTCCAATAGCTACTGAATAGGGGGGGGGTACTCTCATTTCTCTTTGAAACCAGTCATCGATATTTTTTAACGATAACTACAAATGATAATGTTCAAAAGAATCAGCAAATCAATAGGTTTTTATGACCACCGTAATCCAACTGTCGATTCGTTCAAGAGAATGTAATTCTCTTGAAGGACGCGTGTATGAAGGAACATTTTGTATGGTGTAGTGGACTTTTTGCATGCCAAAAATACCAACTAAGAGGCTTCGCAGCATGTATGTTCTATGTACGGATTTACTTAGAATTCGGAGTAGAACATTTTGTGTGTCTGTGTGTATCCGTGTGTGTGTCTGTTTGTCCGTCCCCCCCTTATAACTTTTGATACGCTCAATTTACAGAGCTCAAAATTTCAGAATATATAGATAGTTATAGGCCGACAAAACTTTGAAAAGTTTATTTTCTGTACTGGCGTCCTGGGTTTGATTTCCAGCACGGGAGAAAATTATTTATCACGCTGTTGCTGTCAAGGGATTGTTGAGGGATCAACTGGAAGAAGGCCTCCTCTGGTACTGAGAGAGGGTCGCTGAAGAACGAGCTGAATAGAGAAAGAATCGCATCGCTTTTCTGCCAACCAAACCCCCTAGAATGATAATGTTGTTTCTATGCTTGAAATACTGGTTCTTTGGAACTGTGACCCCTATAGGTAGGTACCATTTAACCGATTGCGATGAAACTTTGGGGATTTCTTCGGCATACACAAGACTTTTTGATTTTTATTTATTTCTTTTACATCTCAGACAAGAATTTACTAATAAAATGACCAACAAACGGTGGCATGCCAAACACTTTTTCACAGAAATATCTATATCAGACTGGGATACGTCATAGTGTGAGTGCGAGCGAGACAGTCTGATTGACTGAATGTATTTATAGAAAGCGCGAAGTGCGCGCGTCGTCTTTGTATATTTATTTATTTATTTTTGTTAAGCTCACGACCACCTACCTACCTACCTAGTAATTTGAACATATTCGGCATATTATAATAGTTCTGTACTGATATTTTATGGAATATTTTTTTTAATTGCATATACGCAAACAATGGATTTTTTACCCTGTCGGGAGTCAAATGATATTTTTATTGACATCTTTTTAGCATCTCAATAGAGACTAAGTTGGGATGTTATAGAAAAAGCAGGAACTCAAGGCACCTACAGGGCTTACGACCTGTCATCTGCTTGTTTACGTGATCACTTTATGCGCTTGCGCAACGTTCACCAATTGAGTTCCCTTATCAATGTAATTTTTGAAAGTTCTATGTATTTGAATAATGTGTTATATCTTTATATATATAATTCTTCTGTACGTGTGTATGTCACTGAACTCTTCCTAAACGGCTGAACCGATTTTGATGAAATTTTTCGTGTGTATTTGTGTAAGTCCCTGATTGGTTTTGTTAGATACGCAATATGTAATTTTAAACATTAATATAATAAAAGAAAAATAAAAAACATGATTTTTTACAACTATAAATTATAATACATTTATGCTTATTTAAGGGGATGTAGGAAGATGTATATGTATTTGTTTAACAAGGACATATTCATTTTTTATAAAAAAAAATAGTTCGGGCAGGACAACGTCTGTCGGGTCCGCTAGTATAGAATATATTTATAATGAAAGAACAGTGCTTATTCTTTGTCATTACTCCGCCACTCACCAAATCAAGGAAATTTTTATAAAGACAGAAGGGACTAAAGAAACGGGAGGAACGGAAGGGACAGAAAATATTCATCAATATTGCTTATTTTTACTTCTTTTATTTTTTTATATGATTCGAAATCTCTGCCTTTATTTGGCGCCCTTTGATTTATTTGCACCTGACCAACTGCAGGTACCGTTTAGATCTATGGCGGATCCAGCCCTGCAGACTCCGCACTTCTCTTCTTTCTCTTCCTCGGGGGTGTACCGTAGTAGGATACACATAATATATATATGTATAAAACACGTAGTTACAACTCCCTAATAAACACCCGGTACATACGAAGAACTACTTATCTACTGCCAGATCATGATAATATGTCTTAATTTTATTTAATTAATCGTTGGGAAGAAGCTCGAAAGTGAAAAATAAGAACAGCGCGAACTAGTGAATCAATTCATCCCCCCCATACTTTGTATGAATTATATTGAATCAACATACAGTGTCTCTGAGAAGGTAAGCAGAGATAATCGAACCACAAACTTACCTTTTGTATTTGCTTATGTACCTATACTGTCAACTCTCGTGCCTCAGTTTGTAAATTACCAGACTCCCGAACCAAAGGTACCAGGTTCGATACTCACTGGAGGTGGAGACACAGTTAGACAAGTTTTTTTTCTTAAATTCCAAAATGGGGCAATGTGTTGTTGGGACTGGTTTAAATTTATAATATTTGATATTTTATCTGTTGTTTGCTCGAAAAACAATGATTAAATATTTTAATTAATATTATCTTATAAATCTGTTTATACTTATTGTTGTTCTTGTTGTGCTTACACTACATATTTACCTATCAATATGTTTATGTTATTAATGTGTTTACACTTATTGTTGTTCTTGTTGTGCCTACACTACATACCTACCTATCAATATGTTTATGTTATTAATGTGTTTACACTTATTGTTGTTCTTGTTGTGCCTACACTACATACCTACCAATCAATATGTTTATGTTATTTATGTGTTTACACTTATTGTTGTTCTTGCTGTGCCTACACTACATACCTACCTATCAATATGTTTATGTTATTAATGTGTTTACACTTATTGTTGTTCTTGTTGTGCCTACACTACATACCTACCTATCAATCTGTTTATGTTATTAATGTATTTACACTTATTGTTGTTCTTGTTGTGCTTGCACTACATACCTACCTATCAATATGTTTATGTTATTAATGTGTTTACACTTATTGTTGTTCTTGCTGTGCCTTCACTACATACCTACCTATCAATATGTTTATGTTATTAATGTGTTTACACTTATTGTTGTTCTTGTTGTGCCTACACTACATACCTCCCTATCAATCTGTTTATGTTATTAATGTATTTACACTTATTGTTGTTCTTGTTGTGCTTGCACTACATACCTACCTATCAATATGTTTATGTTATTAATGTGTTTACACTTATTGTTGTTCTTGATGTGCCTTCACTACATACCTACCTATCAATATGTTTATGTTATTAATGTGTTTACACTTATTGTTGTTCTTGTTGTTCCTACACTACATACCTCCCTATCAATCTGTTTATGTTATAAATGTATTTACACTTATTGTTGTTCTTGTTGTGCTTGCACTACATACCTACCTATCAATATGTTTATGTTATTAATGTGTTTACACTTATTTTTTTTCTTGTTGTGCCTACACTACATACCTACCTGCCAATATGTTTAGTGTATATGCCCCATCAAGGGCGTACATGTATGTTATTTATTGAATTAACCAATATTAAAATGTTATTTATAATGTGTTATTAATGACCCTTTCAGACCCAGTGTCATTTTGAATGAACATGTGATTTTTCCAAAACTATCGATCCAAAAAAATGTTCAGGTAAACGAAGTTTGGAGAATACGACACAATGACGAGATCTACAATATTTATAATGAGCATAAAGGTAATAAAAATATGGAAGCTGCGATGGGCAGGACAAGTGGAAAGAATGGGCGATGAAAGAGTGCTAAAGAGAATCAAAGCTCAAAGGTAGACGAAGCGTTGGCAGAACCCAGCTCCAAGTACTATCAATTTATGGCTCGCTGTCGAGTTGCCTGTTACCCAGCACTGTTGGGACGGGAAACCTCGCCATGACTGAAGGGCCTCCGCGTTTGTAGTTTGACCTTTAGTGGTAGTAGTATGAAATATGCTTGATAGTGTAGTTCCTTGTTTTGTCCGACGAGCAGTCGCTCCGGGAATAAAAAGAGCTACAAGCTCTAAAATGTTCCCTATCGAGTGGTAGGGGTAGGAGACTGCGTAATTCTGTTAAGTTATGACCCAAGCTCCAACAGCTGGATAGCGTGCAGCGGGATGTGGAGTCTTTTGATATAACATAGTTCGAGGGGTGCATGCCAAAATAGAGGGAGATGGCGAAGAATGCTGGAGAAGGCCAAGGCTCTCGACGGACTGTGCAGCCATTGATGATGATGACCTATAAAATTTTTCACTAAAATGTTTTCAAATGATGTTAATTTTTTTATCCAACAATATTAATTTTACAAATATTTGAACATCTCAATACAGGCGAAATTGGAATATCTCAATAGAGACACTCAATAAACAACATCTCAATAGAGACGAAGTTGGAAGAAGAACCAGGAACTCAAGTCACATACATGGCTTATGACCTGTTATTGGCTGGTTTACGTGATCACTCAATGCGCTTGCACAACGTTCACAAATAATGAAATCTTATTGAGTTCCCTTTTCGATGCAATTTCGAAAGTTCAATATATTTTAATAATGAGAAACTGGTAGTTTGAAAACAAGCTGAATAACCCTATCGCCTTCTATGAAATAACGAAGAAACCTTTTTATAACGCCATCTATTGGTCTTTGTAAACAATGAAAGCAACAGTCCTTATACATGAGGTGTCAATCTTCTCACCTCTGAACTGCGCTAGAATCATTAATTTGAGTTATGTAAAATAGGGTAAAATACCATCAAGAGAGGAAAGTTTTCCGCCGCATATGTGGACCAGTGAAGGATGGGGAAGAGTGGCGTATAAGGCAAAACGATGAACTGTCCAGAATATATGAAACACCCAGTATCTCAACATATATAAGATTATCGAGATTGAGATGGGCTGGACATGTTCAGAGAATGCCAAATATGCGAATTCCCAAGAGAATTATGACTGATCATCCAGGAGGAAAAAGGAAGATAGGAAGACCCAGGTTGCGATGGCAGGACGAGGTGAGGAGGGATGCAGTAGGTACAGCTCCTAAGCATTACAAACTGGAGGACGGCAGCTGAGGACAGACGGGGTTGGAGGCAGAAGTTGAAGGAAGCCAAGGCTCGACTTGGGCTGTAGCGCCATCGAAGAAGAAAAATACCATCAAAGTTACCTTCTAGTCTACTCTTTCTGGACATTTCAATCAGTGCAAAGAATGTTAAAGGATGTGTGTAAAACATAAACTAAGTTTTAAATACGCAATTTTTGTGTGTATAAAAATAACATGCAATTACACAACACCTTTGTCGGTTCTACCAAAATAGACGGAGAAAAAATACTTTGCGTGCAATAATCAACGGCCTATTTTCGGGTAGAAAAAAATCTGAAAGAAATTTTTTAGGGGTCGGCGCACGGGGGTGAGCGGCACACCCCTGTACCACCTCGGATATTTTTTATTCAGGAAATAATATAAAGCAATCGGTTATACCAAATATCCTTCGGCGGTGTACGTGTTACCAGGAATGAGAGAGAGAGTAGGTGTTGAATCGATGATACGGAATTAAGATTGAAAATTTAAATTCAAAGCCTTAAAATTTCCATTTTCAATCATGAATCAATTCAATGTTATGATGAGAGAAATGAAAATATTCCAAATGAATTTCAAAAAGTTTTGATTTTGAAAAATAATTTCAACATTAAATTTATTGAATATTTCTTTTAATTGCATATACGCAAACATTGGATTTTTCCCCTGTCGGGAGTCAAATGATATTTTTAATGACAAACCTTTTAACATCTCAATGTCAACGACTGGTTTACGTGATCACTTTATGCGCTCGCGCAACATCACCAATTATGCCTTCTTATTGAGTTCCCTTATCAATGTAATTTTTGAAAGTTCTGTATATTTGAATAATGTGTAACAATTCACCTGAAAATAAGACATTATTACTATTGTCATATATGAAGTAACGAAGAAACCTTTTTGTAACGCCATCTATTGAGAAATTGGTTTAATTGTAAACAATAAAAGCATCAGTCCTTATAAAAGTAAATTAATCAATTTGTTTGTGTTTGAGTTTATTTTATTACCTTGTCATTAATTTATTATATTCTTCTTTTTCTTCGTCTTCAGCTTTCTCTAGGTCTGTGTCCATTTATTGCTCAGTGGTCGCTATGCTAACTTGTCTATCATAATCTACTCTCTCTACGTGAATCTCTTCAGTATAATCTTCTTGGTCTTCCCCATCGCACAACATATTCAAAATTGCAGGTCCTCTATACTTCAGAATTTCTCACTCTGCTTAGAATTGTCAGTCGGAGAGTCTTCGTCTCAAAGGTTATTTTTTTTGGTGGTGTCAACATTTGTCTCGATGCCATATGCCATAATCAGACGAACCCAGGTCTTGCATATCCTTATTTCTCCGTAAAGCATTTCTCAGACATCCAGCAACAGTAACAGCTTTGTATGCATGTTCTCACACTGATCCCGACGCCCGAAGTACTTGCAGAATTGAATTAATTACAATTTCCGTAATAAATGAAAATTGAGTAGAAATTCTTGCGTTATTGATAAATAATAAATATTTGAGACCAGATTTAAACGTTTTAGACGAAGAAACCCCAACGCTAAGTTTATCAAGTTTATCGGCACATGGAATATTTTTTTCCAAACAGTCAGTGTTTTCTATCTAGAAAAACAAAACAAAGCGTTAATTTTACATATGTCAATTTCTCGTTTGCTGGGAATTGAACCTATCCCTGCACTGAAGTAATACAACTCACTACTACGCTACGGCAAACACGACATACGGGTATTTAAATATGTACATTTGATTTATCGTGTTCCTTTATACACTCTCAAAACATGACGAAAATTCCGCATGCCGCAAAGTGACCGCATCAATCCATCAACTTATAATACCTTCTTCTTCTTCTTCTTATGTTAGGCCTGAGGGCCTGTTATTTGCAGAGACGTTGTTCTCCTGCGAGGTTGAGTCCCAGCTGTCCTTCCACCTCTTTGGTGGTCTGCCTGGTGGTCGTCTTCCTTCGGGTCGGCTGTGTAGTGCTATGGAAGGGATCCTGGATGCCTCCATCCTATTTACATGGGCATACCAGAATCTTCTTCTTTGCCGACCCCATCTGACGACATCCTCAACCTCGCAGATCTCTCTGACTCTCGTGTTTCTCATTTGAGATTTATAAACATTGTGGATATTTTTACATGACCTTATCATATTTAGACCCATTCAAACTCCCGCAATCACCCTTTGAATTTTATATTTTGCTATTTCTAAATCCCCTGGGTCTATTAATCCCATTTATAAAATTTTCTCCCTTTATCTATGTACTTCTATTTTCTTTCTTCTTTTTTTAAATCTGTATTTTTTTTATATCCATTAAATAACACAAAGGGAAAAACACAAAGACCTTAACTTTTATTGAATAAAATTACCAGGAAATGTTTATTTAAAGGTATATATACACACAAAGCAGGGTCCCTTTAAACAAAACATAAATGTATATGCTAAATAGGATAGGAGATAAAGAGTATACTGGGTACAAATGTACGCTGATAAAGAAAACTCGGTTATATAATAAAAAGCCATGTACATATACCTACATACAATGCAGGATTTCCTATGTTCGAAATTGTCACGCTGTGTGTATTAAATTTTCAACCCTCCAATGAACTACGAAGATTATCCAATAAGAATGTTTATTGTAAAAGTTAAAAAATACAACACATGATTGTGCATTTTTAAAAATCTATTTCTGATTAGTCCAGTAAATAAATGATTATAAAGTGCATGGAGAGAGGCAGAATTTTTTACTTCAAGAATGGGTTTGGGGTCCTTTTGAGGCAAACGTCTTAAAAGTAGGTATCTGACTCTGAGACGTGAACTGAGGCGGAATATAAATGAAAGAAAAAAAAGATTTTTCTGTTTTTTCGCTTTTTACTCAAAAACTATAGGTTCTAGTGAAAACTAGTGGGTTGTAGCCAACACTAAACTCTCTACACCATATTAAGTGCTCATTTTTTTCATGATAGGTAGACAATCTCTAAATGAATTTTTATGAAGTACATCTCTATTAGATTCTTAAACAAATATAAGATTCCCAGAGGACAAAAGTTTTCACATTACACCATAGGCACAAAAATGTTGTTGCGAAACTCATAGTATGTACTTTCTACGTGATGCCTGTTTCTACATCTACATGATTTTATGTAAAATTTCATTTCTAGCAAGATGAGCATGTATGAGACGGTGTATCAATGTTTATGAGGCGATATAATTATGTGTCAAGATAGAAGAATGCGGTGATTGGTTCTCACCGCCTACCCATTGAGGAAGATAGAAGTGGAAAGTAACAAATACACTTTTCTATAGAGACACACACAGTATCAATATGAAGTTGATCATTCAATTTCCCCATACAGAAGCTATTTTACTTCTGTTATATACATTTTTCATACAAATATGAAATTTATTTCACATTGATATGGCAGACCATAGATTTTATTCATTAAATTTTGACAATCCTTGAATGCATTTTTGATGAGTGTATTTTCATGTATCACAATTTTAAACAGTATAAAAATACATCGATTTTCCAGACCGTAAGAGCATTTTGAAAATTTGTACAGATAAAATTATAGAGATGAAATTAACGGATATCTATGGAATACTAATCAGCTGTAAAATTATGGACTTTACATATATGATATCAATATGAAGTCAATCAGACTTATAGTTTGGGCTGCAGAGCGGACACAAAAAAACAACGTTAATTATGAATTCATAGAGAAGAAATTAAAATTTTCTATGGAAAATGAATATGACGTTAATATGAAGTCGATCGGACTTATAGTTGGGCTGTAGAGAGGACACAAAAGGATACTCCGTACGCCATACATGCAAACACATCACGACGAAACTCATATTGTGCACTCTCTGCATGATACCCGTTGAGAAATTGATGTAAAAAAATACGCTTAAAAATTATGAAATCATGACTCTCCACTATTCCATAGCGTGGAGAGTAAAAATGTACCTATTTGAAAGAAGATAAAATTTTCTAGCTTTTATGTTTTAGCGTTCTAGCTTTTATCCTTTTAGAAATAAATAAAAACACAAATATTTATAAACCCTGAATGAAACAAAAAAATCGAATTTCTGAGTGTGAAGGTTTTGTAGGCTTAATTTTTTTTAATTCTTTGGCTGCTTTTAAAATTGTATATACCTTAAGCAATTTTGTGCTCTGTACCTACTCGAGTGGATCAAAATTTATCAGATAGGGTGGGTCGAGGCAGCAAAATTTAACCACAGTTTTACAAAAACTCATTTGGACACTCATGGAGCTACAAAATAAAGAATCTATTTTAGTTATATTTTATTATGCAAGGGAATTAAATCGTTTTAATCTGTCAAAAATATCAATATCAGAATAGTAGGTACCTACGTTTTAATTGCGTAACAGATTCTACTTACTTATGTAGTATAAGTGCCGAGCCCAAGAGAGCAAGTTCCGCCGGCCATTGATGAGTCCGCAATTGGAGGGAATTTGAGCGTCTCGCCCCTCTGCGTCCTCTTCAACCCCCTTTCCCCTTCCATTCCCGGCTGATTTCCACAGATAAGCCGCCGTAAAAACAGATTTGGAAAAGGAGTAAAAGAAAGGGCGATACACGGAGGCGCTCTTCACGTCCACGGCACAAGCACATTTCGGCAATTCCCTCCGCGGGAAACCGTTGTGATTATACGAATAAGGGATTTATATTGAAAGGCTATTGAGGTTTATGAGCAATTTCTATCGGGATTTGAAAGAATCACATTATTGTTGAACGCGCCACGGAGAGCCACACTGTAAAGGATGGTCTACACCGACGTTGGAAACGTGGATAAATACAGCGCAGCGGTAACGCTTGTCAAAGTAGTATAATGTATAGGTAACGCAACGGAAACGCCAGTCAAAATACTACTTACACAGCAGTATAATTAGCGTCTTGCACAAACAACTTGAGCAAGTAACGTGAGATGCGCAAAACGCAAATTTGTGTTTTTTAGTACCTTTTTTTATGTATTGATTTACTTACTAGGACAAATACAGTCTTATACAATACACAAAAAAATATTATAAAATACACAAAGCCAAAACTCGTATTTTTTTCACATTAACTTATTGGGATAAATAGTCTTATAATATATATTTAAAAACAGTACATTATGAAATGAAAAAAACAGACCAATTACATTTATCCGCAAATCATGATCATTAATAAGAACATTTTAGCAAAACATAAATAAAAATTTTAGGTTCGAGAATGTCCAATACCCTGTTTCCACAGTTTACCTTCTTGGGCTGAACTCTCCTCAAGTTCATGGTTTAATATTTAAATCAATTATTAAAAATATGACTATTATTTAATATTTTTTTTGACTTAATCTTTGTTAACTAATGTTTCTGATTAATAACGGCTGCAACATCCTTTTTTGGGTGAAAAGCCTTAAGAGAAAAAAAAATAAATAAATAAAGATATCTGTACCATTATTCTATTTGTGTCTGTGACGGGAAAGAAAGAGAAATAAATATTTATAAATAATATTATAAATAAATATTTTTTTTATAATTCAATGGGATCTTCAGTCGTCAATCGATATAATTACCATGAGTCGTTGTGTCGGACAAAGGCTCCCCTTCTCAACTTATATGCCAATATATTTCTATCCCCTCTGTGCCGTCGACCTACCGCCATTGTCTTAGAATCATCTGACCTTTTTACTTGTGGCTCTCCAGGGTTTTCGAAATCAGTTCTCATCGCCACTCTAAGATAATATGACTGTATAACTCTCAATAAACCTTAAATTAAAATGTTCAAATCTCGCTCAATCTCTTGAGTGATCTTCCTGGTAGTCACTTGTATATCACATATTGCGGTTTTGTGAGCCTTTCCGGATTCATTCTCGCCACTTGATCAGTTCAGAAGCAACTCTTTTGCCTTCTCCCCCTTCGATAAACAAATATATGAAAAACGCTATACGTGTGGCGTTTTTCCCGCTCGTATGGACTATCCTTTAATCCGAAGGTGACCATTAAATTAATACTATAAAGCTCCCAGAAGGCTCGTTGCGTTTCAAGTTTAATTGCAAATACACGGGAGGAGGTCAGTTTATTGTAGAACAGATTGTATCTTTGTGAAGCTCCTTGGTAGCACCAGATACATTTTTTATTAAGTGGTCATCCCTTTTCCTAAAGCGAACGCAAAATTAAATGGTTTACGTTAAATTTTCCACGTTTTTATACCCTGTAAAAAACGTGGAAACTGTACCCTTTTTTTAGCTAAAAAAAGGGCGTACCTAATTTATCTTATTATTTCTTTTTCAATTTGCTTGGGGCGTAGACAAGTATTGGCAATCGGTTCTTTTGCCTACATCAAATAACATATTGTGATGTGCGTACCTATGTATCATGTATATTATGAAACTTTCCCCGGGTTTTTCTATTCCTGAAAAATTCCAAATGTTTTGGATTTTTCAATGTCATTCTTACATATTTTTTTAGAAGTATAGTTTTCCACAAAATGTGGACAAAAGCTGCAGATTTAGGTCATCCCTTTGCTATGAAAATAAAGGTCCAAAGCTTTCAAACCATAATGATTGAATGAAAGGTTTTCTTTTAGGTATGCACTGAATATATTTTGCTTTCCAAAGAAAACACCGGAATTCTCGAATATATTATTCAACTATGAACCAATTTAATCTCGATACATGAAAATACCTGTAAAAATTTTTAATTGTGGTCATACATACATATCATTATACCATGTCCCTGATGAGGTAGGCATAGAGAACTGAACTGCATGTTTTTTCTATCTTGGCACACATCCATCGCCTCATCAACATTCATACATCGTGTCATACTGTTGTTCACATTCATACATCATGTCGTACTGTTGTTCACATTTATACATCGTGACCTACTGTTGTTCACATTCATTCATCGTGTCATACTGTTGTTCACATGGTCGAGCCATAATTTTCATGAATGACCCCGACATTACCTTTAATTCCTGTCCGCTTTGTATATTTTCTTCATCAGGCTTTCTTCATTCATTCGCCCCGTATTGCAAAACCATCTCAATGGATGATGATTTTAGCTAATACCTATCAGTGAAATTATTTGTTTTTATCTTATATCTGTTTAATAGATATTCGTCTATTATTTCTTCTACCCTGCTGTTAAGCTGTTCTACATGGTAAATTATTTTTACTCAAATTTAAATATAAATAGATTTATCTTTTTCAGTTTTAAGCAAGTTGGATTATGTAAATTTGATGATTGATATGCTATATACATTTTTTTTATTTACATCGAAAAGGCTACAAATAAAAATGCAATGCTTACAGTCTCGTAGCATGCTTAAAATCGAGAATACAAACTAAAAAGTACGCAGTATTAAATATTTAAAATATATAATATACTAAAAAATTTGCGAAAACATCAAGAATTATACACTGAGGGTCTTATGTATAAGTAAAATGTAAGAAAAAGCTTAGGTCTCGTACTCCGAGAATACTGGCTTACAAAACCTTCACTTTTTCTTATATAATGTTCTTAAATAAATCTCGGTATACGATCCTGAAGTCCTGCAGGGCTACTCATGAAGTTGATTACAGTAAAATTAAGATTAGCTTCAGACTTTAGTAATCTATGAGGTTAAATTAATTAAATAATACTATAAATTTACACAACAATTAATGACAATTTCATACTAAACGTGGATATCAACAAATTTTCATGATTAAATGTAGAGAAAGATTAATATTGGGTTACGATCGAGTACTGATTTATACATTTTTAAGATTAACGCAAGATAAGATCGTATTAAGAATGTGTCATGAGTAGCCCCCCTTTTTCCTTTCATAGATTGTCATGTGAGATCTGGGGAACAAGTCTGGTTCGACCGGCGAAATCAAAACCCCAGTGATTACCCATATCAATGATATAATTATCGTATGGAGTTCTATGACATCTAAAGATATTGTATAACTCCATTATAATAATTATATCCATAATATGGGTAAACAAGGAGAGTTTTCATTTCGACGGTCAACCAGACTTGCCACCCTGGTGAATCGTTACTAATACTAATAGAAATGTAACAGAAATAAAGTACGTTGACCTGGAAGAATGGAAGAATCAGGTATTTACCTACCAGATGGACGGCTGCAGCTTCCTAAGTCTCTCATTGATCCCCTTACCTATACTCATTGAACAAATCGTAAACATACGCAGCAAAAAACATACTGAAAATATGAATCATTTGTCTAAAATTGTACATTCTTCAACTTATATTTTAATCAACTTACCACACTAGTTAAAGTCGATTGTCTTCAATCATTCTGCCTTCCGTTATAAAAGAAACAAAACATATTACACTGAATTTATAAACAATATTTTTCACACTATTATTATTTAAACATATTTTAAAATTGTATTTAAAATGATCTTAACAATTTATCTAGTTAATCTATGTATATTTTCGTTAAGTTTTAAAAACAATTATTAATATTATCTAATAAGTAAGCAAAGTCGGGAAATTTCCTACTACAAAAAATTTAATGACCTTATCATAGCTTAATATAACTTTTACCTTTATTATTCAAACTATGTTTTAATTTTAAACTAATTCCAATTATTCATTAATAACACCTACGGTGATATATGTATTATTAGATTGAAAGTGTTTAACAACACAAATATTCTGATATTACAATCAAAATTTTATAGAAATTTAAAATAACACTTAATTTTATAAACTTGTTGGCAATTTTTGTATTGACAAAATCCTTTTAACTATTTATTTAAATATTATAAAAAAATAAGGTAACAAGATTTATTTCAAACACCATCACTTGTTTTAATAATTTGCATTTAAAACAAACAAATATTATATATTTTGTTTATATTATAAGTGAAAAATTCCACTAACACATTCAGGAGTTCTGTCAAATATTAATTAAAAAAACAAATTTATTTAATATTTTCACAGGAGTAAATAAAACAGAAGAGGTCGTGTCATTCAATTGCCAGTGTGTCAAATAATACTTGTTTACAATCTGTCACAAATGTTTATCATTAAGATACTCGGACATAAAATGAAAATTCACCGCACGGTCGGACAATATTACTGTCAAAAAATCATCTGTCCACGTGAAGTTTTACAAAAATTTTCAAACCGTGTGGTATCAGGGTCTAATTAAAGAGAGGAGGTAATCGCGCAATTAGCCCTGTATCATATTATTATTATTATCATCTGCCCCTTATTATTTTGATCCGTCAGTTTTTACACGATAAGGAAATACGCGACGTCGTCGTCATGAATATGAGGCCGGAACATGATAGCGAACGCGTCGCGACGCTGCGAACGGCTCGATACCGACTGGGTTGTGTCGTTTCAGGCGCACCCACCCCTGCCGCACCGCGGCCCGCGTCCCCCCCATACCTCGCACCAACCCCTGGGACACCAAACAAGGAAACAGCTTCAAATCAAACCGCTTGAAATTGATTTCATTTTTTTTCATTCATCCATACCATCGCGACATATCATGCAATGTGGGGCAACCAGCGACAGGCGGGCGGGGGTAGATTACATTATGAAAGGAAACACGACACATGCTTGTATTAATATAAACCAGTCTCTTCTCACCTAAAAAAGGCAACAATCATAGTGAACTAGATATCTTAGTTATACAGTCTACACAATTTATAAAAAATGCAATGTACATTGGTTTAATAGTGGACTAGTGAATAATCCATGCATTATTCAATACGATAATTAGTATTGATACAAAAATTACACATAATGTATAATTGATTTACAAGTACATAAAAGAAAACACTAAAAAAAGACAGCTGATTAAATCAAAGTAGTAGGAAAGATTAGAGGAGACAGCTGTCCTAAATACACTGAGAGAGCTCGAAGAGATGTCGAGTGTATTAAAGAAAGAATTGTACAATACACCGTGCAAACAAGGTACACAAAAGCATTCTGAGTGTAGTTGTTATTACAATTAGGAATATAAATGGTGCTAGGATATCTGGTTGTTCTGCTCGGACAGTGAAAGCAAATTTTTTTCAACAAGTCTGGAGAATCCACAAAATTATTGACCAACTTAAACAAATATATAATATCAATTAGGGTCCTGTGGTTCGCCAGAGTTAGGTACTTACTAAATTATGGTAATCGATTGATGCAGCATAATTACTAAAGTTGAGACCAAGGAAAAAATCAAGATGAGAAGCAAACATTCGCTAAATTCTTTCGATTATGTCGATAACAAAATGAAATATCATTACGTGGCTCTTACGGCACACCCGAAACGATGATAATAGAAGCACTATTTCAAACCGCTTCCTCATATATTTTATTTATTTTATGATAATAATAGTGAATTAATTCAGGTGATATTTAAAAAAAAACGAGTGTCTTGTGACCAACGCTAAACTTCTCACTAACAAGTCACTCCATAAAGTATTCAAATTTTGTATGGAAAATTTTCAGCATTTTCATGAAATGAGTTTGTTCAATTATTTTTTTATTTAAATATGTAATTATGAAAACTTGATAATTCTTCAATGCCATTTTATTTAATGTGTTATGTCTTTTTAATAATTTGAAAATAAAAAAATCAAATTTTTAGTTTCCTGAGTTTGGGGTCACTTCAAAATTTTTGACGTTTTAAAAAATTGAGAATTCAGATATTCAGATATTCTTCAAAATCTAATGGGAATATCCTCAAGGGATAAGGATATCAGATATCCTTCAAAATCTAAGCAAGTATTAGATATACAAATTTGCAAAATTTTTAAAGAATCGAATGAGTAGGTAGGTACTTAAGTCTATAATTGATAAAGTAAAATAAACGCGACGTACATGGAACACAGCACGCAGCACATAGCACACACACACACACAGATACATTGTGATGAAAGTTTCAGAATACAATCTCAGCATGATACTAGTTAATAATCTGCAATAAAAAATAGCCTTAAAAATTGTGAAATCATAACTCCCCACTATATCCCCTTGGGTTAGTGAGGAGTAAAAAACTGTTCTTTCTGCGTAAGGATACCACAGCAGGTAACAATGATTGGCTACTATGAATTGAGTAGTGGTGACTTTGGGCGATAACAGCTAGCTAAGGTATGGAAAATTGCTATTTTAACACGTCAGTTGTTTTTCTAATTTTTTTGTTCGTGCAGATCAAAGCCTTTCAGAGTTTTTTTACTCCTCGCTAACCCAAGGAGATATAGTGGGGAGTTATGATATTTTTAAGGTTATTTTTTATCATGCTGAGATTGCATTCTGAAAGTTTCATCACAGTGTATCTGTGTGTGCTATGTGCTGTGTACTATGAACGGCGTGTTCATTTTACATTATCGATTATATACTAAAGTACTCATTCGATTTTATTCAAATTTCGCAAGTTTGTATATCTAATACTCACTTAAACCCCATTAGATTTTGAAGGATATCTGAAAAGTGATTCTCAATTCTTTTAACTGTCAAATATTTCAATGTCACCCTAAGCTCAGGAAACTTAAAATTTGAATTGTTTATTTTAAAATTGGTAAAAAGGCACATCACTTTTATAAAATGGCATTGAAGAATTATTAAGTTCTCATAAGAAAATGTTTAAATAAAAAATAATGTAACAAACACATTTCATGAAAATACTGAATATTTTTTATACAAAATTTGAATACTTTATAGAATGACTTGTTGGCGAAGAGTTTAGCGTTGGCCATAACCCACTCGTTTTTTCATGCGTAGGTAATTTACCATATCTAAGTTTCGCTCATAGATTAAAAGTCAGGAAAACTACAGAATCGTGTTCAAGATTTTGTATCTGACCATAAAATTGGTAATATTTTTATATTATTAACTAGCTTTTATGTCCCGCCGTTGGCCAAGAATGTAAAATTGTGAAGGAATAAGCAATCGTTTTTATAATATTGTCACCCAATTATTTTGCAAAATCGGACCATGAAAAGTGGTTTGAAATTTGATTGAGTTTGAGCATTGTAAAATGTTCGTGATGGCCACAACCCATGCTTTTTTATATATTGCTATAAAGTGTGAATGAAGTATAATATATAATTTCTGCTGGCATGGACTATGCGTAATGGTTTTAAATATGACTGTTTATCAACGTTGTAAAGAGATTGGTTTGGCCACAACCCCCATTTTTATATATTATCATCGAAAACAAATTGTAATATGTACATATAAAAAAAATTAGTAATTTTGGATGTTGGAATGTGGTTAAAATTTGATTAAATAATGCGTACTGAAAAGATCTAGTGTTGGTCACATCCCATTCGTTTTTATATTTTTTCATCAAGTGTGCATTATATTTTTGCACAATTAGACTGATAGACTTAAAATTGACACAAAAGTCTACATTAACGAAGAAGAAGACTTAAACTATAGTACACACACACACACACACACACACACACACACACACACACACTCAAACACACGCACGCACACACACACATACACACACACACACACACACACACACACACAAACACACATACAAACACACCCTCACCCACACACACACACACACACACACACACACCCTCACACACACACACACACACAAACATATGTAACTTCTAACTCTAGTATGTAATCAACATTGTATTGTATTGTATTGTTTATAATAAATAAATAAATAAATAAAAGAAATAAATAAATAAATAAATAGTAAATAGTTTATAATTTAAATATAAACGTTGTGAAGAGTTCAGTAATGGCCAAAACCCCCATTCTTTAAATATCGTCAACGAAATAAAATATGAAAGCGTTGAAAATTATTCAAAATAGGATGATATAAATGGTTAAAATTTGATTAAACAAAAGTATTGAAAAGATTCTAGTGCAGATTACACCGTCACATCCCATTCGTTTTTACATATGTATTTTCATCAAGTGTGCATATTGTTAATAATATTTCTGCACAAAAGACCAGTAGACTTAAAACTAACCCAAAAGTCTAAATAAAAAAGAGAAGAATAAGTATAAGACTATAAGAAATAGTTTGTATAAAAAACTATCCCAATGGTCTACATAAAATAAGAAAAAATACATAAAATAGAAGAATTATTTGAAATAGATTGTATAAAAACAGACTAAAAGGTCTTCACAAAAGAAGAAGAAGATTAATCTATAGGAAATAGTTTATATAAAATTCACCAAAGTTCTACATAAAATAAGAAAACGAAGCAAAAGACCAAAGGAAATAGTTTGTGTAAAAACTGTAAGGTCTACATAAAATTAAGAAGAAAAAGAATTAGACTCCATGAACCGTCGCTTCAGACCCTTCAGAACCTCCCGTCCCTTCAGGCCCTTCAGTACCTCCCGTCCCTTCAATCCATCATTACGTCCCTACCAATCAGGCCCTTCAGTACCTCCCGTCCCTTCAGGACCTTTTATACCTCCCGTCCCTTCAGGCCCTTTAGTGCATCCCTTCCCTTCATTACATCCCGTCCCTTCAGTCGGTTAAGAAAAGTTAAATCTAAAAACCATCCTGGAAGAACCGCGAAGAGATGAAAGGACCTTCTTTTCCCAGGATACTCCACCTTCAAAGGTAATATGACTAAATACACGAAGAAGAAGAAGAAAAAAGTTTAAATCCAGATACCTGCGAAGATATGGAAGGAAAATTGGATGAAGAAGAAAAAGAAGAAGAAGAAAAAAGTCTATATCCAAAAACCGTCTTGGAAGACTTGTGAAGAGTTGGAAGGACAGTTGGACCTTCTTCTCCCAGGATTCTCCAACTTCATAGGTAAAATGACCAAAAATACACGAAGAAGAAGAAGAAGAAGAAAAAAGTTCAAATCCAGAAACCTGCGAAGAGATGGAAAGACAATTGTAGCTTCTTCTCCCAGGTTAGTCCCCCTTCTAAGGTAAAATGACCAAATACACGATCAAGAAGAAGAAGAAAAAAGTTTAAATCCACAAACCGTCCTGGAAGACCTGCGAAGAGATGGAGGGACAGTCGGACCTTCTTTTCCCAGAATACTCCCCCTTCATAGGTGAAATGACCAAATACACGAAGAAGAAGAAGAATAAGAAAAAAGTTTAAATCCAGAAACCATTCCGGGCAAACGCTCGACAATTCACCAAAGTTTCATAATAATCGGACAAACGGTTTAGGAGCACATCGCATACAATTTTCTGATAGGAAATCAGTATATTGTTGTGTGATTTGTAAGTAAATAGTAATAGGTAGGTACCTACCTACAACAATGTTCTAAATAAATTCAATTCATAACAAATTTTATTTGAATATCAGAATCTTTCCGTTACCATAGTAACCATTCCAATATTAATATCAAATGGGCTCGATACATTTTTTGGATATGTAGGTAGGTACCTACATTGGTTTGTTCGAAGCCACAAAAACGAAAATTGTCCGAAATATCAAATATTATATACAAATTATGCAATTTTATTATGCCTATATCTTTACTAATAATTAACAGACTTTAACAATATATGTCTTAAAACTTGCTATAAAGTCTTGTGTTTCATTTTATTATTTCATAATCACATTTATTTCAAAGGTATATTATTTTAAAGAACATATTCATTCGGTGGGAAAATTAAATATCGTATGAAAAGATATTAAAATGGCGGGGTTATATGTACATTTGTACAAAACGCTTACTTTAAAAATAAGTTAAACATTATAATTAGACAAAATATTCACCATGTTTTTCACTTAAAAGCTAAGTTATACTTGAAAATATATTTTTTTCGTGTAAATACGTACTTCTAACTTTTAAACAAACAGATATTTGCGTGCAAAATGTACACTTTTTTGACAGATATGACTTGGAAAATTTTGTATGAAAAAAATAATTATTGAAATATCTTTAAAATTCAGCATTTTAATCGCATTATTTTTAGCGTGACACTGCATCAGGTATACTGGTACATGTTCGCACATAAATTAGATTTTTAGATGCTCTTGGTTTTTCAAAAGGCGTGAGACAAACACACACATACACACACACATACACTAACATATTGATTGCTTTATTACTTTATATTAACATACATAAATTATGTTTATTTATCTCACAGTAAAATGTCGCGTGCACGTATATCGACGAACAAATAAAAACTTTAAAGATATTAAGCACAAGGGTAAATTTTGCAAGTCACACAATAAAATTGCGTTATCACAGATAATCAATCTTAGCAACTTTTCAAGAGTTATTAATATTTATTTATTAATTATTATTTTCATATAAACACACGACACCATATATTATTTTAATTTTATAAGTGTTTCATAAAATTTATTTATACTAGTTGCATGTAACACATGAGATCCAACTGTCGATGGCGATAGTATGTATAATTGAAGAATACATACCAAACTATAAACACTTAACACAAATTAATAAATATTTAAGATATTTTGTTTTCTATATAAAACATGCAGGAATATATTTGTCAGTGAAGGAAAGTATGGAGGTCAGTCTGTTTAACCTACCCAGAATATGCTTGTAAATTAAATAGGTATCAAACTATTGAGTGAGATATTGTGTAGTGTTTTACTGCCTTACAAATTGTATGAAACAATGTCGTCACAAAATTCAATTTTTATCAATATTATTAAAAAAAAGTTTGAGATGTACTACTATAATGCTGATATTTTTTGGAGCAAATTAAATTATCTAGTTGGGGTGTTTCGGTTTTCTTCAAAATTATTAAATTCTTTTGAAATATAGGCAGTAAAACACATAAAATTTATTTCAAAAAATGTTTTTCTTAGTAAAAAATGTTTGAGAAATTTGGAATTTATTCGTAAATATAAATTTGAGTTTTTGTATTTATCTATATTTATACCAATTTAGAGGTTTCTAGCTTATATGGTTTTTGAGATATATGGAAAAATAAAGTAAAAATTCAAATGTTGATAACCCCTAATTGAAACAAAAATTTTAAAATCTGAGTATAAAAGTTTTGTAGACCTATAAATATCTATATATTTTGAAAATTTCGACTCTGTAAATTGAGCGGATCAAAAGTTATAAAGGGGAGGGGACACACAGTCACAAAAACACAAATTGTTATACTTCAAATTCTGAATTCATCCATATACATAGATCATATTTATATATAGAACATATATGCTACGAAGCCTCTAAGTTGGTGTTTATGTCATGCAAAAAATCCACTACATCATACAAAATGTTCCTTCATACACGCGTCTTGTATTGTCGATTCAATACCTAACAGTTGAAAAATGGCGATAATCTTCTTTATTGCACGTATATCAAATTGTCCTAGTGTCCTAGTTTCATAGTCTTTTAATCGTACTTAATACTGAATTACTCGGAGAATATTCCTGTCAGGTTAAGGGAGGGGATGGAATGGGAGAAAGAAACTGGGATAGATAGAGGTGAAGAAGAAAGGAAGAATGATGAAGAAACCGACATTCCAAGATTGGAGAAGCCATAGCTATTTCAATCGAGGAAAGTATAATCAATTTATTGCTTTTGCCCTACATAATTCCGTTTCATCAAAGAGACGTTTAATCTAAGATCAGAATAAAAATGTCGCATATCATAGTCCAATTATTTTTTGTTTATAATATTTTTTATGAACAGCGTCAATATTTGAAAATATTAGTGTAATTTACAAAAAAATTAAGTAAATTGATTGTGAAGCCCATGAAAAAATTACAAAAATGTAATTCTACTTTTTAATATTATTTATAAATAATCCTTTTACTCCTCACTACCCCAAGTGGATATAGCGAGCGGGGAGTAATGAATGCGCAATTTTTGAGTTATTTTTCTTTTATTGTAGACGATTTTAAGTAGTATCATGCTGAGATTGTATTCTACTGAAAGTTTCATAACAATGTATCTGTATGTTTGTGAGCTGTGTATTGAGCAAGTACTTTCTCTTTATCTATAGGAGATAAAGAGAAAGTTATAAATGGTCAAGTTAAAAGAAGAAACACATCAACTTTCTCAAAACTTAACTAAAATAAGATAAGATTTTTTTAAGAGCGTGCTGTACGTAGAATCAAAAATGGTTTGTTTTGAAAGGGATGGAAATAAAACAGAAACTCAAATTATCTCTGTAATAAAACATCACCATAGTTGATGAATATTTTTACTCCTCACTACCCCAATAAATACAATATAGAGTTATGAATTCGCAATTTTTAAGGCTATTTTTTATTGCAGATTAATACTAATATCATGCTGAGATGGTATTGTGAAAGTTTCACCTGTATTTGTGAATGCTGTATACTATGTACGGCGTGTTTATTCTACTTTATCGATTATAGACTGAATTACATATTCGATTCTTTTCAAATTTTGTTAATTTGTATATCTTATACTCGGCTTAGACTCCACTAGATTTGTAAAGATATCTGATGTGTGCTTCTGAATTTTTTCACTCTCAAATATTTCAAAGTGACCCCAAACTCAGGAAACTTAAAATTTGATATTTTTATTTTGAAATTTATAAAAATGCACATCACTTTCACAACATTGTAATGAAGAATAATCAAGGTTTCGTAATAAAATATTTGATTTAAAAATGATTTTTTCAAACTCTTGAAAAATGTCCATACAAAATTTGCATACATTGTGGGGTTACTTAGTAGTGAGAAATATACCTTTGGCCATCCCATACGTAATAATTGTTTTTGGTGACGTAATACACAGATAACAATATAATATGTTATTCAGTTAAATCCTAAATATAATGTAGGTTGAAATGTTTTATTGGCTAGAAACTCAATAACAAGTTGAAAAAAAGCCATATTCTTCTTCTTCTTTACCCTTAGCGCTTTTGTCCCGTTTCTGTCGGGGTTGACCATGATCCTGGAATTGGCAAGTCTGGTTATTACATTGGGATAACCTAGTCTTCACACCATTTTTGTAAACCTAACCTACAAAAGTTTGTTAAAAATAGGTTGGTTAGGTTTGTTTGTAGTTATAATTGCGACTGGCGTGAGCCAGTTTGCATTATATATTAAAAAAAAGTAACTAAAATATTAAAATAAATGACTAAATTGGTATTTTTACCAAACTTTTGTAGGTTATCTTTAAAAAAATGGTGTGAAGGCTAGGCTATCCATTGCATTGAATCGACTGCCATCTGACCTTCGTAACCCATAGAAAGAGGAACCAGACAAATTGGATCATGGCTACACATAGCTAGTGATATAAATCCGCACATAGATTTTTTTAAAATCCAGAGGTGCGTGCCCCGCCCGGATTCGAACCGTCGACCTCACGCATGTGAAGCGACGACCTTACCGCTAGGCTATCACCGCTGTAAAAAAAAGCCATGTATTTTTTTTAAATATATTCTACCAACGATCAGGTTTTTGCCTATAAATATAATGATATATTTATTTAATATCATTTAATGATTCGGCGGATATTTTGTGGTAGTTAATATAAACCATTTTTGAATTGTAAATTAGCTATAAACCACTTGTTTTTTGAGTCACTTCGCGACATGTTTCGGAAACGCTGTCCTTCCATCGACCGGCGTGTCGAGACTAACATGTTGAATTTGTGTGTATCTGTCTGTGAAGCGAAGGGGGTGGCGGTTGAGGGTTGGTTGGGTTAGTGGGGGGAGGGGAGAATTGTGAAGTGTTTTTGTTTTTGATGGGAAATATATTAAGTATTGGAGAGGTGTTATGAAAGGTATGGTTATTTATAAGTTTTATACCGGAATTTATGTGTTTATGTATTTCGAGTGTTTCGTAGTTGTTTAGTCGGCCCTCAACCCTCACACAGACAGATACACACAAATTCAACATGTTAGTCTCGACACGCCGGTCGATGGAAGGACAGCGCTTCCGAAACATGTCGCGAAGTGACTCAAAAAACAAGTGGTTTATAGCTAATTTACAATTCAAAAATGATGTATTTATTTGTTTACTTTAGATTCATTTTTTCAACAGTATAATAATATCTGATATAGGTACCTACAATTTAGTTACATATATTATACAAATATAGTTTTGAATTAGATAGTAATAGGTATGTAGCTCGAAAACTTTGCAAGTAGCAGAGTTTTTAATCGAATTAATATTAAATACAGAGGCTTTATAAAGTTTCTTGTTAATTTTTTATATCAATACCAATAAAATAATTGTGTATTAAATCAAGAATATAAAAGCGGTTCTAATATTATTTGTCTATTCGGAATACTTCTTTAAGTCATGGATAAATAAATAAGATAATGAATGGACAAACATGATCGAATATCTAATGAATTCAGTTTCAATAAATAGTCCACTAATCAATAGATATGTCCCCGTTAACTAAATCGTATCCAACCCCTTCACAACCCTGTACTCTTCTGCCACTCTGATTCAAATAAAAAATTGGAATGATTCCAGGGGCAGAAATCGAATTGCGGCATTCATTACACACTTTGAGAACCACAGCACCGATTTTTCGAGAAGATTCTCGTCCAGCATTCGTGAGGCTGAAAGGCTGAATCCACTTGTTTTGTAGATTACCTACACAAATAATGTTTATTAACAATATGGATTTGGCAATGTATCAACAGCTTTTGGCCATTTGCCGGACGTGAAAGGCTTTTATGCAATGGAATAATCTCTACTTTAATGAATAACAATAAGTAGGCACTAAATCTAGACGCACGGGACATAATGAATTAAAAACTTTAAAACTAGAAATATTAGAAATAAGGAAAAATGTAAATTTAAATCAACCAATAATAAACAACCAAATTAATTTTATAAATAATCCACTGTTAAACTTATTCCCCTTATAATGTAATACCTATTTGGTAAATTTATGTATATATATACAAAGAAAACACGGTCTTTGTAAAAATATAAATAATGTTAGCTTACATATGGTCACCCTAACCTTCCTTACCCCTCTACTTCTCCTTTTCTCCCCTCTCACTGCTTTTACCTTAACTTATAATTTTAATATTTGTTAACTAGTACATTAAGTGTCCTGAGGAAGAGAACATTGTTCTCGAAACATGTAGACTTTGTTCTAATAAAATAGTGGTGAATACAAAGTTATTTTATTGTTATTAACTAAATCTAGCTTTGCTAACGAGTGCTGAGCTACTTTGGTCACATTGCCAGGAAAGAACCAGGTTATCTGGAAAAAAAAACTACTGTCAAAGGAAGTGTCCCAGGAAAAGTACGGGCAGATGGTGTCACCGGATTTAAAAGATGATGAAGATGTCCCTTTATTCGGCGGTGCGAGTTGAGGAAAGTAGTAATAACTGGGGACGATTCGTTCTGTCTATTGGTGGTTCCATGGATCATGACCCTCAGTAGTAAGGAAACGAAAGAGAAGAAGAAAAGAAAAGAGTCTTTGACAAGGTAAGCAAAGAAAAGCGCAACTATTAATAGTTTTTTGTAGTTGTGTTATTTGTATATTGTATATATTTGTTTTGAATTGTGTTTTTGTATTGTTTTTACTTGTTCTAAGCACAAATTGCTGGAGAATAAAATAACGGACCTTCCCTATTAATTATATTATTTAAGCAAAACACCATCCATTCTGGATGTTGACTTGTAAAGAGATACGAGACTGGTGTGTGGAGTCTTACCCGCAACCCTTCGCCAGTTTCCCCACATTTTGGGATATGCCGTTATGGTATGAATGAAATTTTTTTCCAGAACACGAGGACATAATGAAGGTTTTGACAAATGAAATTATAGAGAAAAATGTCTGAGGAAAATTATTCCGGGGACCATTCTGGGGGGCAAGTCTGGTCCAACCGGCGAAATCAAAACCCTTGTGATTACCCATATCATGGATATAATTATCATATGGAGTTCTATGACATCTAAAGATATTATAGAACTCCATATATTATGATAATAATCAAACTATTGAGTCCCCGTTGATATTGTGTACTGCCTAACAAATTGTATGAAACGATGTTGTCACTAAATTTTATCAAAATTGTTAAAAAAAAATTACATATAGATAGGTTCATATTTTTTATAGAAAATTAAATTGTCTAGTTGGGGTGTTTCGGCTTTTTTCGATATTTTTAAAAACGAATTTTAGAAATATAGAGGGTTAAACACATAAATTATGCATAAAAAAAATGTTTTTCTTAGTAAAATATGTTGAGAAAATCGGAATTTTTTTTGAAAATAAAATTTTGAGATTTTGTATTTGACTATATTAATACCAATTTTCAGCGTTCTAGGTTTTATGGTTTTTGAGATATTTGGAAAAATAAAGTAAAAATTCAACCCCTGATTGAAACAAAAATTCAAAATTCTGAGTATAAAAGTATTGTTGGCCTGTAACTCTCTATAGATTCTGAAATTTTCTGATCCGCTAAATGCACAGAGCCTAAAATTTCAGATAAATATATAAAGTTATGGGCTTACAAAAACTTTAATACTCATAATATTCATTGACCAATCTGATACCTTCTTATACAAACAACTTAACCAACATATCACTGCTCATCGACACAATGGCCTACACTAATATAAAGCAATATAATTGCATTACTAATAACAATACGCGTACACTTGACCTAATACTTACTAACCTGGAATGTAATGTAATAGGTACGTGCCGATCACCCACTTGTTAATGAAGATTCGCATCACCCTGCTCTCCACATCGATGCCCATCTCCCAACCACACCCTTTTTGAACCCAGTTCCCAGAGAAATTTTCTTATTTAACAAAGCTAATTACTCAGAAATAAATTCACATCTTTCTGTATATGACTGGTCTTTCTTAAAACATTGTGATGATGTAGACACAGCAACCGAAGAATTCTATACTTCAATAAATAGTATAATTAAATCTCACGTCCCTACAAAATTATTAAAAAACGATAATTTTCCAGTTTGGTTTTCACCTCCACTGAAGAAAATTTACAAAGAAAAACGTAAAGTGCATAAAAGATGGAAAATATACAATAACCCAATAGACTATGCCGAATTCACACTGCTTCGATCCCATCTAAAGAGGGTTCAAAAAGATTGCTATGATCAATACATTACCGCTGTTCAAAATGACATACATAATAACCACAAAAAACTATGGACATATAAAAATAGCAAAAGTCAAAACAAACAAATACCTCAAACAATGTTTTTGGACGGCAGATCCGGTAGCGGCGGAACAAAAGTCAGTCAAATGTTCTCCGAATATTTTAATTCTGTATTCGAAACAACACCTTATCATAATACCGCAACAATCAATCTCGGTGATAACATCACGTCATACAACGACTTTGAAGGAATAGGGCATTTAGCAACTAACGAAACAGAAGTCTGCAATTACCTTAAAAAAATTGACACAAAGAAAGGTTGTGGTAATGATGGAATACCACCATCTTTCATCCAAAAATGTGCGCAATACCTTGCAAGTCCAATAACCACGATATTTAATAGGTCTTTCTCGGAAAACACGTTTCCTCAAAAATTAAAAGAAGCATTAATTATCCCTATTCATAAATCCGGCCCAAAAAATAATATAAAAAATTATCGCCCGATATCAATTTTATCTACAATAAGTAAAATTTTTGAACGCATAGTGTATGATCGGATTTATCCTATTATAGTAAAAAAAATCCCAAGCCAACAACATGGTTTTTTAAAACATCGATCTGTATTATCTAATCTACTTATCTACAATGAATTTATTTCTCGTAATATGGATGATAAAAACCAAGTGGATGCGATATATACAGATTACTCTAAAGCCTTTGATAAAGTAAATCACTTAACACTAATTAAAAAGCTTGAGGAAGTTGGAATCCATGGTGACCTACTCAGATGGTTTAAATCGTATATTACCAATAGATTACAATCTGTAGTAATTGAAGGCTTTAAATCAAACTTCACATTAGCCCCCTCAGGAGTTCCGCAGGGCTCTATATTGGGACCGTTACTATTTAATGCTTACATTTATGATATTTACAAATGTTTCAAACATTCCCAATTTATAGCCTACGCGGATGACATGAAAATTTACAAATCCATACGTTCACTTACCGAATGTCACGAACTTCAAGATGACCTAAATAGACTCCTTGCATATTGTCTTGTAAATAGATTGCAATTGAACACCTCAAAATGTTTTAAAATTACATTTACACGAAATAGACAGAAAATCTACTATAACTACACAATCGATGATAACATACTTACAACTGTTGACAAAATTAAAGATTTAGGAGTTATCTTCGATTCGAAGCTCACATTTAACGCACATATAGACGCAATAATTGACAAAGCTTTTAAAATGCTCGGATTCATAGCACGCTTATCGAAACCTTTTTACAATACTCAAACTCTTCTTGTTTTGTATACAACCTACATAAGACCGATTCTGGAACATTGCACCCCGATCTGGTCTCCTTTTTATAACATACATATAAATAGAATAGAAAGAGTACAAAAAAAGTACCTTAAAACCGTCAACTACAAATCACACCTTCATTTTCCTAACTACACAGAATCCAGGAAATTTCACGGCCTTGAATCACTCGAGAACCGAAGAACTCATAACGACCTATCACTTCTTCACAAAATAGTTAAGAATTTTTTTGATGCTCCCCAAATAATAAGTAATATACTGTTTCATGTGCCAGGTAGAACAAGCAGACACTCAAATCTATTTCATATTCCACACTGTAGCACTAATCACAGAATGAATTCATGCTTTCCACGCATTTGTAAGCAGTATAACACAAGTTTTTACGACATTGATGTATTCAACAGCACATATCCGCAATATCGCAGGAGTATATCCGCAAAAACGCAGTGATACGAGACATGGAATACCAATCCTCTTTATTCCTTCCCCACTCCCCGCAATTCCTAAATATCCCCATTATCTATATCCCTAATTTTGAATTACTTATCTTGTTTATATTCTTTGTTATTATTATTTATTTTTTTTTGTTTTAAGCTGTATACTTTAATTTTAATTAAGTTTTTAACTCACTCCACTGTATATGTTTTTTAAGCTAACTTGTCCTTTTTTTATATTACGCATGTTGTTTAATTAAGTTTTTAACTCACTCCACTGTACATGTTTTTTTAAACTAACTTGTCCTTTTTTTATATTACGCATGTTGTTTAATTAAGTTTTTAACTCACTTCACTGTATATGTTTTTTTTAAGTTAACTTGTCCTTTTTTATATAACGCATGTTGTTTAATTAAGTTTTTAACTCACTCCACTGTATATGTTTTTTTTTTTTAAGCAAACTTGTCCTTTTTTTATTTTACGCATGTTGTTTAATTAACTTTTCAACTCACTCCACTGTATATGTTTTTTAAGCTAACTTGTCCTTTTTTTATATTACGCATGTTGTTTAATTAAGTTTTTAACTCACTCCACTGTATATGTTTTTTAGGCTAACCTGTCCTTTTTTTATATTACGCATGTTGTGGGAACTATTTTGGCAAATTACTGATATTTGTTATTGTTTTTGTTTATGGATTATAAATTGCTGTATGTTTCCCCTTAAATTAAATAAATAAATAAATAAATAAATAAATAAATAATTTTGAATTTTTGATTCAATCAGGGGCTATCAACTTATGAATTTTTACTTTATTGTTCCATATATCTCAAAACCCATACAAAAACCAGACAAATACAAAACATCAAACCTCATTTTTTTTCAAAGACGTTCCAGATTTTCTCAAACATTTTTAATTAAGAAAAGCATTTTTTATGATAAATTTATGTGTTTAACTCTCGATATTTCTAAAATTTCACAAAATATTGAAAAAAGCCGAAACACCCCAACTAGATAATTTAATTTTCTATAAAAAATATGAACATTGTAGTAGTACCTATATTTCAATTTTTTTTTAACAATTTTGATCAAAATTGAATTAAGTGACGACATCACTTCATACAATTTGTATGGCAGTGGCCTATAAGTATACAAAATCTAAGGAGACTTAATGGTTTCATACTTAATCTCCAAACATACATACATACCATCATGCTGTTTTCATATTTTGGGTAGGAAAAAAGTACTGACCTCCATACTATCCTATCTTGACATACATACCTACATGTTTTGTATAGAAAACAAAATATCTTAAAATACTCAATAATTTGGATTTATGGATTTGTAGTTTGGTACGCATTCTTCGACTTTACATACTATCGCTATCGACAATTGGATCTCATTTGTTACATGCAACTATTCTTAAAAAAATTAATCATTTTATGTATCCACTATTCCATAGTGTAGGATTAATAATTCTTTCAATTCATTTCATACAATTCCACATATTCGTCGTGGAACTGTGAAATGGAATTGTATGATTTTGTTGAAATACACCCGAGCCAACCAGATGGTTCCATAAAGGCTATAATCCGAACAATAAAATTCAGTTAACGTTTGGAATGGATTCAAATTATATATACTACAACGTACTAACAAGCAGTTTGACTAATGGCCTGGCTAAATAATGTTTATTCCATATTTGCATAATGCCTACATTCCTATCATACAATGCCAAACATTTGGCAAACGTTGATGTAACAAAACTGTTTAAAAAATCACTATACTATAATCTCTTTCCAGTCAAACAAACTATACCGATATTTCATTTTCTATCACATACATACCATCACGCTATATCCCTTACAGGGTAAGCAGATAGAACCGGGCGCCATACTTTTCTATTTTTCTACCCATTCCATCTTTCTTTTGCATGCACGGTCGTCGATTGTTCAAGCTTCTTTGTTTCTTTTTTTCAAAATATCATTATGCAACGATCTCTATCTGGGGCGACCCCTGCTATTTACTCCATCTCTTACACCCGTGTTTAATTTATTGGTCAGTCGTTCATCATTCATTCTTTCAATATATCCAAACCACCTCAAGTTATTCACATTCATTTTACTTTTAATATCCTTCTTTATCTTGCATTCTCTCCGTTTGTCCTTATTTTTCATTCTATTACATACTCTTCTTAGTGATCTCATTTCCACAGAATTTATTCTACATACTTTCATGCATCTTTTGCCATGTCCATGTTTCACTGGCATACGCCATGCATCGTCTCATACACTCTCGTCGATTGAACGAGCTCCTTATTATTAATATGATTTCATTCTTTCAAAATATCATTCATGTGGTCAGATATTTTGGTCAGTCGTTTATCATTCATTATTTAAGTGCCTATATCTAAATCACCTCGAGGCATTCACTTTAATATTACTTATAAAATCCTTTTTTATTTTATTTATTTATTACAAAAAACATATTTTACATAGGAAAAATACATAACAAAAAAGAAATTAATACACTTTATAATATAACTTCCTTCAAAAAGAGATATACTCGTGCTTTTTTTTCTTTATCTTGCATTCTCTCATTATTTCCTCATTGTTTATTCTATCATATATCGTTCTATTACCTACATTCTCTTCTTAGTGACCTAATTTCTACGCCTTATTCTACATTCATTTTATATTATAATTTTATTTGTTAGAGTAATGCGCAGCAAAAACACACAATTATATATGTGCATTCACTCATTCGATCACGGCAAGTCCCACAACGTGAGGAAACCAGCGACAGGTGTGTGGGTGTGCATGCGTCTATCACCACAAATCAGTCTCGTCTCACCTAAAAAATCACTACATTTAGAATGCGTGGTGAGACTCACTGCTGAACTATGTGAGATGCTATTGATGCCTGTTGTAGGTATTTTTGATAACCCGTCTCTTTCGGGACATCAGAAAACCATGACAAAAGAAAAGAATGGAAACACGATTCGAAGCCGGTATCTCACAGCAAACAAGAATATACTGAACACTTAAAATTCCAAATATCATGTTATTACAATAATAATCATAGTTACAGCTATAACATTTTATTTTAAATGAATTTAGCTACGTCTGTTGGTCTGTCCAGCTTTTGAAGACACGATTCCAACTAAAACATTTTCTCGTTCCATATTTAGTCGCACCATTGATGTGTGCGAGGATAAAGTATGTGGTACTCAGGTCTGACCAGCTTATAAGGATACGATTCCAACTAAAATATTGAACTATTCCATCGTATGATTATACGATAGATGTGTGAGTATAGAAGTATGTGGCACTCAGGGAGATCTTTTCAGCTGATATGGTCAAGATTTCAATTAAAACATTCTCTAATTCCATAGTCTTGATCTTCCTCTTAGTCATTACATGTTTCTAAGAATTATTAATCCTCCTTGATTGTATCTTCTTACTATTCATCTATACAATCTTCCAGTCTTTTTCGTTCCTTTTGTATACCGTAATTAAGGAGACTGGAGGTATATAGAAAAAGATACATTTCATTTCTCTGAACTTTTACGCATCCAATTAATAAAATGACGTAATTAAAAAAGTTAGTAAGTTGGACAGGAGACAGCACTAAGACGAGATATCCAGATGACCCAATGCGAAGAAATTTGTTCAATATAATATTTTTAAGTCCTGCAAAAAAAATACAGGAAGTACGAAAGAGGAACGGCAAACGAGATTTCATAATTAATTATCTACAACGTAGTGAAGAGCAAATTAACCATTGCTTATTTGGTCTTTTGGACAAAAATAACATTTTATTATAATAATATACCGAAATAGCCGATCGCCGTGGCACAGTTGGTACGCTGTTTTGCTTTGTGCGGGTGTCCTGGATTCGATCCCCAGCAGAGGAGAAATTTATTTAAAAAAAATCATTTCTCACGCAATTCTTGCTTCTCTGGGCTGGAAACACTAGTAAGTTGGAACAAATTGTCATTTGATAATAAAATCGCCAATTGCATAGGGTGCAAAGAAGTGTTTAATTTTAGTATTGAAATTTTTTAAACTTTCTTATAATAAACAAAATAATAATTTTCAACAAGAATATATTAATTTGTTCTTATCACTCTTTAGTCTGGAGCCCCTCAAGGTGATGTACTGTCTCCCCTTTTATTCTCCATCTTCAACTTAAAATCTTCCGAATAATACCTTCTTTTGACTTTTATGCACAAAAGTATTTTACAAATAATTGCTCTTTTTCTATGTAGTTTTGTGAATAGTATAATTGATTTTCTAAAATATGTTTTTAAAAACTAGTTCATAAATATTTTTTTTCTAAGTATAAATATATACAGATTGTGGTTACTAGGCGTAGTAACATCGAATTCAAAACTAAAATCTTTATTCTGTAAATTACTCTTGCATATCCTGGAATTTTACTAACTGCAAAATAATTTTTAGTTCAAGTATTTTAGCAAGTGTGGCTATGGTCTTTGTATTCATACATACATACCATCAGGCCATGCATGTCCCTCACGGGGTAGGCAGAAAGAACCATTGTATTCAGTTGGTATAAATTATCATTGTATTCAATAGGCAGAAATCGGCTTCCCAGAATGAGGAAGCTCCTAAAATCTTTAGTAGTTTCTATGTAGATAATGAAACCGAAATTCAGGTTAAATAGTACCTACCTATTTTAATATTTTTAAAAAGCTTGGTTGGAATTGGCCAAAAGATCAAATAAATATTGTTCAAGAACAGAAATGGATTTGATATGATATGATATAAAGAGATGCTCTAAAGTATTTTATTTGTACATGTTAGCATATGATTTATTATTACCGAGTAAATAAATAAATCTTGCCTATTTTCACTGACAGATTGATAGTTTACTTAGATTTTGAAATGTGTTTGTTAGACCCTCTTTGAAAATAACTGACGTAGAAAATTCCACTGTCCTGGTTCCTTTGTTCAACGATAAATTTATTTCTTTCATTAGTCTCCTTCTGATAATATCCTTTTTCTGTTCCTACCTGGATAGGTAACATGGACCTTGGATGGGATAAAGGTTAACTCAAATGGGAAGATCAGTCTGACGGCATGCACACAAATCCTACCAGTATTTTTTTTTCCCTAGAAAATTATACTTTCTTCTGATTATATTGAGAAATTGTATGGATATTTTTATTAAGACGTACAAAGTAAAAATTCTTCTAATATGAACATTATAAAAACAACAATTTGAAAGAACAAAATTGATATTGTATAACGAATATTACATTCCACTTAAAAAATTATTAATTGGACATGGTGCACACACCCTTGTCCTCAATAACCCAAAGGGATATAGTGGGGAGTTATGATTTCTCAATTTTTAAGGGTATTATTTTTATTGCAGATTATCAACTAGTATCATGCTGAGATTGTATTCTGAAAGTTTCATCACAATGTTTCTGTGTGTGTGCTATGTACGGCGTGTTTATTTTACATTATCGATTACAGATGAAACTACTCATTCGATTCTTTTCAAATTTTGTAAATATGTATATCTAATACTCGCTTAGACCCCCTTAGATTTTGAAGGATTTGTGAATAGTGCTTTCTCAATTTTTTTAACTGCCAAATATTTCAAAGAGATGGGGTCTCTTAAAATTTGAAATTTTTATTATCAAATTGGTAAAAAGGCACATCACTTTCATAAAATGGCATTGAAGAGTTATCAAATTTTCATAATAATAAAATATTTAAATAAAAAATAATTAAACAAAATCATTTCATGAAAAAACTGAATACTTTATAGAATGACTTGTTAGTGAGGAGTTTAGCGTTGGCCACAACCCACTCGTTTTTTTTTTTTTTTTCTGTAACGATGAACCCAAGTGTTTTGTAAAGAACCTTTGAGGGATAAAATACAATTAAAAATATAAATAGGTATCTCATTCCAATATTTTTTTTATTTATTTATGTCCAAACAGTTTCAAACTTTGTTAATATGCTGCGGCGGTCACCTCGAGTCTTTGACCATCATACAGTGGGTTCAGAGCAAAAAAAATGAGGGGTCTTTTTCCTACGACTTTTTTCTGGGTCAATCTTAATGGTATTTTTTCCTTGTTCTTCCATGGGATGAAATAGAAAGCCTATTGTTTCCTGAGTTCGGATATTTCTACTTACACCAGAAATATTTACGTTCGTAGGTACTTACCCAAAAAGTTCTTGAAAGAACAGTCAAAATTGACACCAAAGAACATATATATTATTTTTTATATTTGTTTCCACAATACAATATATTAATACAACATAACTAAACCCTAATATTACAATGAAATATATTACCTCACTTGGCAAAGTCTGTTCTGAGGTAATTTAAACAATAACGCTAAAGCTAACGCTGAGGTAATTTAAACAATAACGCAAAACGCTATTAATTTTTGCTACATAAAATCTCAATAAACTTCTAGGTAAAAAAATATAAAATTTAAAAAGTATAAAGGACTTATGTAACTCGTAAAAAAACTAAGTATATTTGTGAAGGTGAGGGTGTGTTTGCATGTATTAGAGGACAATGTGGCCTTATGAGGAATAAGTGTAATAGAGGATGCAGATGGGTCGGTGGCAGAGCGGTTAGAGCACTGGTCTAGTAATCCACTGGTCGCGAGTTCGAATCCTGCCTCGACCGATTTCATTCACCTAAGCACAAGCATTTATTTGCTTATTTTAGGGAACGTAGGAAGATGTATATGTAGGTACTTGTTTAACAAGGACATATTCATTTAAAAAAAAAATTAGGGTGTAAGAAAAAATCTCTTTCTGAGTGGAAATATTATTTAAATTACTTTTATTTATTTTAATGCAATGAAAAACCAACAGTACATACAAAAGATAAGATACAAAAGAAAACAAAACATACACCAGTTATAGGTAGTTTAAAGTTTTAAAATGTTAACATCCCACTATTCCATAGTTTATATTCATATTTTTAGACATTTTTCATAGTTCAAGAATTTATGTAGATAAATACTGACGTTACAAATATTATTATTGTAAAATTATCGCGCATTAAAAGGCATGTAGGTATCCAAAAATGGGGTAAGATTATGTCAAAATAAAGTATGCACCTACATTTCCCTTGATAATGTAATCAGTCAGTCAACCTCTTATCTTCTAACTAATGATAAAGTTACCTGGTCCGTGTACTTAATTATACTAATTAAGAATGTGCGTGACAAAATGTATTAATTTATAACCAACATCATATTATAACAGATATTTTTGACAACACTAAACTTATATACATCTACCTCTACTCAAATTTTCGAGAAACAAATAGCATAAATTTTACGTAATGTGCCTATTTGGGGTAGGTAGTGAGAACCAAACGCCAGACTCTTCTATCTTGACATAATAATGATAATAAAAGACATTTATTGAGTTAAACAACGTGGCGGACTTATTGCCCGCAGGCAATTTCTACCAGTCAACAACCATGGTAAATACAATTAGTTACAGGAATATAAGAATACAAATAGAAAAAGAAAAAAAATCATAAATTAAAAATACAAAATAAATATAAAAAACAAAAAAATATATGTATAAATAAGAACAAAAAATAAGAATATAAAAAATACATCAGATACACTATGTTTATTGGATGGAGGATAGAAGAGGAGAAAGGAAGGGGGATAAAGGGAAAAAGACGTGAATTTGTGGTTTTGTGGACAGAAAGTGTGACTTCAGACAATTTTTGAATGCTATCAAGGTAGTAGCATCTCTGATACTCTTCGGCAATAGATTCCACATCCGAGCTGCATGAACTGTGAACAAGTAAGTATAAGTAGAGGTGACATACACGTTCTGCCTCGTTTACATCCATGCATCGCGTCATTAATATTCTACTTTTGCTGGATATAGGCCTCTTCTAAGTCTTCCGTTTGTCTTTTTGGGCTTTTTGGAACCCTTTTTATTCTAGCGACGGCCTATTCCCGGCCTATGCACTCTTTTCAGATACTTTCTTAGTAATTTGTTCATCGTTCATTCTCTCTACATGTCCGGACCATCGCTGAGCATTTATGTTCATTCTTCTCTCATTATCTCTTTTAATATTGCATTCTCGTCTAATAACCAGATTCCTTATTGTAAAAATAGATCGTTTTGTCACATATTCATCTTAGGTATTGTCACAATTACAATGTCAATCAAATATCTACATACTACCTATAGAGTTGTAGCTACCCACTACATCCATCTCTCTAGCACACCGGTGAATATTATGTCACTTCCATACAACTCCCAAAACACACACATTTTAATTACAGACTATTTAGATAGTTTTAGTTCATAGATAGTTTTGGAATGCGATCGAGTAACACGGGAACAATTTGATTCTCTTAATGGAAAATAATCATCATTTCCTGCCCCTCTATCCCATATCATTCTCTTAGTCATCTGCATACAGTATAATTTCATTGCTTTCCAATAATTTTTATTGCGTATGAAACCATAAAATATTTCATCCTATACAGAATGATAATGTTACTGGAAAACAGATTTTCTATAACAAAAATTTCATCTAAAACACACGTATTAAGAGGGCGACGGCTGCCAACGTACCTATTTTTTCAATTTGATATACCATCATTTTACTAAACGAAACATTTTGAAAAAAATAACCTAGTTATGTAGTTTGGATATTAATAAAGAGAAACATTCCTTAACTTTTTAATTATGTTCTGTATATATTCTTGTAGGAAAATAATAAGCATACCCCGATTTTAGACATTTATCTTAAATTCCAAAAAAGAATACAAGGTATAGAGCAATATATTTTTTTATAAATTAAAGACGAACAAAATACCTGGAAAATTATGATGTGACGTTGCATTAATGCATCAGGTTAAGTAAATAAACCAAAAAACTTCTATTTCGCAACAGCGCTGAATGGAAAATAAATGTTTTTTAGTTTTATTCACTAAACCTGAACCATTAATGCAATGTCACATCACATTTTTCTTGATATTTTTGTCTTCTTTAATTAAAAAAAAATATATTACTGTACGCCTTATAGTTTATGAAAAATATAAGATAAACGTTGAAAATCGGGGTATGCCATTATTTTTCTACAAGAATTTATACAAAGCATTATCAAAAAGTTAAAGTATATTTTTCTTTGTTAATACCTAAACTATCTAAATTATTTTTTTCAAAACGATTGGATTAGAAATAATGATGGTATATCAAATTGAAAAATAGGTACGTTGGCAGCAGTCACCCCCTTAAGATAATATTCATTTTTACTTCTATGGATATTCCACATGTTGCAACTCGTTTTATAAAATTGACCAAGCCATGATTAGGACAGAATGGAGGAGCTGTTCCGGTTAGCTCAAGACAAGGGGACCTGACATTGCACGGAAAGAAGAAGAAGCCATGATTACATCCATCTTGTATAACTACTATACAAACCATTATTTTTTATACATCACCGGTTTCGCTTCCTCATTACCGACTGGATATTGCTCATCAGATAAGATGTTAACGTTTCGAATTTAGCTGAAATTTTACAAATAGCTGCAAACATTTTAGCGTGAAATTTTTAAATATTATCTGATCAATTTCGTCCGGAGACACCCGAGGCGAAAATAAAATTTTGCGAATCATCCGATAAAGGGAAAATCGTAAAATTTGAAGGTGAGATATTTGTTTCCTTTATATTTCGACAAGAAGATAAAATAGTTTCTTTTGTAAAACACGCCTTCACTTCTGTGCTCTGACACCATTGTGTTGCTTAGCAATTAAACACTGTTTTATTTTTCTCTAACATTCAATTATTGAATGTGAAGCCGCTTTTTATAAAAGTTTATTTAATCCAAATCAATGCAATTTTGAAAGTTCTATATATTGTAATACTGAAATTCTTTTTGCTTGAAATTAAGGAATTTTTACTACAGCCATCTATGGGTGAAATTATGAACAACAATCTTATTATTTTTTATTTATTTTGTTGTAACGCCATCTATTGAGAGAATTGGTTATTTGTAAATAATGAAAGCTACAATTCATATATCTGAGGTGACAATGCATTGCACATAATTTCACCCATAGATGGCTGTAGTAAAAATTCCTTAATTTCAAGCAAAAAGAATTTCAGTATTACAATATATAGAACTTTCAAAATTGAATTGATAGGGATCTCATTAAAAAGGCATAATTGGTGAACGTTGCGCAAGCGCATAAAGTGATCATGTAAACCAGCCGATGACAGGTCGTAAGCCCTGTAGGTGCCTTGATTTCCCGGTTCTCTTACAATAAATATTCCAACTTCGTCTCTATTGAGATAATTAAAAATCTGTTAAAAAATATCTTTGACTCCCGACAGGGAAAAAAATCCAATGTTTGCGCATATGCAATAATAAAAATATTCGATTAATCCAAATCGTTTGTATGAAAAAAATCTCGGGTACCTGCTTACAGAATTAGTTGATACTTCTTTATGGTATGTACAAACTTTTAGTCTAAGGGATAGAAACGTCAAAAAGCATTAATTTTAATGGTTGTTTTTTATATTATCTTCATTGTTGAATATGGGAATGAAAAAGACAAGTCTGGCACCTGGGAGTGGTTGCGTTTACCAGTGCAAATCCCCTTTCTATAGGTGAAAATTGCTGTCTTTTTTTCTTATAATCTACTGCAAAAATATCCACTTTTATACTATGCATCTGATTACAATGAAACTTGGTGATTTGTTCAGCGCACTTCCAGGAAGATTTCTGAAAAAAAATTCTTCTTTTATTTTTTTTATTTCTGTACCTACATATATCACAAACGGAAATTATTTTTACGTAAAAATAAAATCTTCTTCTTCTTTTCAGCCCCTTTCACTCCACTGCTGGATATAGGCCTCTTCCTGGGTTTTCCATTTCTCTCTATCCTGGGCACTCTGCTTCCACCCATGTCCCACCAAATCGACAATATTGTCAGTCCATCTCCTCTGTGGTCTCCTTACACTTCTTCTATTATGATAGGGTCTCTAATTCAGAATTCTGGGGGTCTATCTATTATCTCTCTGTCTTGCCACATGACCTGCCCATTGCCATTTTAGCCTTCCCACTCTTTCTGCAATGTCATACAATTCGAGATCATGGTTCTTAGTTCGAAGAAGGTTGTTTGGACTGCTACGATATTGTAGCTCTTTACCACGCTGATCTCCTTCTAGGATCTCCTTCCTTATTACACATGGATTTAAGCATGCGCAGATGTACAAATTATATTCAATAATGTTAAAAACTGCAATTTTCACCTATCGAGAGGATGCGCACTGGTAAACGCAACTACTCCCAGGTGCCAGACTAACCTTTTTCATACCTATATTCAATAAAAAAGTAAATATAAAAAATCCTGTCATTAAAAAATAAAATGGCCAATCGCACACGAGCTATAGCAACCATCATGGCGACAGACAACAAACAGAAGATTATTTAAATGCGTTGCTGACACGATAGAAGAAGAATTAAAAAATGATTAATCGAAAACTTTGCTATCTCTCTGATTATTTGTTCTTACTTTCAACACATCTTCGTTACAAAATATCTTACAAGTTACCTAAGACTTTTGAGGAAATTCAATAAGTCACCCAAACGTCAGCCTTCCTCCAATGTTGAACTAATTTTGGAAAAAATATTCGGTGCTTTATAGAGATCCAGAAAAAAATATTTACCTAGACTTTTAAGTGCATTTTAATATAAGCGTAGAGTAAATTTTTTTACACCCTTATAATTTACTTACTGGAATTTCCTAATCAATATTTAACTAAATTTCCGACCCGTTGGAATTCTGAAATTTTCGGAATTTGTGTAATTTCGATGACAATGCATGTTAAAAAAATATCAGCTTGATTCATTCGATATTTTGATAAAATTGAATTATCTCGTATTTAATACAAAATAAACAAAAATGATATACCTTCATATTGCATTAAACCAGGAGTATTTTTATGAATATATTTTTACGAGACGAAAACTTTGAAGTCCTCAATTTTTGATAAATTTGATAAAGAACTATGTAGGTATATAAAAATATTTCAATTTATTTTTTTAAATAACTCTATTTAAACCAAGTTTTCAAAAATAAAATTGAACAGTTTTGTATTTCAAACATTACCTACTAAAGTTAACAAGAATGATATAAGTATTGCATAAAATCAGGAGTATTTTAATGAATTTCTTTTAACAACAATGTCCAGCGTGTAAAAAACTTTAAAAAGGGTATCCTATTTTTTTTTTATTCATTTGTTAATGTTATATATTTTATTTTAACAAAGAAAAGATTAAATTAGTATTTTTTTTTGTACAAATTACAATCTACTTATATATGAAATCAGATTTTACAATGCATTCCTCTTACATCAATACATAATATTTAACTTAAATAGAAATACACATATAAATAACACAATATTACTAGGATTCCGTGGAACATCCGCTGTGCTATTTTTCACCGGAAATGACTATATGCTATAGGAAGTTATGTGTGTCACTGGGATAGTTTCTTCTCAACAAATACCATACCTACCATTTCTTCATTTTCAATTTCCTTCTCTTATTGTGAGGAAATACTTAGAACTTATACGAGATTATATGTCAGAAAGAAGATGAATTCTTCATATCATATTTATCATTTATTCTAGTACTGTACTAAATATTTACGCCTCTATAATATTATAGCCTTGAAAATAGAGTACAAATTATGCATTCAGCGAAACGTTTGCTACAACAAAAACGTTTGTAAGAAAAATGCGATATAATAGGAGAAACATTGCGACAGTTTGACCACATGGGCAGAATGAATGAGAAACACTTGAAGAAGAAAATAACCAAGCGGCCAGTCCAAGAAAAGGATGGCTAGAACATGTATGTGAACAACAGACGAACATGTCTTAATGTTGATGAGACGATGGGTGCGGCTAGGATAGAAAAATATGGCGCTCGGTCATCACATCTAATCTCGTTAGGGTTCCAATAACGTCCAAACCCGTTTGGCTTGGCAGTCTTCTTCTTCAGCTTCAGCTAGGACTATGTTATTTGTTCTCGGAACCTATTCCTGGCTGGTAGATGCTTCCATCTTCCGGGGGGCATGCTACCAGCAGGATATTTGTCTGCTGCTATCCTCACCACTCGGTGTGAACTCGCTTTTCCCACGTAATCTCTCCAGAAGCGTCTTCTTGCTCTACCCCATCGCATAACATCTTCAACATCACAAATTCTTCTTATTTACGAGCTCCTTACTCTATATCGGAGGGTGATTCCTGCGTCAGCTCTCATGTCAACGCCGTATGTCATGAATGGTCTTACGCATGTCTTGTACCTAGATACTCACTTTACTCCACTTCAGTATGACCATGTCTCTCCCTACAGCATGTCTCAAGCATCCAGCCACAGTCACGACAATAGCCTTGAAATCTTTGTTGCTGGATATTTCTACATCCAAGTATTTTTAAATCGCTTAACTTAGTCCATAATTTTATTCTAAATTTAAGTTTGACAGTGTTTTAAAATACCTATTATTTTAAATTACAATTTATAATTTCCTCTTACATTAATAAAATATAGTTAGTTTGTGTTTAGAACAATTTAAATAAACAATGCATACAATAAATTAAATAAAATATAAATATAAGTACACTACGGTTTATAAAAGTAAGATGTGTACCTACAATTATGTACGTACAATATGTACCTACAAGAAAGTTTTGAATATCATAATATTCGTTGCTCTACAATTTTTGATTTGATGACATCTATCGGTTAAATCTGAAAATAAAATAAGTTAATACTTTGTTTCACAGTATCTACTACAAATTTATGATACATTTATAGTCGTATACATTTTAATTGATTAGATCGATTCGCGAAAAACTTTATTTTTGAAAATACAAGATTTTTTATGTAATTTATCATTAATGAATTATTTTAATCCACTGTTAAGTTTAACTGAATAATAAAATTAAAACTAGCTAATTAATTCTATCTCTAAAATAAGTAAGAGGTGTTGTAAATGAATTCTGATGGTATTATTAAAAAAACTGATATTCGTAGTTAATTGGTATGTAAAGATTATCTTAAATTAATTAGTAGATCTTTGCAACGTTTACATTTTTAATAACAAAATATTCATGTGTGCATTGTGCATTCAAGTATTGAGTTCTTTGAGAGTTGTATTTAATATTAATTCCCATCAATAAAAAACCTGAATGAACTAAATCAAATATATACAAGTTTTATATATTGTAATAAAATACACGTGTATTTTTCCAAGCAACGTGTTATACCAATGCCATCTATTGTAGATATATATTTTTTTAATCTAAATTTAAAATTTAAACCACAGATGTCATCAATCAAAAAATTGTTTCATTTCAATCATGTACCTACAGTAATGTAAATTTCCCACAACTTTTAGCGACTTGTTTTCGTTTCATTTGCAGTATTCATGTAATCGAATAAAAAATAGATATTTACAAAGCATGCAGATATATAATTAGACCAATATATTTTTGTTTTGTAACTATAATTACACATGTATTGCTCCTCGCCCTTGAAATAAAAAATCACACTGTACGATCCAATATTTTCAACTTTTATTCTAGTGCATCAAAGGCGACTCGTGAAATAAATATTTCTAGATAATACAAAGTGGCATTATTGGATAGCCGTTTGGCTTATACATATATGCGGGCGTCCTAAGTTCGATGGCCGGCAGAATAAATGATTTAAAATTATTATTGACGCAATTCTTGCATCTCTGAAGTACCGGGCCATTTGGTAATAGACTCGTCCCTTGCACAGGGTGTAAGGAAGTATTTATGTAATTTTTTTTTATTCTTTGCATATAAATTGCTCGAATCAAGCGGATGTACCGATGACACTTGTACGTCACCAGCGAGTACTTCAGAGCATCTGACCTCCACAGTTATATAATTTACATCACTAAGTAAAAAAATACGCATGTTTTTTTAAAAAATATTAATGTTCTTGTTTAAAGTAAATAAATAAATATAATATATTTAATAAATAAAAACAATTAAAAAGGTACATATACATTCCCTACATCAAGCATAAATGACCTGATAAAATCGTGTTACTTTTTTATGTAAGGGTTTTATTTTTAGTAGATAATCGGTGCTATTTTTTTAATAAAAGTAGTGTTATTTAAAAAATCTGAGCTATTGTTCTCGTTATTTCATCATATACCTACATAAGTGATGTTATTATTTAGAAGTCGGTGTTATTTTTTAGTAAAATTGTAACATTTATCAGAAAACGATGTTATTTTCAACAAAAAAACGTAAATTATGAACATTCAACGCACTTTCCAATTATACTATAAATGTAATATGCTCGAATAATTTCCATAATAAAGATTTAAAATTAATTGAAAAGTTACAAACAAATACATTCATGTCATCCTAAACACTCGATCATTGGGAGCCTATACTTTTAAAACACCATTTAAACGGCATTTTCTATCCAATACACATTTATATGTACATAAATAACTTCATTTATTTCTTTGAATTTTAATTGGATTCAAAATTAAGTATCGCCATCGTAGCCAAGTTGTTTTATTTCAGTTTGTTCTTCTGTCTGACAAAACAATATTTTACAAGGATAGAAACCTATATGAATTCATATTAGTATAAGGCATCCAATATGATATAGGATCATTATTTTTTTTTTTCAACAAATTCTTAAAGTCATGTTGACTTATTTTAATTTAACTTTGTTAATACATTGACTGTGTAAATTTCACCCGCAAAAATTTTAGTTACAATAATATTTTTTTTTCAATTCTGCCTATTGATTGATAAATGCTGTGCATTTTTTAACGACATTTCTTAAAATAGCCAACTTTCGTTGTTATTTTTCTAAAACGTGAAATTTCGGTTAATCACAAATGTGAATAATTCTAATCTCTGCTAATAAATCCAGTGCGATATTCTCACTGCCACCGACTCATCTATGTTAAAAAATAATGTATGTTTAATCTCTGCAAATAAATCCAGTGCGACATCCCCACTGCCACCGATTCATATATGTTAAAAAAATAATGTATGTTTAATCTCTGCAATTAAATCCAGTGCGATATCCCCACTGCCACCGACTCATTAAAAAATAATGTATGTTTAATCTCTGCAATTAAATCCAGTGCGATATCCCCACTGCCACCGACTCATTAAAAAATAATGTATGTTTAATCTCTGCAACTAAATCCAGTGCGATATCCCCACTGCCACTGACTCATCTATGTTAAAAAAATAATGTATGTTTAATCTCTGCAAATAAATCCAGTGCGATATCCCCACTGCCACCGACTCATCTATGTTAAAAAAATAATGTATGTTTAATCTCTGCAAATAAATCCAGTGCGATAACCCCACTGCCACCGACTCATCTATGTTAAAAAAATAATGTATGTTTAATCTCTGCAAATAAATCCAGTGCGACATCCCCACTGCCACCGTCTCATCTACATAAAAAAATAATGTATGTTAAATAATAAGATATCCATGTCCTTCACGAACCGCCGCTGATAGAATAATGACTGTTAGATCGCCTCGCACAACATCATAATGAAACAGGGCGCGGTAATTTCTGTAGGCTGTAGTAGTAGGACTCGCCTCAGATAAGTAGACAATATAATAATATTACTATATATTATTATATGCATGTAGAGTGAGGTAAGTTGGGGCTATATGTATACAGTAGATACAAACAAGTTTGACGACATGCGCCAACGAAAGCAACACCACCACACCACGGATATCCTTGTTTGAAAAAATGCTATAAGACAGCTTACGAAACCGCAAGTGATGGGGTACCAAACCATCGACACGGCGGCAATATTTATCTTTTTTTATATTTTTCTTCTTCCTTGCCTCAAGAATGCATCGAAAACAGTATATTAACTAAACTTACTGGTTGGTAAAATTTAAAATGTAATTATTAGCTGCATCAAAAGGCTTAGAATTTGCACAAGAAAATGGTTATAAATTATCATTTAGGGTTGTATTACGGGAGTAATTTAAATAATGTAAGTAAAAGTTGAGTATTCTCGCAGTACGGGATCTTACATTTTTCTCAAATAACTCTTGTAATACGACCCTTAGTGATCAAATTCATTTGGTTACAATTTTGTTACAATTCACATTTTTTTGCAACGTGAAGTTGGTGGTTAACTCAATCTCTCGATGATTGGTCTGCTTTCATATAAGACAGTACCAAAGTGAGTGTCTGTTTCATTGTAAAGTATGTAGTGATAAATAAATAAAGAAAAAAACTGATTATGATGCTGATTAATTGCCATGAAACATAATGCATATTAAAATATGATGTTATAGCGGTATGTAAGTTGGGAGGAAGCTTTATATTTAATATGAATATTAACAAGATATCAGAAAAGGTTGCGAGTTTAAATTACGTGTTCCAAATCGTCTCCCAAAATACATACAACTATTTTAGATATTGCAAATTGTCTCAATCAGTTTAGTTGAATTTGAATAGAAATATTTGAGTGATGAAGGTTTTCAATTTAAAAGCAGACTTACGTAATAGCAATATATTTTCAGTTTGAATGGTTAACAATTATTACACTCGAAATAATGTTCGCGATGATGAGGGCGATCTTATTATTTAAAAGCAAAGCACTATGACTGACTGACTGAGCCGTCGGCTGATGAGCGAATGATGGTTCGCCGCGTTGGCTGCTCGAATTAGGAGGCGCTGTCTCTCGGTCGTCTTCGGCAATCTTCGTGAGAAGCGAAATCGTCCGAGCGAGATGGCGTCGTTGTTGGGGAGGTACATCCTCGCCACAATGTCATGACGTATGCTAGTGAACAAGCACGTGGCAAAAGACACATGATAGTAGAATAAATGCTGTAGAAATGAGATTACTAAAAAGAGTATGTAATATTAAACACATAAGGAGAGAATGCAAGATTAAGAAGGTAATTATATATTATGTAAAATTAAAGTGAATGCCTTGAGTTGGTTTGGACATATTGAAAGAATTAATTATAAACGACTGAACAAAAAATAAACATGGGTGTAAGATTTGAAGTGATTAGCAGGGGCCGCCCCAGTAATGACATGACCATGTGAATGATATTTTGAAAGAAGGAAACATATGAAGCGTGGACTATCGACGAGCATGTATGAGACGATGCATTAATGTAAATGAAGCCAGGAATGACGCTCGGTTATCTCTGCTTACCCCGTAAGAGACATGACATGATGGTATATATATATATATGTTATAAATCACAAATTTCTAATTGTCAATTCCCCAAGACGTGATCACATTTATGAACACTTCATATTTTTCACTCGCAATAAATTTATGACCAACACGTCGCAGCCTACTTGTACCGTCTACATTTTTGTGTAAACATATTTTAATATTCAAGATACAATTGAATTTCATAACAAGTATTAATATTCTTTGTACATTTCGCTACGGAGTGGCGATCAAAGCTAAAAGAGAGTTGTTAAAAATGACCTATTTAACTATGTCACATCCCACATTCATTTTTTGTTTTATAAACAACCATTTTTTACGTGAGTTTTTAAAAAAATTTATACTTAGAGGGCTCTCTATACTTCCTATATTCTAATTTCACAAAACTGAAATAAAATATCAACCTGACATACAATATACCTTACCGCACCACCATTATAAAATATCTCTATGTTTTTCTTATGTATTTTATATATTATTGAACCCGCATTTTAAATAAAGACTTAATAAAAAAGTAATCATATTAAATAAAGAAAAATGAACATTCTATGTACAGATGTTCCTATTTGGAAATTTACTGCCTCAAGAGACGAGTCTGTTCTGAGGCAGTACTTTTCCAATTATGTTTTTAAAAACAAAAGAATTAAATTTTTTAAATTGAAATACAACAGTCGCTTGTTCTCGTCATATCGATATTTTGATAATATCGATCACTGCAAAATATCTAAATCAAATTTACAATTTAAAAATTATATTTTATTAAGGTAGAAAGGTTATCGATCTATGGAGTGCAGTAAAGAATCAAGGTAGTATTTATTGGATTTGCAATACGATATTACGCGGGCGGCTGCAATACCCGACATCGTACGTAATAAGTATCGGTAACACTGACTAACACTATTGCTTACATACTATATTACTAAATGAATACCTACACAATGAACTATCAATACTTTTTACTACGTACAACTGCCTACTATCACCTATTAATTCATCGCGAATTACCTCTCTAGTAATATTGTATAACTGACCTAAATGGACTGTCGAAATAATTTCATTATTTATTTATTAACTGGTTGGTTGGAAGGAATTGCCTAATGGCAATAAGCCCGCCGGTGTACTATATATTGGTTTATATTATGTACAGAAAGATGAATAAATAAAATAAATAAAGTGCATTGATCTAGAACTGATTAATTTTCCATAGACAATCATTTATTTCTTATCTATGATTTCATCATTTACGTTATTTTTTTGTGTCCTCTCTACAGCCCAAACCATCAGTCCTATTGACTTCATATTGATATCATATATGTAAAATCCATACTAAATGCTGATTAGTTTTTCATAGATATCCATTAATTTCTTCTCTATGATTTCATCTATCAATATTTACAATTTATTTATTGTTTGAACTTTTGATACAATAAAAATACACTCTTCAAAAATGCATTCAGGGATTGTCAACCTTTAATGAAAAAATCTATTGTCTGTTATATCAATGTGAAATAAATTGCTTGAAAAATGTATATAACAAAAGTAAAATAGCTTGGGAAACATCTGTGATCAACTTCATATTGATATTATATGTGTCTCTATAGACAAGTGTATTTTTGATTCTTCACTATATCTTCCTCGCTGAGTAGGCAGTGAGAGCCGAACACCGCATTCTTCTATCTTGACATCCGTCGCCTCATCAACCATGATACACTGCCTCATAAATGCTCATATTGCTAGTAATGCAAATTATTACATCAATTTCTCAACAGGTATAATGTATAAAATGCATACTTTGAGTTTCGTGACAATGTTTTTGTATTAATGGTGAAAAATCTATTTTTTTTGGAGTCTAATACAAATATAAAAAATGCATTTAGGGATTGTCAATTTTTTTCAATAAAAAATATACATTTACTATTTAGTTGAGAGTTAAGTGTTGGCCACAACCCAGTCGTTTTAATTAATCAACTTCAGTCCATGTTTGCCCACTGAAAAACATAGGCTTCCCCTCTCCTACCCTATTAACACGTTCCTGTGCGATTTCCATCCACTGTGGTCCAGCGAATATTTGATGTCCATCCATCATGTTAAGTGGCTGCCCTTGTCGTCTCTTATATCTTCCCGGTCTCCAATCCACCAGCCTTTTTGTCCATCTCTTATCTTTTAATCCTACAATGTTTCCTGCCCACCTCAACTTTCGCATTAATATTCTTTCAACTACATCGAAGAATTTATGACTACCTATTTTCGATCTCAAATCAATTCCAGTTATATAGTTATGTCACGTTGCTATATAACTCAAAGTGCAAAGTATTATTTTGAAACCTATGAAATAGTATGTTATATAATCACCTCGCTAGAATTGTGTAAAACCTGAAATCGAACTAGTTTTGAATTCAGAACAAAATAACGTTTAAGCAGAGCCTATCACATAATTTACATATTTCTATGGCAAAATGTATTTGTAGTTACGATTATTCTGAGATCATTTTGTTTTATACTCGTATTATAATGTAATAGATTTTTACTATCCATACTATCATATAGTGCAGAGTCATGATTTCACAATTTTTAAGCGTATTTTTTTTCATCAATTTCTCAACGGGTATCATGTAGAGAGTGCACACTGTGAGTTTCGTCGAGATATGTTTGTATGCATGGAGTAGAAAAGTAAAAAGTAAAAAGGAGTAAAAAGGATAAGCCTACGGATTATCCTTTTTGTGTCCTCTCTACAGCCCAAACTTCCGATTGACTTAATATTAATATCACATGTGTAAAGTGCATAGACTTATAGCTGATTAGTTTTCCAGAGATATCATTTTGCTGACTTATAGCTGATTAGTTTTCCAGAGATATCCGGTAATTTCTTCTCTATGATTTCATCTGTCCAAATTTTCAAAATGCTCTCACAGTTTGGAAAATCGAGGTATTTTTATAACTTTTGGACAAAGAAATTTCCTGTATTTTGGAGTCAAATTATACAACGAACTACCTTTAACACTTAGACAAAACAGTAACTTGAAAATATTTAAGAGAGACATTAAAATTTGGATTAAAAAAAGGGCAGAGACTATATTAAAAATAAATTAATCACCTGAACTCTGAAAATACTCCCATAGTTATTAACCAAAACTGTAAACTAATAAGACATCTATACACTGTCTCAGAACAGGTTTCACCTAGTGAGACAGTTTATGACAATAGTAAAATATCTGGTAACTATTATGTAACCTAAGTTAAATATATTATATTGTATTAAAAAAAAAAATTTTTTGTTACTAGATTTAAGGAAAATTGTATTTTATATAATAAATAAATAAATAAAAAATAAATTTTTGAAATTGTGGTACAATAAAAATACACTTATCATAAATGCATTTAAGGATGTCGAAATTTAAAGAAAATAATGTATAGTCTGCCATATCAATGTGAAATAAATTTCATATTCGTATGAAAAATGTATATAACAGAAGTGAAATAGCTTCTGTATGGGAAAATTGAGTGATCAACTTCATATTGATATTGAGAACCGAACACCGCATTCTTCTATCTTTACACATATACATCGCCTCATCAACATTGATAAACTGTCTCATACATGAAGAGTTTTGTGTTGGCTACAACCCACTCGTTTTATATTTAGGTACTAGCTTTTATGTCCCGCCGTTGGCCAAGAATGTAAATTAGTGAAGGAATAAGCAATCGTTTATATAATATTGTCACAAAAAATATTTGCTAATTCGTAGTATGAAAAGTAGTTTGAAATTTAATTGAGTTTAAGCGATGTAAAATGTTCAAGTGATGGCCACAACCCATTTGTTTATATATATATATATATAAGTAAGTACATACAATTTCTGCACGCATGGAATATGGTAAATGGTTTTAAATATGACTGATCATAAAGAGACAACGTTGTAAAGAGTTTGGATTTGGCCACAACCCCTATTTTTATATATTGTCATCGAACGCAAATATGTTTTAAATATTTAGTAATTTTGGATGATGGGAAATGGCTTAAAAATTAAATAAACAAAAGTACTGAAAAGATTTCAGTGTTGGTCACATCCCATTCGTTTTTATATTTTTCGTCAAGTGTGCATACCTATAGATTATTATATTTTTGCACAATAAAACTGATCTACATTACAGAAGAAGACTTAAATAGTTTTTAATTTGAATATAAACGTTGTGAAGAGTCCAGTAATGGCCACAACCCCGATTTTTTATTATATTGTCATCAAAATCAAATATGTAGTTATTGAAAATTAAGCAATATATGATGATATAATAAATGGTGTAAATTTCGATTGAAAAAAGTATTGAGAAGATTCTAGTGATGGTCACATCCCATTCGTTTTATGTATTTTCGTCAAGTGTGCATGTTGTTTATAATATTTCTATACAATAGACTATAAGACTTAAAACTAACCCAAAAGACTAAATGAAAAAAAAGAATAAGTATAAGACTATAACAAATAGTTTGTAATAAAAACTGACCCAATGGTCTACATAAAAGATGCAATAGAGGAATTACACAATAGTAAATGTATTATGTATATAAAAAACTGACCAAATGGTCTTCATAAAAGAAGAAGAAGATGAATTGAAATATAGGAAATATTTTATATAAAATTCACCCAACGTCTACATTAAATAAGAAAACGAAGAATTAGACTAAAGGAAATAGTTTGTATAAAAACTAACCAAAAGATCTACAAAAAATAAGAAAAAGAAGAATTAGACTATAGAGAGTAGTTAATATAAAAACTGACCCAAAGGTCTACATATTAGAAGAATAATTATACGTCAGGAAATAGATTGTATAAAAACTAACGCAAAGGTCAACATAAAAGAAGACGAAGAAGAATTAGACTAAAGGAAAAGTTTGCATGAAAACTCTCCCTTGGTCTACATAAAAGAGGAAAAATTAGACTATAGGAAGTTAGTTTATACAAAATTCAACAAAGGTCTACATAAAATTAGAAAAAGAAGAAATACGTTAAAAGAAATAGTTGGTATCAAAACTGGCCCAGAGGTCTACATAAAATAAGAAGAAAAAGAATTAGATAATAGGAATAAGTTTGTATAAAAACTCACCCAAAGGGCTACATAAAAGAAGAGGAAGAAGATGAATTAGACTATAGGAAATAGTTTGTATAAAAACTCACCCAAGGTCTACATAAATTAAGTAAAAGAAAAATTAGACTATAGGAAATAGTTTATTTATGAACTGTCCCAAATGACTTCACAAAAGAAGAGGAAGAAGAATTAAACTCCAAGAAATAGTTTGAATAAAAAATCACCCAAAGGTCTACTTAAATAAAAGAAGAATTTCACTACAGGAAATAGTTTGATGATTGAATGACATGTGTATTGTAGTTAACCTAAGATAGTTTAATAATTTTCCTATACGAAATTAGTATATTGTTGGTTTTTAAGTAGTATTAGGTATGTAGGTACCTACCTTCAATGATGTTCTAAATTAATTCGAATTCGATTTATAACAAATTTTATTTGAATATCAGAATGTGTCCGTTACCATAGTAACCATAGAACATGTAAAAATATCAAATGGTTTGTAGACATTTTTTGAATAATATGTAGGTACCTACATTGGTTTGTTCGATGCCATAAAAATGAAAATTGTCCGAAATATCAAATATTATATACAAATTATGCAATTTTATTATGCCCATATCTTTACTAATAATTAACAGACTTTTATAATATACGTCTTAAAACTTGCTGTAATGTCTTGTGTTTCATTTTATTATTTCATAATTATATTTATTTCAAAGGTTTATTATTTTCAAGAACATATTCATTCGGTAGGAAAATGAAATATTGTATGAAAAGATATTAAAATGGCGGCATTTATGTACAAAACGCTTACTTTAAAAATAAGTTAAACATTATAATTATACAAAATATTCACCATGTTTTTCACTTAAACGCTAAGTTATACTTGAAAGTAAATTTTTTTCGTGTAAATACGTACTTCTAACTTTTAAACTAACAGATATATGCGTGCAAAATGTACACTTTTTTGACAGATACGACTTGGAAAATTTTGTATGAAAAAAATAATTATTGAAATATTTTTAAAATTCAGCATTTTTATCGCATTATTTTTAGCGTGACACTGCATCAGGTATACAGGTACACGTTCGCACATAAATTAGATTTTTAGATGCTCTTGGTTTTTCAGAAGGCGTGAGACAAACACACACACACACACATACACACACACACACACACACACACACATACACTAACATTTTGATTGCTTTATTACTTTAGATATATGTTGGTGTATTTATATAACAAAATAGGCATAATTTCTATCCTGTGATTAATCTTTTGGAACAATTCATTGATCCATAAACTGTATAGTGACGTATAAGAATGCAATTCACAAATTTTACGATTCCCGGACAATTGGCCGTACGTCCTTTTTACCGTATGGACAATTTATCGTGAGGACAATCGACCGTGAGGACAGTTGGCCGTGAGGACAATTGGCCGTGGGGACATTTGGCCGTGAGGACAATTGGCCGTGGGGACAGTTGGCCGTGAGGACAATTGGCCGTGGGGACAGTTGGCCGTGAGGACATTTGGCCGTGGGGACAATTGGCCGTGGGGACAGTTGGCCGTGAGGACAATTGGCCTTGGGGACAGTTGGCCGTGAGGACATTTGGCCGTGGGGACAATTGGCCGTGGGGACAGTTGGCCGTGAGGACAATTGGCCGTGGGGACAGTTGGCCGTGAGGACATTTGGCCGTGGGGACAATTGGCCGTGGGGACAGTTGGCCGTGAGGACAATTGGCCGTGGGGACAGTTGATCGTACGGACAATTGACCGTGAGGACAATTTATCGTATGGACAATTGACCGTATGGACAATTCACCGTGCGGAAACCATTTTTAGCATCAGAAAATTTTTTCTTTCTTTTTTCGTTTGAGTTAAATAAATTGCGTGAATAAAAAAATGTTCGTTTATGGCGACGAACCGATTGCCTTATTTTTTTATTTCAAGATACTAGGAGAAATCCAATATGTCGACAGTGATTAAAACGAAATTTTACAAAATAAGCGGTAATTATGTAGTTCTAATTTGCTATATTTTGAGATATAAGATGTCTGTTTTTAGACTTCTTCTTGTTCTTTTTTTCATTTTTCGAGATGGATATCGATTTATACTAATAAGAAGGTGTAGATTTCGAAACGATTTAAACTTCTTTGTTTTCTTTTGAAATGATGAGAAACCAATATGGCGGCCGTGATTTAAGGATGAGTTATCAAAGTGAATGATTATGTTGGGTTTATCGAGTTTTAATTTGCTAAAACTCGATAAACCCAATCGGCTTCGGAAAATTGTCCGGACACGAAATTTTACACATCGACAAATCACGTCACACATGCTCTCCTTTGATTCTGACTTCGTATATTCTCATTTATATGATCATGCCAACTCTTGACCGTCCGGCCCCTACATTTCACTCCACTCTTTTCAGCCTTGTGTACTTTCTTTGTCAGGTGTTCTTCGTTCATTCTCTCAACATGTAGGTACCGTCAATAGCAAAGCATTTATCTTCATTCTTCAAACAATATCTCTTTCGATCGTTCAAATTCATATTATATACTCATTCCTTATCCTGTCATGAATTGTTTTATCACATATCCGTCTTAGGGACCTTATTTCCATGTTGTTAAGTTAACTTTCATACATATTCTACAAACATAATTTTCGGGACGACCATTGCATTGTGCACAGCGAGCTTTTCTGGCCTTGAAATAAATAATTGGGTCAGCCATTATTGTGATTAAGGGGGAATATATACCTAAACACCCCAATTTCAAATTCCTCAAACATGTTTAACAGTGTGTTTCTAGAAAAAATAGAAAACGTGTTTTCAACATTTCTCTAGTGAATTTCACACTTTAAAACGTCACAATTTTAAAATTCAGCCTAAATTCCCGTAAAAAAATATTGAAAATATCATTTTTTACAGCATTTGAAATAATACTAATTAAACGTTTTGAATATCACGCTTATATTGGTACGTCCATGCCTAGCTCTTATTCATTAAGTTCGGTAAGTTCAAGGATAAAATTGATAATAAACATGTCACTATATATAATGGACGTGTTATTTTGAATAATTGTATTTATTAATCAATTGCAAAGATCAGTAGACCTATTATTGATTAATAAATTATTAATGTTGATAGGTTGGTACATATCAAGATTATTGTGTATTTACTATAATAACTAATTCCTATCGTGTTGGTAAGCTTGCTTAGTTGAAAATCTGGCGAATTAAGTTCTACTGAGTTGCTAACATTTCAAATGTTTCGCTACTCATAAATTAACCGAGTGTTTTTTTTTTTATAAATAAATTAATTCAATTCTCATTTTCTTTTGTTTTTGGGGATATCTTAAAAACCATTTTTATTATTCTTACTTTGTGAGGAATACTACAGAATTAATTTATCAAACTTATCGTTATCCATAGGTTTGTTGTTACATCTGGTAAAGTATAGTTTCTTACATCTGACAACACTGAGGGATAAATACATCATCATCATCATCATCTGTGGCTCCACAACCCAGGTCGGGTCTTAGCCTCCTGCAGAGCCCGCCTCCATGACTGTCGATCCTGCTACGCATTGCGCCAGTTATGGACGCCGATGTTGTTCGCATCCTTCACCACTCCGTCCAGCCATCGAAGCTTCGGCCTTCCAGCTTTTCTTCGTCCCCCCGGTGCACCATTCATGATCCGTCTTGGGACGTCCTCCTCGCTTATTCTTTGGACGTGTCCAGTCCATCTGAGTCTTCCTATTCTTATTTCTGTCACTATGGTTGCCTCCTTGTACAGATCATACAATTCGTAGTTGTGCCTGATACGCCACTCTCCATTGTCACAAGTCGGGCCGTAGATCCTCCTCAGCACCTTCCTCTCAAAAATTTCCAGGGCTCTTTCATCAGATTTAGCGATTGCCCAACATTCTGATCCATATGAGAGTACTTGCCGAATTAGAGTCTTATAGAGGAGGACTTTCGTTTTTCTGGTGAGGTAAGGGATAAATACAGTCTTATAAAATACACTATGAAATGAAAAAAAACAGACCAATTATTTTTGTCCACAATTGATGTACATTAAATAATCATAAAAGTATGTAGAATACAACAAAAATAAATTTAAATATAAATTTTTTTTTTAAATTATAACATAATATTCATATATTCATATATTATAAGAGCTAGGCATGGACGTACCAATATAAGCGTGATATTCAAAACGTTTAATTCAATATATGTATGTACCTACATATATAAAATCACAATGACGAGTTTATTACCACGGGGCGATCTCATCCAACCATCCGAAAATTTGGTAAAAAAAATATATGGCATCTAAAGAGAAAAGGAAAAAACAACTATAAAAAATTCTCAATAGATGGCGTTACAAAAATGGTTTCTTCGTTACTTCATAAATGGCGATGGTTTTTTTCAGCTTATTTTCAAACGAACATAATAATTATTAATTAAAATATATAGAACTTTCAAAATTGCGTGGATAAGGGAACTCAATAAGAAGACATAATTGGTGAACGTTGAGCAAGCGCATAAAGTAATCACGTAAATCAATTTCTCTGAATTTCAAGTATTGGATATAAGACAACTATGAACATACACAATCTTAAAACATTTCAACTCGAAATCGGCAAGACACACTCTAGGACAACAGGTACACCAAACTAGAACCAACATTAGTACCTATACTAATGCAGGTACCTAGAACCATTACAAACTATGGACATAGACTTTATGCTTTATTGGCACCTAAAATGTAAAACATCTTCATCAAGGAATCACAAAATTAAAAAAAAACTTCTTCCGCTAAACTCGAAAATACACTGATTTCACACTGGCTTCTTACTATAAAACGCTAAGACTGCGAATATTATGTGTTCGTCGTACTACAATAGTTGAGTAATAAAATAAATAAATTTAATATAAAACTATTACATAATAATTCACTCTAGCACAGGCCCATGCGTTAGTAGAGTGGATACATCGATGTGACTCCAATGACTTTTATTAGCATTTTATTGGTTTTTATATACCTAATATGTATTCCTTTAATTATTGTCACTCGTAACCAATTTTCTTGTAATTGAATAGATTATAAATAATAATAAAAATCACCCGATGACAGGTCCTAAGCCCTGTATGTGCCTTGAGTTCCAGATTCTTCTATAATATTACAACTTCGTCTCTATTGATATGTTAAAAATGTATAAGACGATGCATGAATATTGATGAGGCGATACATGCGTGTCATGACACGAAAAAACAACGTTCGGTTCTCTCTACCTACCCCGCGAGGGACATGGCGAGAAACAATTATATTTATTTTTTTTATTTTATTTTATTATTAGCCTTTTACACAAACATAATAAACATTATTAAAACATTATAAATACACACAATAAAACAAGAAGAGAAAAAATAAAAAAAGAAGAAATAACATAAAAGAAATGAAGAAACATAAACTAAAGCACAAAGATACTATCAAACAATTCAAATTCAATCCGAAAAACCAAAAAAACCAAATAACAGCATGTCAAACATGACAAATACAACAAAGCAAGAGGATCAAATAACAGTAGGTATGTCAAACATGACAAATACAACAAAGCAAGAGGATCAAATAACAGTAGGTATGTCAAACATGACAAATACAACAAAGCAAGAGGATCAAATAACAGTAGGTATGTCAAACATGACAAATACAACAAAGCAAGAGGATCAAAAGAAATGGAAATAGCATAAAATTATATATACAATAAAAACAAAAAGTTTAGTAAAAAAATATAAAAATGCCACGAAACAAAGCAGCAAATAAGATGTTAAAAATTACATATAACCCTATCTATACATAAACGCATAGTACATAACCTTATCTATACATAATTTTTTCAATTTTCAATTTTATTTCAATAAACGGCTTAATAGCCGTAACAAATGAAATAAAATAACAAATGAATAGATGGGTCGATGGCAGAGCGGTTAGCGAGCTGGGCTAGTAATCCAGTGATCGCGAGTTCGAATCCTGCCTCGACCGATTTCGTTCACCTATAGCACAAGCATTCATTTGCTTATTTTAGGGAACGTATATAGATGTATATGTACTTGTTTAACAAGGACATATTCATTTTTTACTATTTAAAACGAAATAATAAACAAACAAAAACAACACAATGAAAAAATATACATGAAAAAGATAATGTTAGTAAAAAAAAAACAAAAAAATGTTAAACATGTAAGTAGGTATTTAAAATATGTGTATGCAGTGGACTGTTTTGATTTGGACTCAAAGTAATGAACTCGACAAGTGTCCAACAATGTTGCCAAAGACAATACATAATAGTCAAAGACTAGACTGCTTTTATTAATAAAAAGTGAAAATGTGAACAAGGTGCAGTGTCTGACTAAAAGGACCTTGATTTCTTTACTTGTCATTTAATTTATATTGCTCTCGAAACTGGTCCAAAGACCTATGGAATGCTACTGTGCGGGAAGTTCAGTATATAACTACGTCTTTTTATTGGTATTTTTTTTTCAATCGTTGATAAACAATTCTGATGGGTGGTGGCAAGAGCGGTTTGCGCACTTGGTTAGTAATTCTGCCACGAACGATTTCGTTCAACTATAGCACAAGCATTTATGTTTAATTTAGGGAATGTATGAGGATGTATATGTCCTTGTTACAAGTATACATATTCATCCTTTTTTGAAAAAAAAAACAAAAATTCAGCTCAACTATCTGTCCATAAAAATAGATACGATGTATTACTTAAATAAATTGCCATCATGAGTATATTTCAAAATAGGTACTCCATTGTTTTTACTAATAATAGATATAAGAATTCCTAACGATCTTAATCCTACGGTAATTATTTTCCTTAATAAATAATATTTCTAAAAAAAGTAAATATTATTTCTGGCGCAGTTCAGGGGTGACATATTTGCGAGAATGCTATTACCTCATGTATAGGGACTGATGTTTCATCACTTTAAAAAAATCAATTTCTCAATAGATGGCGTTACAAAATAGTTTCTTCGTTACTTCATATATGGCGATGGTAAAAACAGCATATTTTCAAAAGATCTGTTTCTTATTACAAAAATATATAGAACTTTCAAAAATTTCATTGATATTGAACTCAATAAAAACGCATAATTGTTTAAAGTTGCGCAAGCGCGTAAAGTGATCACGTAATCCAGTCGATGACAGGTCGTAAGCCCTGTAGGTGCCTTGAGTTACTGATTCTCTTATAATATTCCAACTTCGTTTCTTTTGAGATGTATTTACTTTTATGCTACTTCTACCAAACATAAATTATATTATTGATGCAGGAAAACAATATTAATTCATGTCATGAATTTTTAATTCATACCATTCACTTATGAAATAAATATAATGTATTGTATTAGTTTGTTATTCACTTATTAACATTTCCAAACAGTTTGATAATGTTACAAAATTGATCCAATTAACGACAAAACTGACTTGTAGTAAAACATGTCTTAATTAGCCTTTATATTTAATTCAATCGACAGTTCTCAGTTTATATCTGAAACATTATGTTTCATTATGCGAGTAGCAAATTAATATACAGACAATGAATTTCCTTTATTATATACTAGCTTTTATGTCCCGCCGTTGGCCAAGAATGTAAAATTATGAAAGAAAAAGCAATCGTTTTTATAATATTGTCACCCAATTATTTTGCAATATCAGACTATGAAAAGTGGTTTGAAATTTGATTGAGTTTAAGTATTGTAAAATGTTCAAGTGATGGCCACAACCCATTCTTTTTTATATATTGCTATAAAGTGTGAATGAAGTATAATATTTATACAATTTCTGCTCGCATGGACTATGCGTAATGGTTTTAAATATGACTGTTTATCAACGTTGTAAAGAGATTGGTTTGGCCACAACCCCCATTTTTAAATATTATCATCGAAAACAAATTGTAATGTGTACCTATTGAAAATTTAGTAATTTTGGATGTTGGGATGTGGTTAAAATTTGATTAAACAAACGTAGGTACTGAAAAGATCTAGTATTGGTCACATCCCATTCGTTTTTATATTTTTTCATCAAGTGTGCATTATATTTTTGCTCAATTTGACTGAAAGTCTTCATTAACGAAGAAGAAGAAGACTTGAACTATAGTAAATAGTTTTTAATTTGAATATAAATGTTGTGAAGAGTTCAGTAATGGCCACAACCCCCATTCTTTAAATATTAGGTGTTGAAAATTATTCAAAATAGGATGATATAAATGGTTTAAATTTAATTAAACAAAAGTATTGAAAAGATTCTAGTGCAGGTTATATCGTCACATCCCATATCCCATTCATTTCATATGTATTTTCATCAAGTGTGCATATCGTTATTAATATTTCTGCACAATAGACTATTAGACTTAAAACTAACCCAAAAGACTAAATAAAAAAGAGAAAAATAAGTATAAGACTATAAGAAATAGTTTGTATAAAAAACTATTCCAATGGTCTACATAAAATAAGTAAAAATACATATACCTAATAGAAGAATTAGACTATTGGAAATAGATTGTATAAAAGCTCACCCAAAGGTCTACAAAAAAGAAGAAGAAGAATATTTAGACTATTGGAAATAGTTTGTATAAATACTGACCAAAAGGTCTACATAAAAGAAAATGAATAAGACTATTGGAAATAGTTTGTATTAAAACTCTCCCAAAAGTCTACGTACTTAAATGAAGAAGAATAATAATTAGACTAAAGGAAATAATTTTTATAAAAAAATGACCCAAATGTATACATAAAAGAAATAGTTTGTATAAAAACTGCCCTAAAGGTCTACATAAAATTAAGAAGAAAAAGAATTAGACTCCAGGACCCGCCGCTTCAGGCCCTTCAGTACCTCCCGTCCCTTTAATCCCTCATTACGTCCCTTCCCATCAGGCCCTTCAGTACCTTCCGTCCCTTCAGGCAGTTTTATACCTCCCGTCCCTTCAGGCCCTTTAGTGCCTCCCTTCCCTTCATTACATCCCGTCCCATCAGTCGGTTAAGAAAAGTTTAAATCCAGAAACCATCCTGGAAGAACCGCGAAGAGATGAAAGAACCTTCTTTTCCCAGGATGCTCTACTTAATAGGTAAAATGACTAAATACACGAAGAAGAAGAAAAAAGTTTAAACCCAGATACCTGCGAAGAGATGGAAGGACAGTTGGACCTTCTTCTCCCAGGATTCTCCAACTTCATAGGTAAAATGAGCAAAAATACACGATGAAGAAGAAGAAGAAGAAATAAGTTAAAATCCAGATACCTGCGAAGAGATGGAAGGAAAATTGGACATTCTTCTCCCAGGTTAGTCCACCTTCAAAGGTAAAATGACCAAATAGACGATGAAGAAGAAGAAGAAAAAAGTTTAAATCCAGAAACCTGCGAAGAGATGGAAGGAAAATTGGACCTTCATCTCCCAGGATAGTTCATCTTCATAGGTAAGATGACCAAGTACACGTTGAAGAAAAAGAAGAAAAAAGTTTATATGCAGAACCCGTCCTGGAAGACCTGTGAAGAGATGGAGGGACAGTCGGACCTTCTTTTCCCAGGATACTCCCCCTTCATAGGTAAAACGACCAAATACACGAAGAAGAAGAAGAATAAAAAAAAAGTTTAAATCCAAAAACCATCCTGGGCATACGCTCGACAATTCACCAAAGTTTCATTATAATCGGACAAACGGTTGATAAATAAATAAATAAAATAATTTTCCTATAGGAAATCAGTATAGGTATATTATTGTTGATTTGTAAGTAAATAGTATTAGGTAGGTACCTACCTACAACAAACTTCTAAATAAATTCGATTCCTAACAAATTTTATTTGAATATCACATTCTTTCTGTAGCCATGGAAACGATTCGAACACATAAGTAATATCGAATGGTTCGGATACATTTTTTGAATATGTAGGTACCTACATTGGTTTGTTCGATGCCATAAAAATGAAAATTGTCAGAAAAATCAAATATTATTTACAAATTATGCAATTTTATTATGCCTATATCTTTACTAATAAATAACACATTTTTACAATATATGTCTTAAAACTTGCCGTAATGTCTTGTGTTTCATTTTATTATTTCATAATTACATTTATTTCAAAGGTTTATTATTTTCAAGAACATATTCATTCGGTGGGAAAATGAAATATTGTATGAAAAGATATTAAAATGGCGGCGTTTATGTACAAAAGGCTTACTTTAAAAATAAGTTAAACATTATAATTATACCAAATATTCACCATGTTTTTCACTTAAACGCTAAGTTATACTTCAAAATATATTTTTTTTGTGTAAATACCTACTTCTAACTTTTAAACTAACAGATATTTGCGTGCAAAATGTACACTTTTTTGACAGATATGACTTGGAAAATTTTGTATGAAAAAAATAATTATTTAAATATTTTTAAAATTCAGCATTTTTATCGCATTCTTTTAAGCGTGACACTGCATCAGGTATACTGGTACATGTTCGCACTTAAATTAGATTTTTAGATGCTCTTGGTTTTTCAGAAGGCGTGAGACAAACACACACACACACACATACACACACACATACACTAACATTTTGATTGCTTTATTACTTTAGATATATATATATATATATATATATATATATATATATATATATATATATATATATATATATATATATATATATATATATATATATATATATATATATATATATATATATATATATATATATATATATATATATATATATATATATATATATATATATATATATATATATATATATATATATATATATATATATATATATATATATATATATATATATATATATATATATATATCTGATCGAATTCATATTATTGTCTAAAATACTGCTGCTAATAAACTTTGATTTTGAACTGAGGGTATTTATGGTGTTCACAAGAATCGTTCCGAAAATTTTAAGATGTAGGTACTGCTACAATGTTTGTAGTTTTTGAAGAATATAAATTATCTAGTTAGGGTGTGAAATATATAGGCAGTTAAACACAAAAATTAAAAATTATTAACAGTTATAGTAAGTGAAGTTGTTGGAACATTACGTCTATGCAGGTGTTTTTAAGTAATATTGAAACCTATGTATGGTGCAAACTGGCAGTTAAATAATAAAAATGTTGGTACAAAAAGGCTGAGGCTCATTTATAGATATGCTTTTACTGTGGGTTATTTATCTAAGTCTTCCAATGGTGAACTTTCCAAAACACTCGTAATAAAAAGAGGTGGCAAATGTGTCAAATTAAAATTAGTATTATACATCCAGAATCAAATTTTAATTGGTTAAACGGTTGTCCTGATACAAAGAAAAATATATGTAGAAACGTTACCAATTTTGTTGTATATAAAAACAACTAGTATACCGCTGATTGTTTGGTTGATATGTCTCATTGAGATCAACAAATGATTATCTATAGTAAATTTAAAAATATATACCAGAATCTAACTTCCAAATAGCGAAAAAGTAACCTCTTGATGAAATAATATCGGAAAACAAGTATTATTTCTTGCTCACATATTGATTCATACGTAAAATATCGGAAAACACGTATCATTTATTGCTCACACATTGATTCATACGCAAAATATCGGAAAACATGTATCATTTCTTGCTCACACATTGATTCATACGCAAAATATCGGAAAACACGTATCATTTCTTGCTCACACATTGATTCATACGCAAAATATCGGAAAACACGTATCATTTCTTGCTCACACATTGATTCATACGCAAAATATCGGAAAACACGTATCATTTATTACTCACACATTGATTCATACGAAAAATATCGGAAAACACGTATCATTTCTTGCTCACACATTGATTCATACGCAAAATATCGGTAAAAACACGTATCTTTTCATGCGCACGCATTGATTTATACGCAAAATGTCAGTACCTAAACAGAACGTCAGTGTAACCAAATTACTCATTACAAACCAGTATAGAGCGTAGATACTATTCTAAAGAGGTTTTTTTTTACTTGATAATTGCAAGACTCTTGTAGCAATATCAAGACCACCATATTATATGCAAAACCATGACTGGGTAATTGTTTAAAAGTACTGTCCCTGGCCGATCGTAATAATTTTTATAACTTATGTTTCTATATATGTATGATCGTAATAATTTTAATAAGAAACCAACAATTTTTATTATAGATACATTTCTTCATACATTTCTCACAATTATATGATGGGTGGTGGCAGAGCGGTTAGCGCGCTGGGCTAGCAACCCAGAGGTCGCGAGTTCGAATCCTGCCACGACCGATTTCCATTCACCTATAGTACAAGCATTTATGCTTAGTTTAGGGAATGTATAAGTACTTGTTATACAAGGACATTATTCATTCTTTAAAAAAAAAAAAAAAATTTTTAAAGCATAACCGCCAAATAAAATATATTTTCCCATAAAATATACGCGTTTATCTATCAATTGATATAAAAATTATTGCGATCGGCGAAGGACAGTACTTGCAAACAATTACCCAAGATTAATTGTCAAGATCAAAAACTCGCCTGTGGATGTGAGACTTATCCAATGTCTTATAAAGAGAGTTCCAGGCAACTCAACATGTGTGAGGTTAAACTTGAAATCCTCACACGTATGGGCGTGACACCTATGAACGAGTAGCAGCATAATAAATATATCGTATGTGCATAAACTGCTAACCAGGAAATGATCTGCTCTTGTCCGAACGTATGGACATTTTAAATACAAACCGGTGTAAGGTTTGAGAACTGGACTAGTGGGTATAAGGTAATAATAAAAATAACTCACTTGTGTTTTATTGACATTGAAACTAAATTCTCTTTTGTGCTCACTGAGACGTGAAATTTATACGTGGAATCACCTCGGTTAGTTCGTGATAATATTTTCGGTATGGTTCATAACGCGGAACTAAAAGAAGTATGTTACCCACAACAATGAAATATACTGATTCTATCGTTGTCGTAAATGTAAACAAATCAATATGATTGCATAACGTTTTCACACGATTATTTAATATGGAATTATTTCGTTGCTTATACTAAAGCCAGATTACGCCATAACGTGAAAAATTTGATAAAATTAAGTTGAATTATGGGAATTATGTTGTAAATCGCTGATTGATGTTAACGTAGTTCGTCCAACTGTCGATTCGTTTAAGAAAAATTATTTCTCTTGATGAATCGATAGTATTAAGCCTAGATACGCGAGATTCGTATGGCCATATGTATATTTTTCATGTTTTTTTTTTCAGCTTTTTAGTCAAAAAACACCAACTTAGAGGCTTCGCAGAATATATGTTCTGTATATGGATTAACTCAGAATTCGGAGTATAACATTTAGTGTGTGCTTGAGTGTGTCCATCTCCCTATATAACTTTTGATCCACATGATTCACATCGCCTAAAATTTAAGAAAATATAGAAAGTTTTAGGACTAAAAAACTTTTTATCTCAGAATTTCTGATTTTCGTTCCAGTCATGGGATATCAACATTGGAAATTTTATTTCATTTTTCAATATATATTTCAAAAACCATAAAAGCTATGACGCTGAAAATTTTGTATAAATATATACAAATACAATATCTCGTTATGGTTTTGACAAAATAGATCCACGATTTCTCAAAATTCTTTTAATGAAAAACATTTTTTATGATCAATTTTTGTGTTTAACTGCCTATATATTTCACACCCTAACTAGATAATTTATATTCTTCAAAAACTACAAACATTGTAGCAGTACCTACATCTTAAAATTTTCGGAACGATTCTTGTGAAAATTGAATTTAATGACGACATCTTCTTCTTCTTCTTCTTTTCCCTCGCCTTATTCCCATTATTTGGGGTCGGCTCTCCTAGTCCGCATTAAATGACGACATCGTTTCATATAATTTGTAAGGCAAAATACACATTTTCTACGGGGAATCCCAATAGCTTGAAACTTAATCTCCATACATGCAAATGTAGATATAATCGAGCTGTTTACAAAGTTAAAAGCTTAAAGATTCATAAAATACATACAATGAGGTCTACATAGAAGACGGTCTGTGACAGAACAACGTCTGCCCGGACTAACTATGTAGTATTGTACAAAATTGGCGAGATCATTGCCATTTTGTCATCGTATTGTAAAACAATTTTTTGTTTATTATTTACTTCATTCATGGCTTTTAAACACAAACTAAAAGACCTCAAAGATATATTAATAATAATTCTCAATAAACAAAACGTCGACTAAACACGTTTTGGCCTATCGGGTTCTTTCATAATGCAGTTGTTAGGTTAGGTTCTAAATAGATAATATCTAGTGACTGAAAATATTACTGTATACGCCTAATGCACTATGAAACTACGTTTTAATAAGCGTAACTATCGCGTGCGTGAAAAAGGGTTTAAACGCGATTAAATTTAACGGAAACCCCAAACCCATATTAAGAACAAATCTGACTTTAACTGAAAGACATATTACGAATGTTCACTTTGATTTTATGCACTCTTTAAGCACATAAAAGATTTATTTCTCTACGACACATAGTTATAGTCATTTTAAAAAGTGTAAAAAAGATTTTATTAGTTTATTTAGGGGAATATATTATGCTGAATTGTAAAATTGTGTGACAAGCATTCACTAGAGTAATGTTGTATTTTTTATGAACACGCTGTTTAATATATTATATGAGAATATTGATTTCAAATTTGGGGTGTTTATGTTTAAATGGCAATAGGCAGGTCATGTGGCAAGACAAAGGGATAATAGATGGTCCCCAGAATTCTGAATTGGAGACCCTATCATCAGCGCCCTTGGTATGATCTTGAATCATTAAACGGCGCTATACAAATGACTTATTATTATTATTATTATTATCATAATAGTAGAAGTTAGGGAGACCACAGAGGAGATGGACTGACGATATTGTCGAACTGGTGGGACATGGGTGGAAGCAGAGTGCCCAGGATAGAGAGAAATGGAAAACCCAGAAAGAGGCCTATATCCAGCAGTGGAGTGAAAGGGGCGGGGCTAAAAAGAATAAGAAGAATATGTTTAAAGGCCCTCTTAAATCAATGAGGTACAAAACATTCATTTTTATACGAAATATGTACAAAATTACACCTTTCTTGAAGTGAAAACAAGATAATGAAACAGACAAACTAAAAATTTATTTGTAAACATCTGTAATCCATTTTGTGTTATATATTCTGAAATCTGTCGCAATAGTTATTAGGTTAATTTTCTTCGTCATTATTTTATTTTCTGTTTTCGTAATAATATGGTATTTTAATAACGAGAATATAAAACTTAAGAACTATTCAAATTATTTTCCAATACATTTGACGGGACATGTTTCGATTCCTATAATGTCTTCGTTTAATTTTACGACCTTTTTAATGAGAAAATAACAATTAATAGACAGTTTAAGTATCATTCTAAGGAAGCACTTTGAAATAATAAACTGAAAATTATATAGCGAACGTTACAGGCAAAATGGTGTTTTTGTATACCATATTATTTTATAATTTGACTGAACGTTAGATAATCTAACACTGAAAAAAACCCTAAAAACCCTGTGTCAATTATCAAAATATATTTAAAAAAACAAATTTTGTACCATATACCAGATACTATGTACTTAAAATTATTTTTTTAATGGATATTATATTTCTCAGTGAAAATTTTAAGCTGTAGGTACTATTAAATAAAATATATACCTAGTTATAATATAGTTTCTAGCAAACTATCCAAAATACTATGTCCAATTCGGTAACTTTTTGTACTAAATAGATAATATCTAAAATTTTGAACTAAATATCATTTAATGATTCGGCGGATATTTTGTGGTAGTTAATATAAACCTCGCTTCACAGACAGATACACACAAATTCAACATGTTAGTCTCGACACGCCGGTCGATGGAAGGACAGCGCTTCCGAAACATGTCGCGAAGTGACTCAAAAAACAAGTGGTTTATAGCTAATTAATAATTCAAAAATGGTTTTGAACTAAAGGTCATTTGAACTTATTTCGTATTCAGTAACTGATGTTATTCCTAAATCTTAAATCTACAAAATTGTTGCTCCTTTCTGATTATAGTCCATGTCTCTACACCGTAGAGGAAGAGAGAGAAGACAAGATACTTGATAAACCTTACCTTGGTGTTTTTGGTGATTCCATGATCTTACCAAATTTTGGTCATCAACCGTACCAGTTATTGCTATTATATATTCACTTCTAGTCATGATTGCTACAAGAATTCTATATATGTATATAGCGGCGTAAACCTGTGTATTGTTAAAAAATAATTGTCTACTTATTTTAATTTTTGTTTTTATCAAGCAGATTCTGTTATTTTTCACAACAGTAACAAATTAGGTCCTTCTCCCTTCCTTTTTCCTTCCCTTCCTTTCCCGTCACGGGCAAATATGTGAAATATATGAATATATTATAGTAATTTAAGGTATATTTAAATTTACTTTTTGTTTTATTGTAGGAACATACTTCTATGATTATTGTGGACAAAAGTAATTGGTCTCTCTTTTTTTTTATTTAATAGTATTTTCTCTGTTTATCTTATAAGACTGTATTTGTCCCTTAAATAAATAAAGAAATAAACAATATACGAGCATAAGAAGGGGACCTTTTTTTATATTTAGAAGGCTTGAAGCTTCTTTTAAAACTTTTTTACTGACTTTTGTTGAATAGCTTGTGTTCTTTGTAATATATTGTAAATTATTTTATGCAACTGATTCATCTTAAGATAAACAAAATAACTTGACCAAAACCTGATTGATTCTATTGCTAAGGACAAAGTATATTGTGTAAATAATATTTTAAGGCAGTGCAATTTGAATACTATAGCTTTCACTTCACCATAAAATGCCAAGTTCTGACCTCAAAATATCTCGAGTGCAGCGTCATTGTATCATTATTCTATGCATAACCATTCAATGTGCATTTTAAAAATTGATCGGTTGGACCTACTTTATATTATTCTTTATTTTCAAATATCAGGATACGAGATTGATAAAAAAATATATCCATATCATAAGACCAGGGAGGCAAGTCTGGTCAACCGGCGAAATCAAAACCATCCAGGTTTACCCATATCATGGATTATCTTGTGGAGTTCTATAACATCTTAACACATTATAGAACTCCATAAGATAATGTTATTCCATAATATGGGTAAACATGGAAGGTTTTGATTCCGCCGGTTGACCACTCCCCCCCCCCCCGATTTCTTCTTCGTCTCCTCCTTTTCTTACCATTTTTATTTTGTTTTCCTATCATTGATATGACCTGCTCTTATATTCATTTGTTTGTACTTTATCTTTTGTAATCTGAATTTAATTCTGGTTGGTTGGAAGAAATTGTTATTTAGCAAAAAGCCCGCCAAAGTTAAAATTACATGTAGAGGCATTATTAATAAATTCATAATTCTTGAATAAACTATTCCCAAAAGGATGATAGTTTCGCTTTATAAGGACATGTAACTAAAATTATCTCTTCTATTTTTTCAGTCAGTTCTTTTGATAATTCGCGTTGCTGGGATTGTTTGAAAGAGATTGTCTGATGGCAGTAAACAACCTTTTGTGTATTTTAAAAATAATGAAATACATAAATTAACGCTTTTTCAATCGCAAATCAAAAGTTTGCTGATATGTAATAAATACATAATATGATATTCATATTATTTATGTATTATCTATATATCAGCCTATTATATATGTCCCTACCATCACGCCATGTCCCTCACGGGGAAGACAGAGAGAGAAAAAAAATGGATGATTTTGTCTGCATAAACTATTGATCATAAATGCTTCCATTAAAATTTATTAAGTTTAATAAAATAAAAAAACTATACCTACGTATTATTCATTATTATATGAAATTAAATGTAACATTTATATATTATTCAAAAATACATAAATGACAGTCAAATTTTTCGTTCAAAAATTGTCGTTAGGAAATCTGTCCTGATACGGATCACTAACAATATTCCTGTAAATATATGTAGTATATAGTATCCAGTGCTAGCCAAACCAGAGTTGTTATCTTGAAAATTATATAAAATAATACAAAATAATGACAAGAAAAAAAAATACATCGAGGTTCATAAAAATTAAAGGATAGGTATATTTTTTAACAGATTTTTAATTATCTCAATAGAGACGAAGTTGGAATATTTATTGTAGGAGAACCGGGAAATCAAGGCACCTACAGGGCTTACGACCTGTCATCGGCTGGTTTACGTGATCACTTTATGCGCTTGCGCAACGTTCACCAATTACGCATAATTGGTGAACGTTGCGCAAGCGCATAAAGTGATCACGTAAACCAGCCGATGACAGGTCGTAACTCCCGACAGGGAAAAAAATCCAATGTTTGCGCATATGCAATAATAAAAATATTGGATAGGTATATCAAAAAAATATAGTAACGTATTTTGTGATTTTTTCAGATAAAATTTTAGCAAATTAATATTTAATGAATCATTCAACGAACCATTCATTATTGTGTGATTGAATTTAATCTATAGCATTATACACTCAATGCAGGAGATTGTCTGTTAATTTGGAAGGACAATTAATGCACTTCAATATATCAAAATCCATTTAAGTCTCAATGACGATCAAATAATAATATAAATGATTTAAAAAGAATAATATTTATTACGTTGTAATTTATAAATGTTTAAGTGTAAGCATAATAGCAATTTCACAATGATAATTCTAAAGATTTTTCACTTTTTCCAACTTTTTATTTTTATTGACAAACATTTTTTTTAATTGCGTATATGCAATTAAAAAAGAATATTCGAAGAACTTTGAGACTGTCATTTCTCGATACACTAGTATTGTAAATAAATAATATAATGTTTGTTTAAAAAAAATTACACACACATAACATCACGCCATGTTCCTTACGGTGTAAGCAGAGAGAACCGATCGCCATACTCCTCTAATTTTGCACACATTCCTTGATACATATACATATGCTTCGTCTCAAACATGCTCTTCGGTTGTTCAAGATTATTTTATTTCCTTCAAAATATCATTCACATGGTCATGACATCCATTTCTGGGGCGGTCCCTGCTATTCACTCCATCTCTTACAGCCAAGTATATTTTTTTGGTCAATCGTTCATTCTTTCAATATGATGCGTGCTAAATTAATATTTGTCATGGTACCTTTAAGTTGCCCGTGAAATGATAAAGAATAATATAAAAACATCCGATTGCAGTAAAATAGTGTCGTAAACTATTTCATATGGAGCTAAAATACAATATTCGCTTTTCAGGACATACAATTGTAATATCTAAAGAATTTACAATCAAAATTAAAGCATTGAATAAAAAAGGCGTAAATTTTTTTTAATTTTTATTTTTTAAAGTTGGGAATGTAATAAAAAACTTTCGTTTGATTAATGTGTTTTTAATCAATCTTAAATTGGTTTTTTTTTTCTTCTTCTTAATTGACTATTTATTTTGTATTACAAATATACGTTTAATCAAATATCACGCATATACACAACACAAAATATTATCACAAAGTGAACCATACACATGAGATGTATTATTATATGTAACTAATAATTTAACATTCATACACAACACCGACTTTTGGCAACAAACAATAATTTCTATACAAAACAAACTAATTTACACTTTGCTGCTGAAGGAATAGCTGAAACCGTCTGGTGACCTGTTGAGGTCCAACTTTCCTGGGGGGAAGAACCTGTTGGACTGCTCGGGCTTCTCCGGGGAGAAAAGTTGCTGCGGTCTGGGGGCAGGAGCGCTGTATTGCGGCTGGGCAGGGGCGCTGTATTGCGGCTGGGCTGGGGCACTGTATTGACTGGGGGCTCCGCTGTATTGGGGCTGAGACCTCGGGGCTGAATAAGCTGGTTGCTGGACGCCGCTGTACTGTTGCTGAGGAGCTGGGTTGTATTGTGGTTGAGGAGCTGGGTTGTACTGTGGCTGAGGAGCGGCGCTGTACTGGGCACGAGCGGGAGCAGCATTTGTCTCTCTCTCGTACAACTCTGGGTAGTACTGACCATCATCTTCGTTGGGGATGGCGTTTCCGGAGCTGAACTGCACCGGAGCGGGGTTGTAGTTCTGTTGGGCGGGTGCTGGGCTGTATCTTGGGGCGGGGGCGGCGGGTGCTTGAGGAGCGGGTGGGGCCACTGGAAGATGATCTCCGGAAGCGACGAAACCGTTCTTTCCGGCTGTGTAAGTCACTGTCCTCCTCTGTCCGGAAGGATCGACGTAAGAGTAGCTTCCTCTCCTGTTTCCTGCGGCGTCACTTTCCTCTTTAAAGTCAACACCATCCTCTTGTGTGTACGCGGCACCGAAGGTTCCGTCTCCGCTGAGGTACCTCTGCTCACTGAGGATAGCGGCAACTCTTGGGTCATCCACGTACCTCCCTTTCTGCGCCTGCACGGCGAGGACCAACACACAAAGGTACGCAAGCCTGAACATGGTGTGTCTGTGTTACTGCTTGATGTCGAGCGGGCGGAAGACGCGGTTCGAGTGACTGCCGATTGGAGTGGCGGAAGTCTTATATACCGGGACATCAGCCTTGAGCGGTTCACTGGGGACGGGGTACGACAATGTGACCGCGAAAATTGAAAATTGAACCCAACACACAAATAATGGAATCTTTCCGGCAGAGAACAAGTTTTGATGAAGGTCCTCGGAACCAAATTAATATTCCACATGAAAGGCCTTTAATGTAAATGAGATGTGTCCAGTTTCCAGGGAGTACTTACTACCTATGTATCAATTAAAGCACGTCATCTCCTTTATGAATTTCTTATATCCTTTTAATTCTACCGGAAGAGAGCTTTGAACCACTTTTCCTTATTTATTATGCGAAACATTTAATTTAATTAATTATTTTACTCGTTCTATGTATGAACAATTTAATATGAATAAATTTTAAAACAATTTATAATTTATTTTTGGATTTATCTTTGTTTTTAGGAGTTTTATTTTTTTACACTAGGTGTTGTTTATTACTACCTACAAATCATTTTTTTATACGAAAGATTTCAAAGCGACCGCTACTTCGTCAGCAGTCATGACGAAGAAACAGTGACTTACTTATCAATTATTTAGATTTATTTCTGTCAGTTTAATAAGTTCCTTTTTTGCTTCTAAGGTATAAGGTAATAACATTTTGATATCTGCCAGAAATTGCAATAGATAACAATTAAGAAACGCATGAAACATTGTTCAACTGGCTGGCCACTGAAACATAGTGGTAAGTCGATTGATATCTGGACTTGTTTCCTCAGTTCTATTCTCAGCGGATGAGAAACAATAGTAAAAATCTTATGCAATCATTGCTTCTCTAGGTTGATTGAAAACATTTTTTGTTGTAATTAATTACTAAACGATAAAACAATTGCACAGGGATAAAAATGAATAAAAATTGTAGTATTTTATGAAAAATCACATAAAACATAAAAAAAACATGAATTGTGAGTAATATTTATTAAAGATTAAATGTATTATTTATTCTTTAATAAATAATATATTATATTAGTCTATGCAAGTATGTGTCAAGACTATATGACTTACAAGACTATTTTTGCACATCTGCACAAATATAGGTATATTTGTGACGTTTTATTCTCTCTGCCTATCTCACGAGGAACACGACGTATTTAATCGATATTAAAAATATATAGCTATAATTACATCAGTTTGATGACCTAGGCTATGTTATGAATAATATCATAGTTTTAATATAGCACAGATAGATACAAAATCATTGACCCTATGGTCAAATTTGTTTCCGGTTCACCTCGTATATCATGGTATATTTATCTATGGGTGTGGAAGTCAAGAATATTAAGGCGACTACAAACCTGAATAAAAACCTTTTTTTTTGTTCCCGTCTAAAACATATATTTTTGACGGATTATTATTTTGTTTTTAAGTCTATGGGTCCTTGTTTTTTATAAGAACTCTATGTTTTTTTTTAAAAACACTTTTATAATTCATTCAAATATATATAAAAAAAATATTGTATTAAAAAAAAAAATTTAATATGATGGGAACTTATTATGTGTTTATACTTAATATTTTTATATACTTGTGTTTTATTTGTCTTGAGGAAGCAGCGATTGCCTCTTAATCAGTCGTATAAAATATGTAGTGCCTCGTAGTTTATGCAATAAATATAATTGTTATAAATAAAACTTGTGTACATACTAAGGTATTTAAATTTCAAAGAGGAAATACTTTTACTGATACATATAAAAATGTATCATTAGCATCCGATTTAAATTACGAAAAGCAAATACTTTTACTGATACATATATAAATGTATCATTTCTATCAGATTTAAATTACGAAAAGCAAATACTTTTACTGCTACATACATAAATGTATAATTACCATCCGATTTAAATTTCGAAAAACAAATACTTTTACTGCTACATACATTAATGTATAATTACCATCCGATTTTAATTTCGAAAAACAAATACTTTTACTGCTGCATACATAAATATATAATCAACATCCGATTTTAATTTCGAAAAGCAAATACTTTTACTGCTACATACATAAGTGTATAATCAACATCCGATTTAAATTTCGAAAAGCAAATACTTTTACTGCTACATACATAAATATATAATCAACATCCGATTTTAATTTCGAAAAGCAAATACTTTTACTGCTTCATACATAAGTGTATAATCAACATCCGATTAAAATTTCGAAAAACAAATACTTTTACTGCTACATACATAAATATATAATCAACATCCGATTTTAATTTCGAAAAGCAAATACTTTTACTGCTACATACATAAGTGTATAATCAACATCCGATTAAAATTTCGAAAAACAAATACTTTTACTGCTACATACATAAATATATAATCAACATCCGATTTTAATTTCGAAAAGCAAATACTTTTACTGCTACATACATAAGTGTATAATCAACATCCGATTTAAATTTCGAAAAGCAAATACTTTTACTGCTACATACATAAATATATAATCAACATCCGATTTTAATTTCGAAAAGCAAATACTTTTACTGCTTCATACATAAGTGTATAATCAACATCCGATTAAAATTTCGAAAAACAAATACTTTTACTGCTACATACATAAATATATAATCAACATCCGATTTTAATTTCGAAAAGCAAATACTTTTACTGCTTCATACATAAGTGTATAATCAACATCCGATTAAAATTTCGAAAAGCAAATACTTTTACTGCTACATACATAAATGTACAATTACCATCCGATTTAAATTTCGAAAATCAAAGCAAATACTTTTACTGCTACATACATAAATGTATAATTACCATCCGATTTAAATTTCGAAAATCAAAGCAAATACTTTTACTGCTACATACATAAGTGTATAATCAACATCCGATTTAAATTTCGAAAAGCAAATACTTTTACTGCTACATACATAAATATATAATCAACATCCGATTTTAATTTCGAAAAGCAAATACTTTTACTGCTTCATACATAAGTGTATAATCAACATCCGATTAAAATTTCGAAAAGCAAATACTTTTACTGCTACATACATAAATGTATAATTACCATCCGATTTAAATTTCGAAAATCAAAGCAAATACTTTTACTGCTACATACATAAGTGTATAATCAACATCCGATTTAAATTTCGAAAAGCAAATACTTTTACTGCTACATACATAAATATATAATCAACATCCGATTTTAATTTCGAAAAGCAAATACTTTTACTGCTTCATACATAAGTGTATAATCAACATCCGATTAAAATTTCGAAAAGCAAATACTTTTACTGCTACATACATAAATGTACAATTACCATCCGATTTAAATTTCGAAAATCAATGCAAATACTTTTACTGCTACATACATAAATGTATAATTACCATCCGATTTAAATTTCGAAAATCAAAGCAAATACTTTTACTGCTACATACATATGTAAGTGTATAATCAACATCCGATTTAAATTTCGAAAAGCAAATACTTTTACTGCTACATACATAAATATATAATCAACATCCGATTTTAATTTCGAAAAGCAAATACTTTTACTGCTTCATACATAAGTGTATAATCAACATCCGATTAAAATTTCGAAAAGCAAATACTTTTACTGCTACATACATAAATGAATAATTACCATCCGATTTAAATTTTGAAAAACAAATACCTACTTTTACTGCTGTTTTCATTTGGTATTCCCTCGTTTTACCTCACTTTGTAATTTCCTTGGCCTATAGTTGACCTATGTCAGTTTTTTATATTCCTTTATCGGTGCATCGGACGATCTCATTTTGCGACAATGAGAGAGCATATTTTAAAAGGTGTGTAGGAACCTTAACATTTAATATTACGATCATTACCACGTTGAGTGGTAGTATATAAATTTCACCTGTAAAGTAATGAATGATTGATCTAGTTATTCCTAAAAGTAATCTAATTTTAATTTGTATTTGGATCTAGTTAGAGCCTGGCCAATAAAGACAGGTGTAAGATCTGCTACATTTATTATGATTGTGGCCAACACTTAACTCTTTACAACCTTCTACATAAATTAGTTTACAATCAATATTCATTCATTCATACCATTCATGGCATATCCCACAATGTGGGTTAACCAGCGACAGGTTTGCGGGTGTGCATTACCTTATAATAGGAAACAAGACACAAGCCACACACAGTCTTGTCTCACCTAAAGAGGCAATGTATTCAGAATGGGTGGTGAACCTCATTGCTGAACTTTGTAAGATGTTATTGTTGCCTGTTGTATTTTCGATTACCCGGCTCTTACGGGACACCCGAAGACGATAATAATAGAAAATATTGGAAGCACTATTCCATATCGGTTCTTAACATCATATTCTGTTCAGATTTATTAAATAAAATAAATTTTCATGCTCCGTTGCGAAATGGCAGATCGACCAACTTGTTCTACGTTCCACGAAGCAACACCAATTCAAATCAAAATGAATTTATCAAAAGGACATGCAATTTCTATAATGCCAATCTCTCGGGCAGTATCTCACATTCTGATGTATTCACTGCTAGTCATGATTGCTACAAGAATTCTTTAGATAGATGCATAGCGGTGTAAACCTATGTATTGTTAAAAAAAAACAATTTGTGTACTTATTTTGATTTTTATTTTTATCTAGCAAATTCTATTATTTTTCACAGCAGTAACAAATAAGGTCCTTCTGCCTTCCTTTTTCCTTCCCTTTCTTTCCCGTCACGGACAAATATTATGTGAAACATAAGAATATGATGTAATAAATTTAAGTATATTTAAATTTATTGTTTGTTGTATTGTAGGTACTTCTATGATTACTTATTTAATGTACATCAATGGTGTACAAAAGTAATTGGTCTGTCTTTTTTATTTCATATATTTTCTATGTTTATCTTATAAGACTGTATTTGTCCCTTAAATAAATAAAGAAATAATCAATATACGACCATAAAAAAGGGACCTTTTTAATATTTCCTTCCCTCCTTTCCCGTCAGGGGAAAATGTGTGAATATGTTATAATTTTAGGTACCTATATACATACTTCTATGATTATTTAATGTAAATCAATTGAGAACAAAAGTAATTGGTCTGTCTTTTTTTTATCTCATGGTATTTTCTCTGTTTATCGTATATGACTGTATTTGTCCCTTAAAAAATAAATAAATGCAAAAGTATATAATAAATACAGATTAACCTACATGAGATCACAGTTTGATAATTTTCTTGTCTGATAATATTTTTATTTTTATTTTTGTAATTTTATTTTATTTTATTTTGCAATGCTTCACGAACAGCTAACAGATACTATGCCAATTATTAATTTAACACGCACTCAAAAACAAGTTGCCACATTCTGGAGACTAATGATTTTTAACGTATAACAAATCCAGACTAAAAACACGATTAAAAACTGTATCTCCACCGACAATCTAACCCTGGAACTTTTGCTCGGGAGTAAGATATTCAACCAGCTGTGCCATGAATGCCGATAATTTTGAGAGTACACCAAATACTTGAAATGATGTTTTAAGGAAAAAATATTTAAAATTTATTAAGTTTATAATGAAATAGAGGTAATAAATTCGTTTATGAATATACCATAAACCATATCTCATAAGTGTAATTTGGTGAGAATCATTGTATTTTTTTAATATGAATCAAACGTTTAATTAATTGCTTACATAAATAAAGATTTAAAAGAATACTTGAAGATTTATTTCTCAGCATTGTCTATTAATAGAATAACCACCTTCCGTATTCATCATCATCATCATACCAATAGGATGTACCCGAAGCAAACGTTTACCATTTTTTTTATTGTAAAAATAATTAATTATTTTAATATACCTACATATAATACGAATAAAATTTAAAATAGCTGACAGATTCACTTTTTCATTCACTTTATCATGATGACTCCAATGAACTTTTTTTCACTTTAATTCACTTTTTTAATCTGAGTACAATAGTTAAGTTTTTATTGTTCAGATACTTATTAAAAATGCAAATAGTAACAACCTATATATCTCCAGTGAAATATTATAATAATATATACACTGCTAGCCCTGGGACAGGTATAAGTACCAAGTTGGGCAGCAGTTATCTATTTTTGATGAAGCTTATTTAAATGGTGTGATAAAAAGTAAATAAAATTATAAAAAAATTAACGTATATTTATTTGGGAATAAAATGTTTCAAATTCCCTCCCAAATGAATTAAAGCCGATAAAGGAATATAAAAAGCTTAAACAAAAAAATTAAAATTGCATCTAACATTCTAAATTGGTTGTTTTCGATTTGTTGTTGTTATGTTTCAATTGCCTGTATTTCCTTTTTTTTATTTTTTGAATATGTGTTTGATATGTTTCAATTGTCTGTATTCCTTATTTTTCATTTTCTTTAATATTTGTTTGATTGCTTGTTCATGTATGACTTTGATTTAATTTCTTTGTATTTGATATTTTTTATTTGTCAGTGTAAGTGATTCTCTCATCAAGCACAAGATTGCAATCTTTTTGATGAGGCATTGCAAAAAAAACTTGAAAAAATTACTATACTTTTTAATTATATTTTATGTGTATTGGAACATAATATGTTAAATAAATATGAATATATATAAAAGTTTGAATCAAAGGAAAATGTCTTTTGTGAAATAAAACCTCAACATCTTCTGTCGAAAATAGGCACACACATATTTTTTAATGAAAACGGACACCTTAAGATTATCACGAACAATGATACTAAAAATACAATACATATATGTATATCAGTATACATGAGCAAATATATGATTGCACATCTTCTTGTGTTAGATTACCTAGGTGTAATTTCAATTCAAATTAAAATATTTCATTTATTAATCACATGACGAATAAAATTATTGAATCATCCTCTTCTTCAACCATCTCTGCATTGCTGGGTGAAGGTCTTTTCTAATAACAATATGATTGGAGGATTCGTTAAGACGTATCAAAAGATACGTATTTGATATAAATAACACTTTGTATTTACATTTTTATTCTATTGCATAATTTTTATGAAATTTGAATTTGTTTATACTTTTCTTGTAAAATTAGTTATAGTAAAACCCTTTTTTATTTTTTTATTGTAAGTAACTAACAAACTAAAAGTCCTGTGAAGTATATGTTTACATCAATCGAAAGAGAATATGAAAATCTACCGGCTTAGTTTTTTATATCATATTATTTTTATAACTTTTTATTTATTTAAAAAAAACCTCTACATTTTATCTTTTCTTCACGAAAAAATGTCGTATATCACGTATTAGGTGATAAACAATATTTTTTCGTGTTTCATACATTAGATGGTAATGAAGTGTGCATTTTTGCGTACATCCGTATACTCAGGGTATACAAGGGTCTTATTATGATACCTAGATTAAGATTTATATAGTTTTAGTTAGTTTGTATGTTTTGTGAAATGTGGCTCACAATAAAACACGAGAAATTCTCTTTTTGAAGTTGAGCCATACATAAATATGTGTTAACATTTTACAATCTGTAAATATTTTGTATTTTATTATGATTTTTGTAAATAAATAAATAAATATTATCTTCTTTGGGCTTCTCGTTATTATCCAATACCCGCTTCAAGGACAATACGACATATATTTTTTTAAAGAATGAATATGTCCTTGAAGTAACAAATACAAATACATCCTGCATAAATGCTTGTACTATAGGATGAGAAAGAAATCGGTCGTGGCAGAATTCGAACTCGCGACCACTGGATTGTTTTATGATATCTCTTACGTATGTTTGTGTGCAAATTTAGATTTGTTTTAGTCTACTTGATATTTGAGCATGTTTTATTCACACGGAATTTTCTAAATTTGATGAATTATTATGATAGTCTCAAAATGAATATTTTGAAATTTGTGTATTTTTTTCTAAATATTTCAAGTTTATTGCGCAATTAATTAGTGCCTTTAAGAGTTGCGTAATGTTAAAAATTAGACGGCCAGTTATCATATTGTTTACAAACAAAAATTATTTTAATCCAGGTATTAACAAGTATTAACTCTTATGACCGTAATTTTTCTCGTTTAGATATAGACGAAGTTTTGCTATTATCTTGGCAATTTTTAAAGTGAAAAGGATCTCTTATTCCAAAGTTTTTAACTCATACTTTTCATGTCTTGTTTGTCTAGTTGTATTGATTTGCACACCTGATTTAGGCAAAGACCTCGTGTTCGATTTCCGTTTATTCCGTTCGATTAAGTTTATCCACTGCGTTTTCAGTACAGATTTGTGAATCGATTAAAATAAAATCACAAGTCCTTTACATGTGTCAAATATGTAGTTATTGAATACAACATAAATATATATTAGGCATACAAAGTGAAATAAAAATGAGCCTCTTAATTGAGTCAACTAGTAATTTGACATAGTAGGCCTATAATACAAAAATTATATGAAAAATAAGTCTCTTAAGCCTGTCGACTAGATTGAGTACAGAACAAATTAATATTAGACAAAGTACAATACAAAATTAAATGAAACGAGTGGGTTGTAGCCAACTCTCCACTACATAGCAAGTGTTCATTTTTTCTTCTTGAAAGGTTGACAATCTCTAAATGCTTTTTTATTAAATACATTTCTATTAGATTCTTAAACAAATATAAGACAAAAGTTTTCACAATACACCATACACACAAAAACATTGTCTCGAAACTCATAGTATGCACTTTCTACATGATACCTGTTGATAAATTTTAAGTAAAATTGCATAACTATAGCAAGATGAGCATATATGAGACAGTGTATCAATGTTGATGAGGTGATGAATATGTGTCAAGAAAGAAGAATGCGGTGTTCGGTTCTCACTGCCTACCCCTTGAGGGAAGAGTAAAAAATACACTTGTAAATAAAGACCAATACCATATCAATATTTATTTATTTATTTATTTATTTTATTTTGGGAAACAAAACAGCTGTTACATATTTTACATTAATAAAAAAAATAATAATCAGGAAAGTAAGCCAATTACATTGTTCCACAGATTAATATACATACATAATAAAGACAATTCATTACAAAGTCAAAGACAAAAGTGTGGTGTAAGTGTACAATTGTGATGTGTGTGTATGTGTGTGTGTGTGTGTGTGTGTGCGTGTGTGTGTGTGTGTGTGTGTGTGTGTGTGTGTGTGTGTGTATTTTATGAAGCGAGGGTGGGACATGAAGAAAGGTAGGAGAGGAGGAAAGGGTTAGTTGTCATATTAATATAGTATTGGACATACCAAAAATTATACAATTTGGTACATAAAGTATTCATTATAATATTGATGATAGTTGTTTTTTTAATGATTGTAGGCTATTGTTAAAAATATCTGGCTTATGATTAAGGTTATTGTACATATTGCAGCTGCGGTTAATAAAAGTGTTGTTTGCATAGTTTAATTACTCCATTTTCCCATACAGAAGCTATTTTGCTTCTGTTATTTACATTTTTCATACAAATATAGACCATATAATTTTTTTCTTTAAATTTTAACAATTCTTGAATGTATTTTTGAAGAGTGTATTGTTGAGCTTTTTCAAAATTTGGACATGCGAAATCACAGAGAAGAAATTAACGGATATCAATGGAAAACTAATCAGCTCTAAGTTTATGGACTTTACATACCTAATATTATATGATATCAATATGAATTCAATCGGAGTTACGTCTGGCCACTGTTGTGTTATCGTTTTTTTTTATTATTTTTTTTTCCATAACTTTTCGGGCAAATAACAGGTAGGTACTATGTCAAATATTAATTTAACACGCACCCAATAAAAAGTTCCCGCATTCTGGAGACTTACGATATTAATCATCTCACAGATCCAGACTGAAAACACAATTAAAAACTAACTGTGTCTTCACCGGGAATCGAACCCGGGACCTTTGTATTAGCAGTCAGATACCAAACCAACAGAGCCACGAAGGCCGACAGATTTTTCATACGTATTATAAATTATTAGACCATGCAGCAGGCACTCTTAAATGGAAAGTTGATATGACATTCATGTTGTTTACATATAATTATATAGTAAACATATTTAAATTGTATTGTCAATTTATGTCTCATAAAAAAATCGTCTGACTGCATGTCCCAACATAACTGTGCGGACCACAGACCTAGACCTTGAACCACAGTAACGTGTAACATTTGTATTAAAAAAATACATTTTCACCACGTAGTTTGTGGTAGTTTTTTTTTAATGAATATGTCCTTGTTAAACAAGTACATATACATCTTCCTACGTTCCATAAAATAAGCATAAATGCTTGTGCTATAGGTGAACGAAATCGGTCGAGGCAAAATTCGATCTCGCGATCACTGGATTACTAACCCAATGCGCTAGCCGCTCTGCCATCGACCCATCATTTTTAATATTTTTAAATATCCATATTTTTAAATATACAAGATTTTTTTCATTTTTATATGAAAACGATACAAAAGATTTCAACGCATGGGTAAAAAATAATAGTATAAAAATCAAATCACCGACTTCAATTCAAATCAAACCATTTATTTTGTTTACAGGACAATCGTTTTGACTCATTATGTTAATTATTTTCATAGATATAATTTAGCTATAGTTAATTTAATATCGCCCACAAATCGCTCTTCTTCAATTCCTTAGACAAATACAAACCATAGTGGACCACCGCGCCGTGGCAAATTGGTTAGCTGCATGGCTTCAGGGTTGGCGTCCTAGGTTCGATTCTCAGTAGAAAAGAAAATTATTTCAATTAATTGCTCACGCAAAACATGCTTCTCTTAAGTGGAATCTATGAACACTTTGAAGAAATAACCACTTGGTTACTTGGTTACAAAATAAAAGAAAAAAATACATATATATCATTTACCTTTATTTAAAAGGATTAAATTTAGATTATGTTTAGATGCAGATTTTAGAAATCTTTAGATTGAAATCAAATAATGAAGAGTTTTAATTTGTACTAAACTTATTGACGATTTAATAGTAAATATAGATTATAACGAATTTTATGATTGAATGTACATTAAGATTAAGATTTGATTTTGATCGAGTATTCCAGGGTTACTCATGATACGATCTTAATTCGTTCTAATCTTGTCTTAATCCTAATAATGAATAAATCAGTATAATCGTAGTATAATCTCAATATTAATCTACATTCAATCACGAAAATTCGCCGAGATCTTAGTTAAGTATGAAATTTTCCGATCTTAGCCTTAACTTAATCAACTTCATGAGAAGCACTGCAGATTAATTTATTTTTCAGATTAAGCTTAGATAAAAAAGTATTAAGATCGTGTCACGATCAGCTCTGCTGATCATTTTTATTTTCATGTAAGATCTATTTAAGATAGAATTCATTGCTATATTAGTATTAAATTTTTATATGCAAAATAACATTGAAGTGAATGTGTGGCAGTAAATCAGAGTAAAGAATTATTTTATTAATTTATCGCAAAAAAATATTTTACACAAGAAAATTACATTAACAAAATAGAATTCAAACACATCAAAAAGAGATGAACTCGTGATTTGAAGGGGGGAAGGAAGAAAGGAGAATATTGTTATTAAGTGTATTGTAAACTAATGTAGGGTCTATTATTGTGCGACGTAATTTTAAGTTAGTAATGTAGGTATGAATGTATTACTATGACGTTTTAAATGCATTTGCTTTAGGAATTTGTGCTGAATTGTTGTCCCTAATTTTCTGATGCCTTCATTTTTTTTAATAAAGCACAACCACCAATAGAGGCGAATTTGTGAAGTATGCACACATTGGATAACAGGCATCAGGCATCCGAGTCTACATGTTATTATGGCCTATATAATAATTAGCGGAAGGCAGAAACCAAGAGGCTGGCAGACAACAGAGATATGTAAAGAGATGGAGAGCTTGGTGCAAACCAATCCTCGGATTGTGACCATAAAAATGACTGAGAATTCCAAATAGGTTAGGCTAACTCCCGTAGACTTCGGACTAATGAAAAATCAATAGCCCGTTCAGTGCGTTTAGGACAACTGTCTCCTCCTATCTTTCCTAGTTCTTTTATTTTATCAGCTGTCTTATTTAAGTGTTTTTTTTTATTCATTTATTCATTCATACCATCACGGCATATCTTACAGTGTGGAGTATCTAACGACAGGTGTGCGGGTGTGTATACCCACACACCAGTCTCGTCTCACCTTAATAGGCACTATATTCAGAATGGGTGGTGAACCTCATTGCTGAACTATGTGAGATGTTATTGTTGCCTGTTGTATATTCGATTATCCTGCTATTACGGGCACTTTAAAAATAACAATAGAAAAAAATGGAAGCACTATTCTTAGCCGGTACCTCACAGCTTTTTTTATATAGTAGTAAATTAATTATGTTTTATTTGTATTTTTTTGTAAGAAATATTAATTATCTTATTGAATAATGCATGGAGTTTTCACTGGTCCACTAATAAAGCAACGCATATAGCCTGTTTTATCATTTGTGTAGACTGTATAACCATCAATAACTCACTATCAACCAATCAATAAATAGCTTTAATTTATAAACAATTATTATTGACAACAACATCTCAATAGGGACGAAGTTAGGATATTATAGAAGAAAATAATATCACTAATATCATTCGACTCCCGACAGGGAAAAAAATTAAATGTTTGCGTATATGCAATTAAAAAATATAAACAATTATTACATTTTATAACAATTTTTTGCAGTATTTAATAGTTTGTATACATATTCTTCATTTAATTTACTCACAACAATGACTCTGCATACTATCTGTTATATGGTATCCAACTATGGAAAAGAGACTGCCCAACATTATTGTATCAAAAATAATAACAGTTTGTTACTGTGGCTAAGCCCAACTTGAAAGTCCCATACATTATTATTTGAACAAAAATACTTCTATGATATGACCTTCAAGTGTTATTAAACATTCTTTAAATTAACATTGACCGTACGCCTTAAAAAACATACGCAATATAGAACGAATTTTATATACATATACACAAACACGCCTTTTTTATTTAATATATTCAATTACGTCATGTCTCTGTTATTGGGTAAGGCAGAGAAAATCGACCAACATACACTTTTGTTTTCGAATATTTTTTGCTAATAATCAAAAAATTTCGATTTACCACATTATTCTGCGATACAAAGGTAATTTCTTAGCGAAAAATTCGAAATCGGATCGGATTTGCAGTAGGGACGATGCATGAATGTTAAGGAAGCCATGAATATTTATTTATTTATTTAATTATTTAATTATTTATTTATTTATTTATTTATTTATTTATTATTTTTTTTTATGTATTTATTTATTTATTTATTTATTTATTTATTTATTTATTTATTTATTTATTTATTTATTTAATTATTTATTAATTAATTAATTTATTTATTTATTTATTTATTTATTTATTCGTCTTTCTGTAGGTACCTAATATAAACAAATATACTGTACACATATTTTATATTTATTATATATTTGTATTTATATTGATATATTTATATATTTTCGGATCTAATTGATTATGTTCCCGCAAAAAGGCTTCGTCTTTGTGGGATCATATTCTTACTTTTGACATATAAGATATTCTAATATAACCATTATAGTAAGGGTTTTAAAAACTAATTAAATAAACTAATTAAATATTTTTCATAGAATAAAATTTAGTTTAATTCAAAATATTATATTTTTATTTATACAACCTTAAGGTTAATAACCCGATCACAGATGCAGTAGGTACGTACAAATATCAAGTTTCGCGCCCATACAAATTATTTATAAGGAGGTCGTGTTGAAGGATTACTAGTTGTATGTAAATAAGAGACAATTATGTAAGTCATATGTATCTGAAACGCTCAAAACATCTATACCTACATGCAAACACAACATCATTTCGTGACCCTTTTGGAATAAGCACAGAGAACCGAGCGCCTCAGTTGTATTCTTATTTTCATTAAATATTTTCATAAAGCCGAAAAAATAAACATTTTTATTTTGCATTTACTATGGAAAAATGTCAAATCCAAGTGAAAATTATGTCGGCAATCCGATTGGTGCGCCTTTGTGGATGCACTGCCACAAACAAATCCGTCTGATGATCAGCCCGCTGCGCTTGTATGGACACTAACCTTTAATGCAGTAGGTAGATATGATATAATCACAAAGAGTACAGTATACAGAACTGAAGTAAGCTATGACTTTAGGCCACAAGATTGGTACACAAAGTGAAGTGGAACGGGAGTATCCCAAAAATATTCAATGTTTAAAAACAAATCGTATATTTTTTTTAAATAATATGTCCTTGTTAAACAAGTACATATGCATCTTCCTACAAGCCCAAAATGAAGCATTAATGCTTGTAAATCGGTCGAGGCAGGATTCAAACTTGCGACCACTGGATTACTAGCCTCTGCCATCGACGTATCTAAATTATATAATGTAACATTTATAGTAACATTTACTTACTGTAATATAATAACACATTTATATAACAGTAAACGCATTTGTTTTTCGAAATATAAATCTTTACTTTTGATATATGTATGTGTTCAGTACACAAATGGTCGTGTTCACCAAGGAACATCAAACGAATCATCAACTATGTATGTAACTACCTGCTCGGAGCTCAAATTGTTGTGTGCATCACTAAATGAATTTGTATTTTACCAACTTAAAACCAACATTCTTAATTGAGCCCTAGACTCAACTCTCCTTAAATTTCCGGTGTACAGGAATATGAACTCAAGTAAAATTCTTTAGAAATATATAAAAATCTAAACACATAATTTATCTTTTTTCTTCTATTAAAATATAAATCAAATATTTTTAAATGTGTAGTTTACAATTTTTCACAAGTTTTTGAAATTGTTTGAAAAAAAAGTAATTATTTATTTATTTATTTATTTACTCATACGGCATGAATTGCCTTTTACAAACATACATTACAATATACATACTTAGAAAAAACATAGAAACTAAAAACAATAAAACACTAAGTAAAAGGAAACAAAAAAAAAGAAAATATAACAAAAAAGTCAATAAAATAATATGTGAAGCAACTAAACATAAAAAAAGATATACAAAAATAAAAATTGAACACAAATCTGCAGAAGAAACAGTGCAACTTAAAAATACATTTGTTTACAATAATATTTACAAAAAATAATAATACTAATACGTAAATAGTCAAGACTCATTCATTATATATAATCATTTCATTATATATGTAACTAGTTGCATGTAACACATGAGATCCAACTGTCGATAGCGATAGTATGTATAGTTGAAGAATATGTACCAAACTATAAACCCATAGACACAAATTATTGAATATTTTCAGATATTTTGTTTTCTATACAACATATGTAGGTATGTATGTCAAGATAGGATAGTATGGAGGAAGATCCTTTTTCCTACCCAGAATATGCAAATAGCATGATGGTATGTATGTATGTTTGGAGATGAAGTATCAAACTATTTAGTCTTCTTACATATTGTGTATAGGCGACTGCCATACAAAATGTATGAAGCGATGTCGTCACTAAATTCAATTTTTAAAAAAATTGTTAAAAAAAATTGAGATCTTCTACTACAATGTTAATATTTTTTATAGAAAATTAAATTATCTAGTTGGGGTGTTTCGGCTTTTTTCGATAATTGTAAAAGTTTTGGAAATATAGGCAGTTAAACTCATAAATTTATCATAAAAAAAATATTTTTCTTAATAAAAAATGTTTGAGAAACCCTGGAATTTTTTTGAAAAAATTAATTTGAGATTTTGCATTTGTCTATGTTTGTACCAATTTTCAGCGTTCTAGCGTTTATGGTTTCTGAGATATATGGAAAAATAAAATAAAAATTCAAAAGTTGATAACCCCTGACTGAAACAAAAATTTAAAATTCCGAGTATAAAAGTTTTGTAGGCCTGTTACTGTTTATATATTCTGAAATTTTAGGCTCTGTAAATTGAGCGTATCAAAAGTTATAAGGGGGGGGGGACACACACACAGACACACAGACACACAGACACACACACACACACACAGACACACGAAATGTTCTACTCCGAATTCTGAGTAAATCCGTGTATGGAACATATATGCTGCGAAGCCTCTAAGTTGGTGTTTTTTGACTTCAAAGTTGGAAAAGCCGTGAAAAAAGTAGACCTCTCCATACAATTCTCGCGTATTCTGGCTTGATACATTGTCGATATGTTAAGAGAACAAAGTTCTCCTGAACAAATCGACAGTTGGACAACAAAATCTTGTATGCACCATAACCCAATGCAAAGACATCGATCTGCTCAAACTTATTTGGAAGTCTCTGCATTGGTGAGCCAAACAAATAATTTGAGAGGTATATTTTGTAAGGCGAAACATTCACTATTGCGAGTGAGTCTTAGTAAGTGAATCTGTGACAAAAGACGAGGACAATCTACAACGCCATTCAGTAATCTATGAAAAAAAAGCAAGATCAGCTACTACTCTCCTTATCTCCAATGCATCAAGAGAGCAAAATGATCTCAAAAATTCATAGTTGATGTCAGTAGACTGAATTCCCATCTTAAAATTGATGTACCTTAAAAACTTGTTTTGAACTCTCTCAACGTTATAAATATGAACAGTATAACACGGACTCCAAACAATCGAGTTATATTCCAGTCTGTGCTTTTAGTCGCAAAAGTCGATAGTTGTACGCAGGCGATAGTTATGTAAGTGCTAAACGAAAATTCGAAATTTCTTTGAATATCAAGATAAAAGAAAAAATAAATTATGTAAAACAATTATCAATTTGTTTTGATTATTTCTCTTCATATATCACATACTACCTATGATACAAATTGTTCTTTTGATATACAGTGATATATCACTTTCTTTGTGTTAATACTGGCCGTAAAAATAACTAGAATAATATCGGTAGGCAGATACCCAGGCAGACTGTACTGTAAACTTTATTATACGTTCTACTTGGGTTTGTGTACAATCAGGCTTCTATACCTGTTACATTTTCTCCCTTCCAGTGTAAACCACAAGCCATATCACGAATTCAATCTTGCTGGTTGTATAATTGCAGTTTGGATTATATAACTACCTGTAACAAATTAGCAAATGGACACAATGATAACTGGACTGCGCCGTATTTCATATTATTACCTACTATACATAGCTAAACAAATATACAAACAACTAGTGCATTAACAAACTAACTTCATCATTATTATTTAACCATACGGCCACGCCCGCAACAAAAGGGTTTGTATTTTGTTTTGTTAGATACAGTTTATTACAGTTTTTTTATAATGTATCATTGGACGTCCAACTTGGTGAACCTGTTTTAAAACGTCATCATACCATCACGGCATATCACACAATGTGGGGTAACCAGCGAAAGGTGTGCGGGTGTGCATTTCCTTATAAAAGGGAGCACAACATATCTGTGTATACTCACACACCAGTCTCGTCTCACCTAAAAAGGCACTATATTCAGAATGGGTGGTGAACCTCATTGCTGAACTATGTGAGATGTTATAGTCGCCTGTTGTATTTTCGATTACCCGGCTCTTACGGGACACTCGAAAACAATAATAGAAAAGAGTGGAAGCACTATTCTAAGCCGGTGCCTCACAGCTAAAACGTCCGATAAATAAGACTTCTTCTTCTTCTTCTTCTAAACTTAACCAAATTATAAATAAATTTGATATGGTATAATAAAACCGAAGTTTTCAGTTCTACTACTTCAATGACACTGGCTAGTCAGTTCTACTACTTCAATGACACTGGCTAGTTTTTAACTTTGATTTTATTTTACCATACCAAATTATTTATAATTTGAAATGGAGTTCTACCAAGAATTTTCCGTAGAAAAGTTAAAAAAATTTAACCATATTTGATCCTTAAAAACTTTAATACTTAATAATTATAAATAAACTTAACAAATGTGAATAAACTAAAAAAACTGAAATGTATTGTTATATTCATGAATTCCGGTGAATTTATAAGCCAACTTTCAAATGTTTTTTTTAGAATATCTATTTTAATGTTTTTCTAAGCGTTGAATTTGGTCGAATGTTCTGTTATTAAAAAAAAAAAAAAACTTCTGTTATTATTCTGGTAAAATCAAAGAAGATTAATTGTTCTTTTCGACAATTTATTCATTTTTACATAACAATCGTTTCACCCGGTAAGTTTTTTCAATTGATGATTTTTAAAAGTAGAAAAGGCCATTTATGCAGTTAAGTTATCTTTGGATTTCTACAATCTAATCGCCGCAACGCGCAACTTCAATCGAATCTTAAATCAAAAACAAAAAAGATTTTTAAAATTTCACTTTTTTTAATGTGGCTACATCGGGAACACCAGCTGTTAGGATTTGGATCCATTATATTTTTCCGACGAAGCGCACTGCGTAGCGTAGGGAATGGTTTGCAATCTGATTAAGAAAATATGAATTCGGATCTTAAAAAGATCCGGGTTTTAAGAAGGAATACACGGAATTTGGAATATCGTTCGGGTTGCTGTGTTTTTAAAAGAATTAGGCTGCGTTGTTTCAACAAAAGTATCGGTGTTAGTATAGTTAAAATACTTTGATTTCAAAAAAATGTTCAAAATTGAGTCGTTTGACGGCATTAGATTTTAATGAAACAACCAAAAGAATTGGACAATTTTATGATATCAAAGTATACTTTTACCTCGACTATACTTTACTTTGACTATACTTTTACCTCGATGTTTATTCGAGAAACACATACATAGGGAAGCGACTGTTTCGAGCTAGTCAATTAATACTAACTTGAGACCAGACATCACTGGATTTAGTATACATTTTACTATTCTCGAATATATTATTAATTAGGTAATTATTATATTTAGTCTACAAAACAGATCCGGTATCAATTTTAAATTCAACCAGATAAAGTGACAGTTGCATTCTTGTCACTACAGGAATTATTGCCACAAACCAATTGATAACAAAAAAACATACCACCTTGTTTCAATACGAATGAATGATATTTTAAACTGAACGACCTTGATTTATCTAGTCTTTTAATACTAGGTGGTGGTTGGTAGGTAATTGTTGGAGTATTATAAAAAAATAACGCCACCATTTACTGATATCTTATCACGTCTAGGGCAGTCATTGCCAACCTTTTAACGAAGGATCATTATCATAAAAAAACCCTTCAAATGCCAGTTAAGTCTTTACATGACTTTTAAAGGTGTACATATCAAACTGGCTTACTGCAGTACATAAACACTTTTCATTACCCACTGTCTTTCTTCCTTTCATTTTCTCTTCAAAAACCTTGTTGCTGTGTAGGTAAATCTTTCAACATTAAGCTGGAATGAATAGCTGTGGGGTGTGGCGGAGTTTAAGTATTACTATATCCAAACAACCTACAAGGTGTAAGCTAACTGTTGATGATAAGTCCGTGGAACAAGTATTGAGTTTCAAATATTTAGAAGTAGAGATCTGTAGCCATAATGACCTATACACTGAAGTCAGCGAACAAGCCAATAAAGCATCTGGATGTCTAAAAAATATCATCTGGAAAATAAACACATGCGTATTGGCATTAAGGTTAGAATATATAAAACATGCATGCGACCGATCATGACGTATGCTGTGGAAACGCGAGCAGACACTGTACGAACCAAGGGACTCATAAAGACAACGGAAACGAAGGTTTTAAGGTCAATCACTGGAAAAACTCGCAGTGTTAAAATAAGGAAAACATATGGAATTGAGGAAATCCGTGGAGTAGATTTAGAAAACGACACTGGAGAGAACATGTTACCAGAATGGACAGTGATAGACTTGCGTATATAGCAGCAAATGAATTTCCTTCTGGTCGCCGTCTACCCGGAAGAACATCCAAGAGATGGGATAGTTGGACTTCGTCATCTCAGGAGGCATTGTTTTTGAATAACAGACCAACACGTCTAATAAATGAAGATGACGAAGAAGAAAACCTATATTTACCTGTAACAAATAAATTCATAATATATACAACTCTATGATCAAGTTTAATAACATAAAATAACGCATCCAAAATAATATATAGCTTAACCTCTCGAATTTTATGGGCTTATAAAAGTGTCCACTCTTATGTATTATCGATTTTGGGTGTCCCATATGTGCCGGTCATCTTAAATACAACAGAAAAAATAACATCTCACATAGTCCAACAATGAGGTTTACCGAACATTCTCTGTGTTGCCTTTTTGGTAGAGACGAAACTAGTATATGTGGATGCACGCAAGTGTAGTGATTCCTTTTATAAGGCTTCGAACACTCGCACACCTGTTGCTAGTTACTCCACATCGCGGGATATGCCGTGATGGTATGGATAAATAAATAAATATCTTCTTCTTGTTCTTTCTATCTATATAAGTATCTTCTACTTTGTTAGGCCCAGGGCCCGTTTTATGCTGAATTTTCAGCTTCATGTGATGTGGACTGCCAACTATCTCGCCATCTTTTTGGTGGGCGTCCTCGTGGTCGAGACCCCTCCGGTACGTTGTCTCGGGCTATCTTTGGGATCCTATCTTCGGACATGCGGTTGACGTGTTCCTTCCAGTACCTTCTTCTTTGGCGCCCCCATCTTACGATGTCTTCAGCTTCGCAGATTCTTCGGATCTCTGTATTTCTGACTCAATCACGAAGACTTTTGCCAGCTATGCTTCGCAGTATTTTCATTTCGCTGGTGCGCAGAAGATGTTTTGTATGGACCGTATCAGCTCTGTATAAATAAATATACTTCTCTCAATACAACGCAATAACATCCCTAGCATATTGAAGAGCAACTACATAAACTGACAATGTACATATGAGATCTAGAATACCTACCATGAATTATTGTTAATGCGAATTCCCAATAATTATTATCAACGTTTATTTACTAATAATCAAATTATTACTGAATCCATCAATTAATCACAGTTTTGATAATTGAACGATAGATTTAATTGTACAATTGGCAAAGCTTTCATTATAATATAATGTTATCTTGTTGTGTCATAATAATATAGTTTGATCAAGAGAACAGGTTTGTTATCAGACTGGCTGTTGCTACGTAGAACAATTTATCAATATAATTCTAGAGTGATATGCTATTCAAATAATTGCTCGTTCACTATTAATACAAACCAAAGACCTTATACATATACTTATAAGGTCTTTGATACAAACTTTGTAACAAAAGTCGACATTTGAAGAAATAATATTATTTGCATCCATGAGATTATCTGTTTGGTATTATTTTTTAAAGAGGGTAAGATGTGCGTCTGGTAATTTTTATACATTTAGCGAGTTTGCAGTACAAGTTGTTAGAAAAACTGGCACAAACATCTAAACAAGATCTTGAAAGTTATGTAGAATAAAACAAGAACAGATCTTAGAGAGATAATGATGGTTGGCGTCATGAATATAACAGACATATATACACGGATAGCCTGATGTAACAATTCCACCGAGATGGGAAGCCTGAGATGGACTGGTCACATTATCTAAATGGACGGCTACAACCCAGTAAAACTCCAAACTAGAAGGACGGAGAAGGCCCAAAATGCGATGTATGGACTCTTATCAGCGCTGATATATCCATTCTGTAAATCAGAAACTGGAAAACTAAGGATTCAGAAAGGCAGGAATGGAAGAGACTACTGGATTCAGCCAAGGCGGTCCACGGCCAATCCAGGGCTGATGAATTATAGAAGATCAAAGATACACGAAAATATAAATGAATGTACGTATATCTCTCAATGTAAAGAATTTGGAGCAGTGTTTAAGCAATAATTTGTATTATTTGCTTTATTTTAGTCTTTTCCCGGCACTGCGGTAAATGGTATTCTTCTTCTTCTTTCTCTTGACCTTGTCCTACTTTAGGTAGGGTCAGCTCTCCTAATCCTTTGGGTAAGTGGTATTATATGCAGAAAAAAAAACAGATGATGATTATGAAATAAACAAAAATTATCACATAGTGTTAAATATTGTCTACTTACACGATCATTCATTTTTTGTGTATTTGTGTTAGATTTACTTGTTAAAAATTATTTCTCCCCTATTTTCACTGTCAATTTACTTTTTCTATTTTCATTGGTCGTATGTCTTTTAGTAGAAGAAACTACCTATGGGGTAATAAGTTCTTCACAATTAATTAATTGTGTTCTACTTACAAACTCAACATTGGTGAAATATAAGTCGTCCTTTCATAATTTGCCTGGTGAAATTTGTCACCGTTGATGGTATGAGGGGCGAGAAAAAACTTCATTTTTACTGAAAGGCAGTAGGGAAAATGAAAACTTGAATACATAATGAGAAAGTCCAACTAGATGCAACCTGTTTCAGAACTGGACGGAAAACTTTGTATGAATCTGTGAAAGGAAAGAGAAAAATAATGTGTGACTACCTTAATTTTTTTGTTCCATACAAACGGAAGCGTCAGTCGCTTCTTCATTTCAACACCATTATAACGGCAACAGATGTGTCGAATAAGAAATAAAAATGTTCAGAGAAAACTTGACCGTAAAATATATGAAATTAGCTTTTTGCTTTATATATATTTTTCTTTCACCAAAGTCATCAACCCAAGATAATTATAGTACCTATATTAAAAAAATGTGAAATCATGACTCTCCACTATTCCATAGTTTGGAGAGTAAAAATGACAGAAATGACAAAAAGCCCAATTCTGTACAAGTATTTATATATATTTTGTGTTAAAAGATTTATAAAAAAATATTTGGATAATGTGCTTACATATATTGGCATATCAAATCATACATGTACCCATATATTGGTGCATTTTTTTATTATTTAGTAAGTTTAGATTTAAATATAATAATCGTTATAACTAGGGTGAGCAAAAAAATATGCAGAAGAATAAAAGATAAAATGACCAGAAAATCTTTATTACCTTCATTGCAATCCTTGAGAAGGTTATAGCGATAATTCATTTATTCATTCGATGTTCGTTCTTTCGTTCGTTATTAATTATTTATTTATTTATTTATTTATTTATTTATTTATTTATTTATTTATTTATTTATTTTTATATTTATTTATTTATTTATTTATTTATTTATTTATTTTTTTATTTATTTATTTATTTATTTATTTATTTATTTATTTATTTATTCATTTATTTATTTATTTATTTATTTATTTATTTATTTATTTATTTATTTATTTATTTATTTATTTATTTATTTATTCATTTATTTATTTATTTATTTATATATTTATTTATTTATTTATTTATTCATTTATTTATTTATTTATTTATTTAATTATTTATTTATTTATTTATATATTTATCTATTCATTTATTTATTTATATATTTATTTATTTATTTGTTTATTTACTTATCTATTTAATTATTTATTTACATATTTATTTATTTAATTAATTATTTATTTTTTTTAAAAAATATAATTTATCAAAACAAAGTTATAATAAAAATTCAGTTAAATGTCGACATTTGAAAATTATATGTCGACATTTGGAAGTAAACGTTTGACAATTTAATATATCATCATCATCATCATTGGCGCAACAGCCCATAGTGAGCCTTGGTCTCCTCCAGAATTTTCCTCGCCTGTGATGTCCAGTTTGCAACGCCAATCCTCTTTACATCCTCCTGTATTCCGTCCATCCACCTCAGCTTGGATTTACCCACACCTCGTCTCCCTTCCGGTCGTGCGTCGAGAATATTCTTTGGGGTTCGACCTTCCTTCTCTGAACGTGCTCTAACTATGTAATTATGTTAGGATCACTGTAAAGGTTTTCACAATTTATATGTTGGATAGTTGCAAATGCATGCTTACAATGGTTAGGGAAAAAGTATCACGCAATACGCTACACAATCTCGAACGTCAACTAATCGGTTAATTCAAATCAAATCAGAGTCCCTGTACTTAAATTGGTTTGTGTGCCAGTGAAGTCTCTGTCACTTGGAGAACGCCATTTCTTCTTTTGGGATGCAATCTTAAAATTGATTTGCACCAAGCACTCCATCTCTCCACATATCTCTGTTGTCCGCCTCTATTGAACACCTGATTTAGAGTGACCGTTATGGTTTTTACCTTCCGTCATTACTTCGGCGATAGAAACAAGCAGACCCGGATGACTGATGTTATGGCTTATTCATTTGGATCGTTTTTGGGCAACACCCTGTTAGGAGTTGGCTTGTTTCTCCGACTCTGCTCAGAACCACGTCATTCGGAATGTGGTCTGCCCGATGGATCCTAGCCATGCGCCTGTAGTACCTACCACATTTCGAAGGCAATCAGACTAGTGAAATGGGATAGATTATCATTTTTTCTATGTCTACTTTTACCTGTAACACTAACTTACTCTTAATTATAATTTTTGGATAAAAACTACAATAATTAAAACAATTGTCGATAGGTGGTTAATTGATAGACGAGTTGATCCCCCCAGGGAAAAGTCATAGGCCAAATTATATGCCAATATAATATTATATTACACAACACAACATCTACAAAGTTAACCAATATTCCGAGTAATCAACAATGGCCGACCCTTGTAATTGTCATGTTAACTTGGCCAAACCACAAAATACTAGGATTATTTTCCAACTACATACTTACTGGGGATATTTCATACTTATGTTTGCGTCTAATTTTAAATCTGTTATTTGTGTTTAATTGTATGTCTATTATTGGTGTTTTACTTTAAGAGAATATATTATAAAGCTAAATTTGGTGACTGAAAACATGATATATTAAAGCCGCGTAATGCGCTATGAAGTTGCGTGTTAGCGTGCGTTAAAAAGGGTCTATATGTGATTTAAATTATCGGATACCCAAAATCTGTTGATTTTTTTTTGTATTTTAAGAACAAACCTTACTTGAAATGATCAAACTTTATCGGTCACTCCTAAAGAATATAAAAGATTTATTTCTCTACGACAACATTCACTAGAGAAATTGTAAAAATACTTATGGTATTTTTTTCTAGAAACACACCGTTTAACATATTTGAGATATTTGATTTGAAATATGATCAACATAAATTTGAGAGTCACCTTTTGAAGTACTACAAATAATTCATGCCAACACAGCTAATCCCACAGCTTGAGGTAACCAGCGACATGCTTTTGCTGTGGCCGGACCAGCCTCGTGGAATAAACTACCACATGAACTGAGGCAAATCGACAACTTAGCACTATTCAGGAAACACCTAAAAACTCACTTCTTCCGCGAGTCTTACAATAACCCCTAATATATTCAAAGCGCCCTTGAGGTGAGGTTATCACAAAAACGGCGCTATAAAAATAATCCAAATTTATTATTATTATATTATGTATATGGATTTACTCAGAATTCGGAGTTGAACATTCAGTGTGTGTTTGTGTCTGTGTGTCCCCACCCCCCCCCCCTTATAACTTCTGATCAGCTCAATGCACAGATCCTTAAATTTCAGGAAATATAGAAAATTTTACGCCTACAAAGCTTTTATACTCAGATTTTTTTGGTTTTAATCAGGGGTTAACAACTTTTAAATTTTTACTTTATTTTTCCATATATCCATCGCTCTTGGAATGATTTTAAATCATTAAACGGCGCTATATAAATGACTTATTTTTATTATTATTATATCTCAAAAAATATATAAGCTAGAGCCTGCATCTCGAACTTTTTGTAACAATTTTTATAAAAATTGAATTTAGTGATGACATCGATACATACAACTCGTAAGGTAGTATACACTTCACAATATCTCACTCAATAGTTTGATACTTAATCTCCAAAATTACATACATACCATCATGCTGTTTTCATATTCTGGGTAGGAAAAAAAGGCTGACTTCCATACTATCCTATCCAGGCATGCATATTTTGTATAGAAAACATCTCACTCAATAGTTTGATACATACTTATCCTCTGTAACATACATACATACATACCATCATGCTGTTTTCATATTCTGGGTAGGAAAAAAGACTGACCTCCATACTATCTTATCCTGACATACATACCTACATGTTTTTTATATAAAAACAAATTATCTTAAAATATTTATTAATTTGTGCTTCAAGTATGCATACTATCGCCATCGACAGTTGGATCTCATGTGTTACATGCAACTAGTCTTTGTACTCTAGAATTGAAATAGATTTAATTAAATTAGGTACCTACTTATGTAGGATTGAAATGAAATATGTTTTAATTTTTTTTTTTTTTGAGAATTGAAAATTATTAGGTACTTACTTATTTTTAAGTATAAATTTTCCTTATTCTCGTGCAAAACTTAATTGTACCTATTCCCAGAATGGTATAAATCCACGTTCGTTTCCAAAAGGTATGAAAAACTGGAGTAGACATAAATATTTCACTTTAAGACAGATCCACCATGAAAATGTATCTTGGGTGGGTTGGGAAGATAGAGGGTCGAAGAGACGGAGAAAATGCCGTGAGAAGTAGCAGGTGAGAATTAGAAAGAGGGTGAACTGAAGGTATTAATGACTGAAGCAATTAAACTTGCAAACAACAACGTTAATGGCCACCGAATCGTTTCCCGAAAGCCGTACAGCGTGAAGGAAAAAACAAAGTTATCTCTTCCGTTTGCGTCAACTCGAAAAAAGATAATTATGGTGAAATTCAATATGATAACTTAATGACATTAATATTTTATTTTTTTTCGTCTTTTAATAACATTCCAATATTATGTACGAGGTTTCATAAAAGTAGAAATAGCAGTTGTCCCTTGATAAAAATTTATTTTTTGTTTTAGGGTAAACAGCAATTTGCAAATTATTAAAGACAATAATAAATGTTAACCATTTGCTGAAATAGATCCCTCATCGTACATCATGCGTATAGAAAATAGAAATAAAGAAAAAAAACAAGATTTGCAATTCAAATTAAGATATACTAATTCTACTGGGTATGTAGGAATCAAGGAGATTTAGGAGGGATAAAGGAATTAGGTATTTCATGGCTCATTTCACTGTGTCATTGCCGATACACTCCTGCAATATTGCGGATATGTGTTGTTGAATACATCAGTGTCAAAAAACTGTTCCTTCAACGTTTGCCTCCAACCCCGCTTGTCCTCAGCTGCCGTCCTCCAGTTTGTAACGCTTAAGAGCTGTACTGCATCCCTCCTCACCTCATCCTCCCGCCGTAACCTGGGTCTTCCTATTTTCCTTCTTCCTCCTGCATGACCAGTCATAATTCTCTTAGGAATTCGCAATCTCGATTGTCTCGATAGTCTTATATGCGTTGAGATACTAGATGATTCATATATTCTGTACAGTTCTTCGTTTCGTCTTATACTCCACTCTTCCCTATCTTTCACTGGACCGCATATGCGGCGAAGACTTTCCTCTCAAATATGTCCAAAGCTTCAGCGGATTTTATTGTAAATGTCGGGAAGCATGAATTTTTTGTCTTAAATTGAATCGTCTGTATCGACATGAAAATGTTCACCAAGATTTAAAATTTTTAAAAATGGTTCAGATAGTTTTTTTTATATCTATTTATTTTTTAAATAGGAAATATAATAATAAGACAAAACGATCATCATCTTATTAGGAGAAATAAAATTAGTATAAGAAGTACTAAGCGTATTTAATTATTCGAGTACCTATATATTATTACCTATAGTTAATATTAGGTTTTGCGTATTATTTAACAATTTCAATCCAAACCTATAAACGAAATAGGTTTCAACTATAAGAAAACCTATTTCGTTCATAGGTTTTCTTATAGTTGGAACAATAATGAAACTATCAATTATTAAACGCATTAGCAGTTTTCATGAAAAAAAAATATGATTTATTTTATATATAGGCAATTTTTGGATAGTTCAGTAACTTTATGAGGATTAATACTATGTACTTACACATTGCATTATTCATTCTTTTACAAAAATCATTCCTTTCAAAAACAATTGTAATTTAATAAAAATGTAGACTAGACATAAACATATAAATACATTTTTTCCGTTGAAATGATTAATTTATTTATAAGTATGTTGGTTCTACCTACTACATCTGGCTCTTTTGACATAGAAAATTAACACGACAGAACAACTCTGCAAAAGTTACGATGCTTCATTTTCATACAACTTACGCGCTCATAATAACACTGAATAGTTGTATCGGGTCGGGGATGGTGTGCGGTAGTGTTTCCGGTTCTGGCGGGCGACCGGAAGCACCGAGAGGACCGGAAGTGGCCGAACAAATAATAGCGATGCTAGGAGCCGAGGTCTGCGGCCGAAAAAGGACGAACGCTTCCGGAAATGAACCCCGGCCGAAGCGGCACGATTACAAACGCATTTGACATTACACCAAATATTTGTTTTTCATATATAAGAAATGGACTGAGTGTGTGCAGGCGTTTTGTTGTTTTGTTTGACCTGACCGATTTCGCTCGACTCCTATTCTCGGATTATTAAAAGAGAGAATGCTTAAGCAAAAAAGAAAATAATCTTTGTGTGTGTACAGGTCACTCGCTAAATATTTATATAGGACTAGCAGATTATATTATTTTCGTTTCTTACTAACTTCACATGTAAACTTGACATATTTAATAATAGTTGTCGAATACCTGACTGAGATACTAAGGTATCTGACTCCTCAGACTTTCATAGATCCCAATTTCGACTGCCGGTGGATAAACTTTTTTTTTGGAGTTTCCAATTACAGAAAAACAGTTTGATAACCCCCATCATAATATTTAATGTGTAAGTATATTTAAATGTAATGTATGTATATGGCAATTTTTTTTTCGATCAAAAAAGAGTGTTTTGTACAATAAATAATTTGATTAATAATAATAATTGTTTATTTCCTTTAAAAAACAGATGACATTGGAACAATATTGAAATATCTTGAATTTATACAAATAAAAAAAATAATATCTATAAATAAATATATAATATATTATGAATTCACCCATTTTTGTGGTAGGTATATAGGTTGTGTTCCACTATTTACCTTTGTCTGCCTAACTAGGGATAATTCCTGTTTTAAGGTAGCTAATTTATTTTTTGTTTATTTTATAGTTTTTTTCCGAAACAAATATGTGTACTGAATGAGGAAGATATAAATAAATACTAGTTGCATGTAACACATGAGATCCAACTGTCGATAGCGATAGTACGTATAGTTGAAGAATAAGTACCAAACTATAAACCCATAAATATAAATTATTTAATATTTTAAGATATTTGATTTTCTATACAACCATGTACCTAGGTATGTATGTCAAGATAGGATAGTATGGAGGTCAGTCCTTTGATCCTACCAAGAATTTGAAAACTGCATGATGGTATGTATGTATGTTTGGAGATTAGTATCAAACAATTTAGTCTTCATAGATATTATGCGTAAGCTACTACCATACAAATTTTATGAAGCAATGTCGTCACTAAATTCAATTTTTATAAAAATTGTTAGAAAAAATTTGAGATGTGCTAATACAATGTTAATATTTTTTATATAAAATTAAATTATCTAGTTGGGGTGTTTCGGCTTTTTGCGATATTTTAAAAAAAATATGGAAATATAGGCAGTTAAACTCATAAATTTATCATAAAAAAAATATTTTTCTTAATAAAAAAAGGTTTGAGAAACCCTGGAATTTTTTAAAAAAACTTGATTTGAGATTTTGTACTTGTCTATGTTTATATAAAAAAAAATTGAGATCTTCTACTACAATGCTAATATTTTTTATAGAAAATTAAATTATCTAGTTGGGGTGTTTCGGCTTTTTTCGATAATTGTAAAAGTTTTGGAAAAATAGGCAGTTAAACTCATAAATTTATCCTAAAAAAAATACTTTTCTTAATAAAAATGTTTGAGAAACCCTGGAACTTTTTTGAAAAAACTAATTTGAGATTTTGTACTTGTCTATCTTTGTACCAATTTTCAGCGTTCTAGCTTTTATGGTTTCTGAGATATATGGAAAAATTAACCGAAATTTCAAAAGTTGATAACCCCTGACTGAAACAAAATTCACAATTCTGAGTATAAAAGTTTTGTAGGCCTATAACCGTTTATATATTCTGAAAATTTGAGATCTGTAAATTTAGCGGATCAAAAGTTATAAGGGGGGGACAGACAGACACACAGACACACAAACACACACACACAGACACACACACACACACACACAAAACTCACATAAAATGTTCTACTCCAAATTCTGAGTAAATCCATATATGCTGCGAGGCCTCTAGTTGGTGTTATTAGCATGCAAAAAGTCCACTACATCATACAAAATTTTCCTTCGTACATGCATCTTGGCTTAATAATGTCGATTCATTAAGAGAATTGAATTCTCATGAACGAATCGACAGTTGGAATAGATCTAAATACTAGTTGCATGTAACACATGAGATCCAACTGTCGATAGCGATAGTATGTAAAGTTGAAGAATATGTACCAAACTATAAACCCATAAATACAAATTATTGAATATTGTCAGATATTTTGTTTTCTATACAACATATGTAGGTATGTATGTCAAGATAGGATAGTATGGAGGAAGGTCCTTTTTTCCTACCCAGAATATGAAAATAGCATGATGGTATGTATGTATGTTTGGAGATGAAGTATCAAACTATTAAGTCTTCTTACATATTGTGTATAGGCGACTGCCATACAAAATGTATGAAACAACATTTATATATTTTTCAAACTGTTTATATATTCTGAAATTTTAGGCTCTGTAAATTGAGCGGATCAAAAGTTATAAGGGGGGACGGACACACACACACACACAGACACACACACACACACACAGACACACACACACACACACACACACACACACACACACACACACACACACACACAGACACACAGACACACGAAATATTCTACACCGAATTCTGAGTATGGAACATATATGCTGCGAAGCCTCTAAGTTGGTGTTCTTTGACTTCAAAGTTGGAAAAGCCGTGAAAAATGTAGACCTCTGCATACAATTCTCGCGTATCCTGGCTTGAAACATTGTCGATATGTTAAGAGAACAAAGTTCTCCTGAACAAATCGACAGTTGGATTACACCCTTTAAAAAAAGAAAATTATTTTACTCAAGAAAAAGACTGACCATAAATATTTAGTAAATTAAGTCAGATAGTACAGATTTGAAAACATTAAAAAACGAGTGGGTTGTGGCCAACGCTCAACTCCTCACTAACAAGTCACTCACAAGTATTCAAATATTGTAAGAAAAATTTTCATAATTTTCATGAAATGAGGTAGTTCATTTATTTTTTTTATAAATATTTTTTTATGAAAACTCGACAATTCTACAAAACTATTTTATGAAAGTGATGTGCCTTTTTACCAATCTGAAAATAAAAATTTCAAATTTTGTGTTTCCTGAGCTTGGGGTCACTTTGAAATATTTGACAGTCAATAAAAATGAGAAGCACTATTCAGATATCCTTAATTTAATGGGGTCTAAGTGAGTATCAGATATACATATTTACAAAATTTGAATAGAATCGAATGAGTACTTTAGTCTATAATCGATAAAGTAAAATAAATACGCCGTACATAGCAAACAGCATAAAGCTGACAGCACATAGCACACACACACACAGATACATTGTGATGAAACTTTCATAATGCAATCTCAGCATGATACTATATAATAACTCCCCACTATATCCCCTTGGGTTAGTGAGGAGTAAAAACTTTGCACATTGCTTCCTTTACAAACATTGAAGGCTTTCGACAAATTAAAAATCATTTTTGTAATGTTTTTTACCACGACAATACGTCCGAACACTGCAAAATTTTGCATGCAACTAAAAAAGTGAGGTATGCGTCTTAATTTTTGTTTACCGAATTTATAGACTAATAACGTATCTATTATTTTTACATATCATCGGTCCATATTAGAGTGACATTTCCACCACTATTATAAATGAGGTCGCTAGAGTCCACTTAGAAGAAAATAAAATATAAAAAAGAGTCAAACTTGTAACAATAAATTGTCTAAAGTAGGTACTTCGCAGAAATAAATAAAGCTATCCATTGTATGTACATATAAAATTACATCACGTCTTGATACAGTAGTTCATACGCTCTACGCCTATATATTCCGCTAACTCACAAAGATATATTCCCAGAGGGACCATAAAGACTGACTGTCTGTGAGCCCACATTCGTCTTGCCAATGAGAATTCATATATTTCATTATTCCAACTTCACTAAATTCTTTCCAATGGACAGAACCCACTAGTGAAATTGACCAATTCTTACCAACCTATATTAGTAACAAAGCACTCTTTTCAGGGTGAATTTCCTAATACAAAAAAAAAACCTATATTATTCCAAAATAACGCAAAAAAAACACATTTGCCCAATTTCACCGATGCTTGCTATCTGTCAAGAACTGCTCAAAATATTAATTAATTATTTTTGTTTCATAAGAAGTAAGTACCTACCTCAGACACAGTACCTAACGGAATTACTCATAGAAGCCGAAAATCTTGGTTTGCCTATGAATATATTTGAAAATCAAAAACTAATATTTTTTTATCTGTTTTATTGCAACCATAGAATAATAATAGTATAGAATACTCTTTAGCCTGCAGTAAACGAGACTGCTTTATGTTGACTAATTTGGTCAACATTTTGCTACGAGCATTCAGTAATCATTTGGCCGTCTGCGTGATACGTTCTCCAAATAGGGATTTTTTTAACTGCTTGCAAAATTATTTACGCAGTCATAACGAGTAGTACTATTCGAACCTGCACGAGCCGGCCAATAAAATGACTTTACTTTTTCAGCGAGGTATTGTATGGGAATGAGTATTCTATAGTTTTATTATTCTATGGTTGCAACCATACTACAAGATAAAAATTAAACCTATGTAGATAAGGTGCTTTACAGGGCCACAAAAGTAAAGATTATTTTGGCATGTGATTTAAAAAATATTTTTCATGGCCACTGGAATGAAATGAAAAAAAATTTTTTTTTTTTTCAATTTATTTTTCGGGGTTTGCCTAGTCTAAAAGTTCTATGTACGCTCCTGCTCAGACGATAGATTCTTCTCTGTTCTGGAAAGCCGGTTTCTGCCACGTAATTAAACAAATAATGGACCCCTGAGAACTATTTTTACTCCTCACTAACCCATGAGGATATAGTGGGGAGTGTGAATAAATTCGCAATTTTTAAGATACATTTTTCTAAGTGACGATAATCTACTAGTATCATTCTGAAAGTTTCATCACAATGCATATGTTTGCGTGCTATGTACTATGTGCATTCTATATTTTTTCATCAATTATAGACTGAAGTAATCATACGATTGTTTTAAAATTTTGCAAATTTGCATATCTAATACTCGCTTAGACTCCATTAGACTTTTCAATATATCTGATGAGTGCTTCTCATTTTTTTAACTGTCAAATATTTCAAAATGACCCCAAGCTCAAGAGACTTTAAAATTGATATTTTGTTTTCAAATTGGTATTAAAAAACACACCCCTTTCAAAAAATGGTATTGAAGAATTATCAAGTTTTCATAATAAAATATGTAAATCTAAAATAATTTATCAAACTCATTTGATACAAATGCTGAAAATTATGCATACAAAATTTAAATACTTTGTGGTGAGGAGTATAGGGTTGGCCACAACCCACAAACCTGGCAAGTATACAAAATAGTGTGTACTACAAAGGCTTAAAACTTTAAAAGGAGGTGTAAAGGAGGCGCCTAGTCTTGCCTCTTTTCGTCGCTTAGGTGCTGAATACATAAAACAAAAGTTTTTTTAAAAACCCTGTGTTTCTATTGTTTATATATTATGTTCTAAGATTCTATAATATCTGTTTTGCGTGTTTTGATACTATATTATTATATTATTGTTTTTTTTTTCATGTTGTTTGATGTACCATATTGTGGTAGTGTGTTTTCCTTTTGTTTTTATTTGTTGTTATATTGTTATTGATAGATACGTGTCTTTTTTGGGTGTTCATTTAGTCATCCGATGTTGATTTGTTTTTTTTTTATTATTTTTTTTTGTTTATAGGTACTAGATGTAAGGAATTAAATTTTTTGTTTACATCTAAATAAAATATATACAATACAATACACGTTTTTTTTCTTGTTTTATATTTTTATGTTGTTAGTCTATTTTATATTTTTGTAATAGGAACCACTAACTGTTGGTGGAAGTCTGTTTGCATACTCGCTTTTGATATAGGTACTCTTCAGAGCCTCGCAATGTCTCCTAGAAAACGTTTTATTTAAGTTTGAATCTATGCAGATACTTAACTTAAGGTAAGTAACCACACTGCTTTAATATATCATTCTTGAATATAAATTTAATGTTTATTATTGTATTACTGAATTTCTAAATTAAACACGAATGCAAATGATATTATGCAATACAATATTAATATTAAAAAAGTTCGAAAGATAAAAAAATTACGAAATTGGTGACTCCAATAAAGTTGTTTTTTTATTAATACTTTGTAAAATGTATATAAACTAAATAAAAGATTACGAATCTAGTAGTACCTACTTATACACGGGTATCATCAAAATACCTCCATAAAGCAATATAAAAACCCAAAGGTAAGCACGTAGTAATCCATGTGCAACAAATGCAAAGATGTCTCTTCCGTATTCCAATGAAACAGTCAAAGAAAACTAAAATTCAGATAACTCAATCCCCAAATGATCCAAGCAATACCGACTAATTTAAGTGCCGCTCACCAAAAACACCTTCGCGTCTATACGGCGCGTTTGACTGCTATTTCGCGGAATAATCTCTTTGGTGAGGTTCCCTTGGATGTTTTTTCGCCGTGCGGCCACTTTTTACAGCCGTGTTCGGCCAAGCAATAAGTATTTGTTCTTTGAAATGGACGCTTCACTCCCCCGGGTGTAGTATTAGAGACCTCTTTGATAGTTCTGGTACCCCGATCTTGAGGATGCTCCGACATCTCGATTTTCTATCTCGTCCATTGTTCCGTCTTACCTACCGAACCACTTTTAATAGCAAATCCAAAGAAATATACATACTTACCTACCTAGATAATATAACTGTTGCGCAGTTGTCAGAAAACGGACTGATGGTAAAATTGATATTTGTTTATTGAAGATGGATTGTTTTACAAGAACAAAAAGAATAAAGTATTTTTTAAGTATACTTTATTAGCCATCATGTTTCAGTTTAGTTAGATCTCCTGACTTCTGAGTCAATGGTCTTGGATTCGGTTCCTAGTCAAAAAAAAATGACAGAGACGAAGATAGTGATAAAATACTAAATGAAAGAGATTTTAATGATGAAATTATTTATTTTTCATTATTTTTACATATCACAATAACAAAAAAATAACTATATTAAAAAAAAGACTTAGGTATACTATACTATCAACATTAATAATAATAATAATAATTAACACTTCCTTGCACGCTGCGCAAGTGGCGAGTTTATTGCCGTATGGCAATTTCTTACAACTTACCCGAGTTTCCAGCCCAGAGAAGCAATATTTGCGTGAGAAATGAATTGAAATAAATTTCTCCTCTGCTGGGAATCGAACCCAGGATGCCCGCACAGAAACCGAACGGAACAGAAACCAACTGTGCCACGACATTCTATGTACAATTACAAATTGTACATTCTATGTACAATTACAAATTGTACATTCTATGTACAATTGTTCCTATTTGGAATTTTACTGCCTCACTAGACAAGTCTTTTTTGAGGCAGTACATACTTTTCCAATTTGGTCTAAGGTCACATATTATTGAAAGCAAAAGAATTAACAGAAATAATGAAACATAAACAGAAACATATACAATGAACTCTCAGTTATTTGAAGCCATAAAATTGTAATGGAAAAGATGATTAAGGACAACGGAGATGAAGGTCCTAAGGTCAATCACTGGTAAAACTCTCCGAGATCGTGTTCCGCAATGTTCAAATAAGGAAAATATGTGGAATAGAGGACATCGTTCGGTGGAGTAGATCCAGAAGAAGGCATTGGAGGGACCACGTAGCCAGGATGGACAGTGATAAACTTGCATATATAGCGGCGAATGAAATTCCGCCGCCTACCCGGAAGACCACCCAAGAGATTTAAGTTTAGCGGTATGTGCGTTGGGAGGAAGTTATATATTTAATAAGATTATTAATAAGAAATCAGAAAAGGTTGCGAGTTTATTGCGTGTTCTAAATTCATCTCCCAAAACACATACGACTATTTTTAGATATTGCAATTGTTTTAATCAGCTATTTATTTATAATTGAAATAATAGAATGATGATAGGTTTCATAATAAAAGAAAACTTACTCAGATTAATTATATTTTCAGATTAAAACAGTTAACAAATTTAAGTCAAATTGTTCCGCGATACTAGGGTCGGGATAAAATATTATAATTATTGAACACTGTGCTTGAACGCTGGGCTGACGAGCGAATGAAATCGCCACGTTAGTTGATTGAAATACGATGCGCTGTCTCTCGGTCGTCTTCGGCAATCTTCGTGAGAAGCGAGATCGTCCGAGCGAGATGGCATCGATGATGGGGAGGTACATCCTCGCCACATAAGGATAGCTGGACTTCGTCATCCCAGGAGGCATAGTTTCTGAAGAACAGGCCAACTAGGTCTACTAAATGAAGAAGAAGAAGGAAAAGATGAATGGCATCAAGCCATGATAGAGATTCTCAGAGAGTAGTGAATTATGTTAGGATATCTAACAGTGTATGAACAGATTGTGAACATATTATTTTGTGTACTGCCAGGCAAATCTGAGGCAGTCTGAAGTCCCGCTGACTTCTCGTCGGGTAGGTGTGGACTTCAAAATTATAAAGAATATTTTATTCTTAAACAAAAAATATTTTCATGTCTTAATTAATTTGAACTATGTTTTTAAGATGATTGAATTATTTAAATCGAATATTTTTTAATAGTTGCGTATATGCAAAAAAAATTTGACGACTCAATATAGCCGAAGTTGGAATATTTTAGGAGAACCAGGAACTCAAGGCACTTACAGGACTTTCGACCTGTCATCGGTTGGTTTACGTGATCAATTTATGCGCTTGCGCAACTATCACCAGGTACCTATGAGTTCCCTTATCAATGCAATTTTAATAATGAGATAACGATCGTTTGAAAATATGCTGTTTTTACCCGGTCTAGGACACTTGGCTGTGGCCACTTGGCTGCGGGACACTTGGGTGCGGGACACTTGGCTGCGAGACACTTGGCTGCGGCGGACATTTGGCTGCGGGACACTTGGGTGCGACGGACACTTGGGTGCGAGCCCACTTGGTTGCGAGTCCATTTGGTCGCGACGGACACTTGGGTGTGAGCCCACTTGGTCGCGAATTCAAAAATATTTTTTTCTGTCTAGGGCTGAAGTTTTTCGTGCTGATTTTTGTAATGCTCTTTATCATATAAGTAGTTGATATACAAGTAGGTATATACAGACATTAAAAATATAAAAAAATATATTTATTTTATTTATTTATTTGATCTTCTTGAAATTATAATAAGTACACTGGCGGGCTTATTGCCTAGTGGCAATTTCTTCCAATTTCTACTTATGTTTGAAATTGTAAAGTAAAAACAAGGTTATTAAGCCAAATTATTTTTTACACTATAAAAATATGAGAATTTTTCATTCACACTAGTTGCATGCAACATATGAGATCCAACTGTCGATAGCGATAGTATGTATAGTTGAAGAATAAGTAAGTACCAAACTATAAACCAATAAATCGAAATTATTGATTTTTTTTAAGATATTTTGTTTTCTACACAAAACATGTAGGTATGTATGCCGACCGCCGTGGCACTGTTGGTAAGCCGTTCGGTTTCTGTGCGGGCGTCCTGGGTTCGATTCCCAGTAGAGGAGAAATATATTTAAATTCATTTCTCACGCAAATATTGCTTCTCTGGGCTGGAAACACTGGTTAGTTGGAAGAAATTGCCATACGGCAATAAACTCGCCACTTGCGCATGGTGCAAGGAAGTGTTTATTATTATTATGTATGGCAAGATAGGATAGTATGGAGGTTAGTCCTTTTTTCCTACCCGGAATATGAAAACAGCATGATAGTATGTATGTATGTTTAGAGATTAAGTATCAAACTATTGAGTCTTCTTACATATTGTGTATAGGCGACAAAACAAAAAATATAACGAATTAGAAAGATAACTTATCTAGTTAAACATCAATTCATACATACCATCACGCCGTATCCCTAATTTATGTGATCTAAACAGTTTTTACTCTCCACACTATGGAATAGTGGAGTCATGATTTCACAATTTTTAAGTGTAATTTTTTTCCATCAATTTCTCAACGAGTATCATGTAGAGAGTGCACACTGTGAGTTTCGTCGTGATGTGTTTGTATGTATGGCGTATGGCGTTCGGCGTAAGGAATTATTTTAATGTATCCTCTCTACAGCCCAAACTATAAGTCCGATCGACTTCATATTTACATCATATGTGTATAGTGGATAGACCTAGAGCTGATTAGTTTTCCATAGATATCCGTTAATTTCTTCTCTATGATTTCATCTGTCGAAATTTTCAAAATGCTCTCACGTTATGGAAATTCGAGTTTTTTGTAAACTGATAAAATTTTGATTAAACAAAAATACACTCATTAAAAATGCGTTCAAGGACTGTCAAAATTTAAAGAAAAAAATCTATGGTTTGCCATATCGATGTGAAACAAATTTCATATTTGTATGAAAAATGTATATAACAGTAAAATAGTAAAATAACTTCTGTAAGGGAAAATTAAGTGATCAACTGGCACTTGTAATTGGCTGCCCAGTTTTGTAGTAGCTTGCCCTTATTTGATGGAACAACGATGTATAGTAACTTTTTAGCTGTAAGTGGTTCTTTAAATAAAAATAAATAAATAAATATAAAGAGCATTACAAAAATCAGTACGAAATATTTCATTCCTAAGCAGAAAAAAATATTTTTGATTTCGCGACCAAGTGGGCTCGCACCCAAGTGTCCGTCGCGACCAAATGGACTCGCAACCAAGTGGGCTCGCACCCAAGTGTCCGTCGCACCCAAGTGTCCCGCAGCCAAATGTCCCCCGCAGCCAAGTGTCTCGCAGCCAAGTGTCCCGCACCCAAGTGTCCCGCACCCAAGTGGCCGCAGTCAAGTGTCCCATTCCGGTTTTTACCATCACCATCTTTGAGGTAACGTAGAAACTTTTTTGGAACGCCATCTATTGAGATATTGTTTTTTTTATTATTTTACATTTTTTTAACGTCTCACAAGAGACGAAGCGAGAATATATATTTATCGGAAAACCGGAAAGTCAGACAGCTACAATTTGTTGAGATTGTACCTGCCTATGTAGCGCATCAAGGATTAACGCCTATGTGTTGAAGATAAAAGAAAGTTTACCTTCTGTGTTAGCACGGTTGTATATCAGAAACTAATTTAATTTCACACTTTGTGCACATCCAACATCCTCCTTGGTTTTATGCAGATTCTTCACGCGAGACTACGAGTACAGTATTGTTCCCAGGTAAAACATATTATATCTATGTACAACACTGCTGATGATGGTAATAAAACAATACAAGAATTTGACATACCTACCTTACCTCTGTCTTATATCGTCCTTAGAGACGGCTGTGAAATGAATGTATACGGAATATGTAAGTAAATGATACGGGACATGAAAAGAGTGCATGAAATACAAAAAATAGACAGTAGGCTATAGTTGTTTTTTTGGTTTGTTATAATGATACCATAGAATAATAATAAAACTATAGAAAACTCATTCCCATACAATACCTCGCTGAAAAAGTGAAGCCGTTTTATTGGCCGGCTCGTGTCAATATATGTATGACTCTGCTGGTAAACATTGTTCGTATAGTACTACTCGTTATGACTGCGTAAATAATTTTGCAAGCAGTTAAAAAATTACCTATTTAGAGAACGTATCACGCAGGACAGCCAAATGATTAGTGAATGCTCGTAGCAAAATGTTGACAAAATTAGTCAACATAAAGCAGTCGCGTTTACTGCAGGCTAAAGAGTATTCAAAACTTTTATTATTCTATGAATGACACATACACTTTTTCTTCTTGTGTCATTTCGTGTCTCTCCTGCGTTGATGATCACCTCTCAAAACAGATCCTCCACAATCCTCAAGCCGTTAAAAGATGACCCGTCTTTTTCCGACCCCTCTGCGGCTCTGATCTCCCCTTACCCAAACATAAAAAAGGCGTGATTGTGTGTATAATAGGTACATTATAATTGCCATTTTATGGAGGTTGCAAGATAAAGACTATTTTGTTACAATTCACGTTATTTAAACCACGAATGATACGAGCCATTTTGATGTGACCGCTCCTTCCTCAGCAAGGATGATGACTTTTACAATCATTTTATAAATAAATTTATTTATGTTGTTGTTGTTGATGATCTATCGTAGACTACGCGAATAACTCATTTGTGGTTGAGTAAATTTAAGTGAATTTAAGTACATATTTGTTTTTTTCAAATTGCACCCCAACTTAAATCCAAGAATCTATTATTTTTATTCCTCACTCACCCAAGGGGATATAGAGGAGAGTTATGGTTTCGCAATTTTTAATACTATTTTTTTATTGCAGATTATCAACACGTATCATGCTGAGATTGTATTCTGAAAGTTTCATCACAATGTATATGTGTGTGTGCTGTGTACTATGTATATGCTGTGAACTATGTATGGCGTGTTTATTTTACTTTATCTATAATAGACTTTATCTATTATAGAGTACCTACTCATTCGATTCTTTTCAAATTATACAAATTTGTATAATATCTAATACTCACTTAGACCCCATTAGATTTTGAAAGATATAAGAATAGCGCTTCTCAATTTTTTAACTGTCAAGTATTTCAAAGCAATCTCAAGCTCAGGAAACTTAAAATTTGTAATTTTTATTTTCAAATTGGTACATCACTTTCATAAAATGGCATTGAAAAAATATGAAGTTTTCATAATAAAGTATTTAAATAAAAAAATATCGAACAAACTCGTTTCATAAAAATATTGAAAAATTTCCATACAAAATTTGAATACATTGTGGAGTAACTTGGTAGGGAGGAGTATAGCGTTGGCCACAACCCACTCGTTTAAATGTTAGTGTTGTTTTTCTTTATAAAAGAGAGATGCACTAAACCCTGTTATAAAGTTATAAATATTTTCAGGAATTTCTAGATTTTCTGTTTACCTAGCACATATTTTGTATTTTTTCTGTAAAGTGCTAATAAGTGTGGAAGCAATGAATAAATAATTAAAAAATCAATAATTTATTTAAATAAATTTATTTCGCGAATATTGCTTCTCTGGTCTGGAAACACTGGTTGGTTCAAAGAAATTGCCATATACCTAGCAATAAACTCCAGTTAATTGATTTTTTAAGACGACGAGATAGACTGCAAGGTACTTTTTGGATGCTCACTATGCCAGTCTTCTAAAAGCTACGTCTACGACAAAAAAAATTTTTTTTCTTATTTGTCTATACATTGGTCTGATACATTTTTTTTGCTATGGTTTTTTTCATAATATTTTTGATACTCCCTGTCTTCTCCAATTTATTATCCATAAATTAAAACTTTTACTTATAAACATGAATGAAGTATTTCAAAAATCTTTTCACTGGTCAGCCCCCCTAAACAAAGTGTCATTTAGCTCAAGAAAAGAAACAAGAAAATATAACTCAATGTATGGAAGTGACAGTTGCCAGTCACGTGACAACTGTCACTTCCATACATTGAGTTATCTTTACTTGTTTCTTTTCTTGAGCTAAATGACACGCTCGCAAGGGGGGCTGGTACGTTTTTACGCAATGCTCTTATTTTATTGAAAAAGTCTAATAAACCATATTATTTTACGTAATGCTCGATTCAAATACACTAATATTGTACAAACAATTGTAATATTTAATGACGTGCATTCTCATACAATAGTTTTAAAGTTTGCATTTGACCCGCCTACATTGCTTTACCCTACGTCTTAATAACAATATAGATATGACAAGTTTTGACATATTCGTTTTTCACTATAAATTTGACATGTAGTTGCGCTCATACATTGTTTACCAACTATTTCGTATGCGGACATAATTTTCAGGTATGGTACATACTACATGTACACATACATATATTTGTATATTATGTTTGTGTATGTATATCTATATTCAGGCATCGCATTACAACCTAAAGTTACTCCTCACAAAGGGTGCACTTACGCAAATTGTGTAAAACAACGCCAAGTTTCTCATACATAGGTAGGTGTAACTACATACATAGGTACATATATCTAGGACTTGTGCAAGGAAACAATGCAATTTCACGCCTTTGCATCTGCAATAGGTATAACAGGCGTGATAAACTGAATGCTTTTTCATACAAGACTCAACCTGTACACATTGAAATAATAGGTACTTCTTGATTATTTTAATATGCTAAATCTTTATACTTTATACCAAAAATACCATGAATTTATTTTAACAGTGTTTTGTTGATGAAAATTTTTTTTTGTCAAAATTATTAAATTGCTGCACAGTGTGTGTGAAATTTATTTTATAATAAATATGCGTTGAGATGATTTGAACGCAGAAAAATTTGGTATATATAATACTCGCTTAGACCCCATTGGATTTTGAAGAATATCTGATCAGTGCTTCTCATTTTTGCACTGTCATATATTTCAAAATGACCCCAAGCTAAGGAGACTTAAAATTACATATGTTTATTTACAAATTGCTAAAAAATCGCATCACTTTCATTAAATATTAAAATAAAAAATAATTTAACAAACTCATTTCTGGTTATGAGAGTATAGCGTTGGCCACAACGCAATCGTTTTATTTTATCATTATATTGTTCTATTACATCATCTTCATAATGATCTTTTTTTACAGCTAATTCTACTTTCATTTATTCAAATTTTACATGTTTTTGCATTAATAAATTGTGGTAATTATTGGGCTGCGCGTATTGAAATTTGAAGCTTAAACAGTTCCAAGAAATCCTCGTTACCTAGCACTTTCCAATAAATAATGAGCAATATTCCACTTACCTAATACTTATGTTAAGAATGTTTGAGAAAGTTCCAAACCCTCATCCAGGGATATAGGGTTTGACTTTCCTGGTGGTAGATTTCCATTTTCTGGGCTGCGTGAACTTAGAATATAAACTAAGAAAATAAGGGAAAATATGCATACAAGATTTCGCTATATTACTCAAAGGAATTCGACGTGCTGTTCTCTATATACCCAGTGTGTGAGTCTACTTAACCAAGCTGTTTTATCAAATTTTGAAAAAAATATACAAACAAAAACAATCTATATTTCACTAATAATATTTTCGGAGTCGATTTTGTGACACGTTTTGAACGGATAACCTAGTCTGCACACCATTTTTGTAAACTTAACCTACAAAAGTTTGGTAAAAATAGATTGGTTATGTTTGTTTGTAGTTATAATTGCGACTGGCGTAAGCCAGTTGCATTATATATTAATAAAAAGTAACTAAAATATTAAAATAAATGACTAAATTCGTGTTTTTACCAAACTTTTGTAGGTTTTGTTTTAAAAAATTGTGTGAAGACTATGCGCCTCATGTCGCCTGTAGGTAACATAAAATAAACATTCGAAATATTAGTTTCCTACCTTATCGCCTGCTAAATTTTATTTACAAAAGTGTGCAACTAATCACCTACATAAATATGGCAGTACTGAATTTTAGCAACAATAAATTTATAAATATGTCAGTTGATATTTATAATGTGTCAAAATTATATTTATAATTTGTGTCAGTTGATATTTATAATTTCTGATAATCAACTGAGTAAGTTGATTTTTTTTTTGAAATAGTTGAATTTTAAAAACAATTAATATAGTTTTATTTCTGAATTGCATCAAATTTGTGTGTAAGATATTCGTATTTATTCTTTTCTGTTATAAAATCGGTCATGGGGCCCAGTGACATACGATTTTCTGGCAAAGCGAAAAAAAAACATTTCCTCGTATAATTTTTTTAAATATTATTTTTCACCGAATTCAAAACCTCGATACTTTTAAAATAAAAAAAATCCTTGGGGCTGAGGAGGTTCTTTATAGCAATTCCCTGTACATATATAAATAATACACACCATCACTGCATAATTTTGCAATGTGGGGTAACCAGCGCGAGGTTGCCCCACATAATAGGCAAATATTTTTCTCTGTAAAATGAACCTACCACAACAACGATTGGATGACAGCTATCAATATGTTGATAGTTGCTATTTTAATACGTCAGTGAATGAAGCACTATAGCATCTTTTGATTAAACGTGATTTTTTTACTATATTTGACAGTTTACCCTCGAACTAAATTGGATTAAATATTTATACTCAAATACCAAATTGATGTGCAAAAGTATTATTTAGAAGTAATAGTGTTAAATTATAACTTCAAATGGGTCGATGACAGAGCGGTTAGCGCGCAGGCCTAGTAATCCAGTGGTCGCGAATTCGAATCCTACCTTAACCGATTTCGTTCACCTATAGCAAAAGCATTTATGCTTATTTTAGGGAACGTTAGAAGATGTATATGTACTTGTTTAACAAGGACATATTCATAAAAAAAATATATGCATACGAATGAATTATTTTTATTTAGTTATTTTATTTTATTATATTTACGGCTTGAAAGCCTTTTTACAGTACACAACACCATATTATTAACAGTACATAACACCAGTTATAAATACAATAATAACATAAGTATAACACATTTAGTTCAGCAATACATTATATCAGTTAAGAAACATCAATAAAGATAACAATAACATATTGTAAATCAGAAGGAAATCAAATTTAAGATTCGGCAATACATAATATCTGGTATGAAATATAATGTTAAAAATTGAACAGTACCCAACACCAGTTATAAATTCAATAATAACATAAGTATAACACATTAAGTTCAGCAATACATTATATCAGTCAAGAAACATCAATAAAGACAAAATACAAAAACAAAATAAAAACCCAAACATAACGATTATTGTTTTGGTTGTTGTTATTTCATAATGTCATTGTTATTTAGTCATTTTTTTCTATATATTTTAGAGATCTACTGATTATTTAATATGGTTATTAGATTTTCTTTTGAACTTATTGATGTTGAAATAAATAATGAAAAAAGTGCGGGTGTGCAAATTGAAAATAATGCTATCAAAAGACTAAAAAGAGTCAAATAAAATACCGATAAATGAAAAATTAATAGAGTGGTATAACAAAAAAAATAATTCCAAACAAATAGGTGTTGGAACACACAAGAATGAGAAAAATATATAATAAAAAGAACCGTTGAATTCACATTCAAAACGCTTTATAAAATGTTTTTTAAATTGTTCCCGCTACTCGAAAAACAATCTAGGAATGAGAGGTAAAGACGTTTTCCAAAATTCGATTATTTCCCTCATTGACCTACACAGAATATAAATTTGATTGAGGGTCCTCCCTCAACGGGAGCTTCACTCTTTTGAATCACAATTTAAATTAAACGTCATAATTATTGGGGAACATAAAAGAAATAATGCATATTTGCTGATATCAAATTTGAAGAAATGAAATTGGTTTATTCGAGTGATGCCGTGATCAGAATTATTTTTTTTATAATTAAACATCATTCAAAATAAATATTTTTTTTTATTACATATACCAAAAATTACATTTAATATAAGTAACATAACAAATAAATTGGGTTAGTTTGGACCACCTGACTAGACTAGGCCTGTTTCGAGGTGGTAGACTAGTTACATTATATTAATTACTAAGTCATTGTAAGCTGTTATATAGAATGATTGTGTAGCCCATGGTCCACTTATTGAGTCCTATGTTAGTAGTTTTGTCGTGTATGTTGTTATGAATTGAGAATTTACTGACAATAGTTGATCCCTTTGTTATATAACCATGTTTATATTGTATGTTTAAGTCTTGTATTTTCTATTAAATGTATGTTCTTTATATATTTATTTATAAAATGTTTATTTATAAAATGTTTAATTATTTTTGAAATAATATGTTTTCCCTAAATTATAGATAAAGTCAGTCTGTTTATTCTAATATTTGCCATTGCCTGAATTTCATTCTGAGAAGGAATTCGAATTCACATTCAAGCATCACTTTGCTAAGAGATCAATCTTTCAGCAAAGTGATCATTTTTTTGCATTTACACATTTTTTGTATTAAAGAAACAATTTTCATATCCTCTTAGAATATAATTCTAAAGTATTATTTAATCATTTTTTTTTAAATTTACCTAACTGCACAACTTCACCCTTTCATATTTTTAAAACTTTACAAAACTTTGGTGATTTAACCCATTGTACCAAGGAGTCTGCGTCCCAAGACGTGCCATCAGAATAAAATTCTTCAATAATTTTCCAATTTTACCTTCAAGCTGTGGTACTGGTGGATTCCCATAAGGCTTGTCATCCTCTGCGATTGGCATTTCGCTAAATTTAAATCCAATCCGGTGTCTAGGAGGCGATGAAGACGCTACGAATCCTCAGTCTTCTTAAAGACATCTTCACAGTTCTAGTAAATATAAAACAAAGATAAATAAGTACTTTTTTTGCAATTTTAATAACACAATTATGTTTTAAGGGGGGGACTGCTGCCAACGTACCTATTTTTCAATTTAATATACCATCATTATTTCTTATCAAATCGTTTTGAAAAAAAATATTTAGATAGTTTGGGTATTAATAAAGAAAAATATATCTTTACTTTTTGATAATATTCTGTATAAATTCTTGTAGAAAAATAATGGCATACCCCGATTTTCAACGTTTATCTTATATTTTAAATAAAATATAAGGCGTAGTTCAACATAATTTTTTTAAAATTAAAGACAAAAACATCTAGAAAAATATGATGTGACGTTACATTAATGCTTCAGGTTTAGTAAACTAGTTGCGTGTAACACATGAGATCCAACTGTCGATAGCGATAGTATGTATAGTTGAAGAATATGTACCAAACTATAAACCCATAAATACAAATTATTGAATATTTTCAGATATTTTGTTTTCTATAAAACATATGTAGGTATGTATGTCAAGATAGGATAGTATGGAGGAAGATCCTTTTTTCCTACCCAGAATATGAAAATAGCATGATGGTATGTATGTATGTTTGGAGATGAAGTATCAAACTATTAAGTCTTCTTACATATTGTGTATAGGCGACTGCCATACAAAATGTATGAAGCGATGTCGTCACTAAATTCAATTTTAAAAAAAAGGTTAAAAAAAAGTTGAGATCTTCTGCTACAGTTTAAATATTTTTTATAGAAAATTAAATTATCTAGTTGGGGTGTTTCGGCTTTTTTCGATAATTGTATAAGTTTTGGAAATATAGGCAGTTAAACTCATAAATTTATCATAAAAAAAAAATTTTTCTTAATAAAAAATGTTTGAGAAAGCCTGGAATTTTTTTGAAAAATATAATTTGATATTTTTTATTTTTCTATGTTTGTACCAATTTTCAGCGTTCTAGCTTTTATGGTTTCTGAGATATATGGAAAAATAAAATTAAAATTAAAAAGTTGATAACCCCTGACTGAAACAAAAATTCAAAATTTTGAGTATAAAAGTTTTGTAGGCCTGTAACTTTTTATATATTCTGAAATTTTGGGCTCTGTAAATTGAGCGGATCAAAAGTTATAAGGGGGGGGGGGGACACACACACACAGACACACAGACACACACACACACAGACACACGAAATGTTCTACTCCGAATTCTGAGTAAATCCGTGTATGGAACATATATGCTGCGAAGCCTCTAAGTTGGTGTTTTTTGACTTCAAAGTTGGAAAAGCCGTGAAAAAAGTAGACCTCTCCATACAATTCTCGCGTATTCTGGCTTGAAACAGTGTCGATATGTTAAGAGAACAAAGTTCTCCTGAACAAATCGACAGTTGGATTAGATTATTGACGCGTTTCGTGCAAAGCACATCGTCAGAATAATGCTCTACAAGACTGAGACTAGTGGTTATATACAAAATTTACATGACAGGTAAATGAATGAATGAATGCAAATGAATGTTCATTTGCATTATATAACTTCTTTTCAACCGTTCAAAAACCAACATTTTAATACACCTGTCATGTAAATTTTGTATATAACCACTAGTCTTAGTCTTGTAGACCATTATTCTGACGATGTGCTTTGCACGAAACGCGTCAATAATCTAATAAATACAATTGAACTATTACCAAGTATTTTTATATTTTTATAACATATCAACGTACAATGGATTTCTATCAAGAATTGTCGATCGACAAACTAAACTTAGTATATTTTTATTTATTAATATCTAAACTAACTAGGTTATTTTTTTCAAAATGATTCGTTTTGTAGTAATGATGCAAATTCAAATTGAAAAAAATAGGTACATTGGCAGCAGTCACCCTGTTAAGAACAATGTCTATGTATTTGATGCAATAAATTACAACAGTAACGGAAAAGTAAAAAAAACATAGGTTTCAAAATTGTGAAATTGTGACTCTACACTATTCCATCGTAATGGAGATCATAAACAATCTGATGATAGAACTATTCATCTTTCTTGTTTAAATCTTATCCTTTAATTTAAATACAATTTTTACAGATTATTGTGACCATAGTTACCTATGAAGGTCCTTTTTTGTTACGATGAACCCAAGTGTTCTGTAAGGGACGCATGAGATATATTATGCAATAAATAATTGCCTTGGTGTAGTAGTTAGTCATTTGGCTTCTAAAGCGTCGGCAGAGTCCCAGCAGAAGTAAACAGATTTCTATCCCTTATATTCTCTATATGTATATTCATATTATCATCAAAAACAATGACATAACTGGGTAAACAATGACATTGTAGGACTTCGTGGGTCAGTTGGTTAGGTACCTATCTGACTGCTGGTCCAAAAGTCCCTGGTTCGATTCCCGGTGGAGATACAGTTTTTAATTATGTTTTCAGTCTGTATCTGTGAGATGAGTAATATCGTAAGTCTCTAGAATGTGGCAACTTGTTATTGAATGCGTATTAAATATATATTTAATATAGTTCCCATTAGTTGCAGGGGAAGCAATATAAAAATAATATTAAATAAAAAAAATTCTATAAAAGTACAAAAATTACAAATAAGTTACTGTAGCATGAAAGGTATCCATAGTAGATACAAATCGAAAATATAAACTGTCTTTGTTTAATAGAAAATAGTGCATCGTATTTCCAGGTAAACAAAATTATCCCGATGCACTGCTATTAAATCCATGAAAGCATTTGTGGCCCCTCGCTGTAATGGTATCGGTACATATGAATTGAAGGGAGTCAGAAAGAATATAAAGAAAGGAAAGACAAAAAAAGAAAAAGAATTACGGAAGAGGAAATATTCGAGGCAGAAGATATCACAGCCAAGTAAGTCTCACCACCCATCTTTGTCTTCATTACTTCCCTAACTGGGTCATGTGAACATTCTTACCTAATATATGAGACTGCATGCCTCGCGTGTTTTTCTTTGAGAAATACAAAATGAGCAAAGTACCTAACTGCGTTTTCATTTTCACTTCTTGTCTTTCAACAAATCATACTATCATCATCAATGGCTCCAGACCCTTACACCAACAGCTGCTGTTGCTGCTCGCTGCACGCCATTCAGTCATCGGAGCTCGAGTCTACCATAAGGCTTTTTGTGCACGATCCTCATTGGCACTGTTTCATCACCAATTCTTTCCACGTGTCAAAGTTTATTTATTATCATTCATTCTTTCAACTCAAACTATAATGTGTAAAAAATTATCCTCGAGCTTAGTGGCTCAGTTGGTTAGATATCCAACTCCCGAATGAAAGGTTCCGGGTTTGATTACCGATGGTGGCACAGTTTTTAATCGTATTTTCAGTCTGGATCTATGAGACGATAAATATGACAAGTCTCCAATATGTAGCAACTTGTTATTTGGTACGTGTTAAATTAATATTTGACATAGTATAGTTGTAACCAAATATCATTATAACTTTTGCCAAATAACTTTTGAATTTTGATTTTTTTTAAGAGTATGTTGAGGCTTTCTCAATGATTGATTTTCTATTCCTAATTATCCCATTCTATTCATATCCATTGTCCTATCCCAAATATCCTAGCTTGTATGCATCTATTTATTTGCTTAATTAATATTGTTTGTTTTTTTTTTGTTATATCATCATTTGTTATATCTCTTTTGTTATTTTGTACACATATGAGGAAGTTTTCCTTGTTTTAGTATACAAATATATATAGCAATATTTTTGTTTGTAAGATCGTATCTTAGTAATTGGTGTTACAATCTTGGTTTTGTAGTTGATCATTCATTTTGAGATTTTATGTTTATTTAAAAAAAAACTGTATGTAACCTTGAATAAATAAAATGTCTAATTAATCAATTGAAAATATTGATCTTTTGAAATATTTTAAAAAATTGTATCTATAGAAAACATTAGGTGATGGGTATTAATGGTGATGGGTTAGATAGTGGATTGTATAAAAAAAGATCTCACCAATGATTCCTTTTTTTCTGGTTCACAATGATTCTTTTTTTTCTGTGCACTGGTCGAAACTTGTACGTGATCTTCAAACTTGTACAAAACTTTTTTCACTTGTCACTTATTGTTACCCAAAAATTATTGTATCTAACTTTTCTCAATTTTTTTTTATGTATCTAACTTAAGTTCAATTTCTATCTTCGTCTAGAAATTGAACTTAATATTCTTGTGTCGGTGTCTCCTTCGAAGTCTTTCTTGTAATGTATGGTTTCATTGTGTTATTAAAACAACGTGCTGACATCTGGCGCCCTGAGCACCAAAAAGATTAAAAAAGTTAATGAGAACATTGAAGTGAGGCAATTAGGCAACAGGTGGCACTGAGCTTATTATCTACAAGATTTTTCGTGATATTGTTCAAGATTGCCAGAAGAAAAAATACGGATTTTTTCAACACAATTTTCTTCTTACATATTTTATGCGCTTATTAGATATAATTTTTGGGAATACTTACAGTAAAATATAATATATACTTAGAACTAAACCAATTTCAAATACAATATTTATCTGATAAAAATTTAAAAATTCCAATTGAGTAGGTACCTCTGTGAGGCACCGGCTTAGAATAGTGCTTCCACTCTTTTCTATTATTGTTTTCGAGTGTCCCGTAAGAGCCGGGTAATCGAAAATACAACAGGCAACAATAACATCTTACATGGTTCAGCAATGAGGTTCACCACCAATTCTGAATATAGTGCCTTTTTAGGTGAGACGAGACTGGTGTGTGGGTATACATAGATATGTTGTGCTCTCTTTTATAAGGCAATGCACACCCGCACACCTTTCGCTGGTTATCCCACATTGTGTGATATGCCGTGATGGTATGAATGAATGAATGAGTAGGTACCTCCTTATAAAGATTATTTTGTCAATGGCTTGAGCTTATCTTATTTTGAAATCAAATTTCTCAAATGTGTTTAACAGTTCTTTTATAAAAAAAGTATTTTCGACATTACTCTAATGAATGTTAAATTCAGCATAAATTCCTCAAAGAAATATTTTATGTATACTTTATAATTTTTTTTTAATTACTCCGTAACTATAATGTCGATGAAAAATAAATGTTAAATGGGTTAAAAGAGTAAATAAAATCAAAGTGAATGAGTGAACGTTTTGTAATTAAACACAATCGTTATATGCCATCATAATAGACCAAGAGACAGCGACTGCCAAACTAACGTCATAATATAAAGGCTGATTTTTTTTCTGTACGATTACACGACAGCGATTGGCTTACTTGAACCCTGATTACTGGCGGCTTACGGAGATAACAGCGTTTATAGTGTGGAAAATTGCTATTTTAACAAGTCAGTTATAGTATGAAGCGTTACAGTATAATGCGTGATTTTTTAAATCTAATTCGGAAGACTATTAGAAATCACTATTAGAATTATAATTATTCAATGTATGATAATGTTCAATGTATTAAATGTTCGACAAAAGCAACAAAAAGACAAAACGGAAGAAACTTTTGGATTCAACTAAGAACCAGAATTATAACGATAATGGGTATTAAAGAAATGATATTTTTTAGAAGTTTTTATAATTCCTACTTTGAACATAAAAATATACAAACCATTGATCCAACTGCCGATTCGTTCAAGAGAATGTAATTATTCACGTTCAAGAGAATCGGCAGTTTAAAACCAAAACACGTGTATGAAGGAACATTTTGTATGGTGTAGTGAAATTTTTACATGCCAAAAACACCAAATTAGAGGCTTCGCAGCATATATTCTACATATAAGGATGAATTCAGAATTTGAAGTAGAACATTTTGTGTGTTTTTTGTGTGTCTTTGTGTCCGTCCCCCCTTATAACTTTTGATCCGCTCAGTTCGAAACATCCCAACTATATAATTTAATTTGCTATAAAAAATATTAACACTGTAGCAGTACATCTCGAACTTTTTTCAACAATTTTCATAAAAATTGAATTTAGTGACGACATCGTTTCATACAATCTACGGGGACTCAATAGTTTGATAGTTTATCTCCAAACATACATACATACCATCATCCTGTTTTCGTATTCTGGGTAAGAAAAAAAGACTGACCTCCATACTATCCTATCCTGACATACATACCTACATGTTTTACATACGTAGAAAACAAAATATCTTTAAGTTTAAGTTTGTACGTATTTTTCAATTATACATACTATCGCCATCGACAGTCGGATCTCATGTGTTGCATACAATTTGTAATGGTTTTTCTACATAATATATTAACGTAGTTGAAATATTAACATAATATTAACGCAGATTTAGTTGACAATACATTATGTGTTTGTTCGTGACTTGTGTTGTTTTGTTTTCATTTAGTTTTTGTTTAGTTTTAGTATTATTACTCTTCTTTTTTTTAGTTTGGTTTTAGTTTAATTTCATTCTTTATTGTTATTGTTTTTCATTTTCAGATACTTAGATACACACATCCTCCCTCTACACAAGCTATAGCTTTAAGAGGGAGGTGATGTTGTAAATTAATTAATGTATATAAACCATGTATTATTGTATATTATGTATATAATGTTTTTGAATAAATAAATAAATAAATAATATATATATATATATAAATTTATTTTATGTAGTAGTTACGCGTGCGGCGTGTCTTCTCATATTATCTCCCTTTATTTCATGTTTGCAGTTTCCATCGTGTTTCCTATTTTACTGTGATCCAACTGCAATATATTTGGCACTACCATGGTAGGTACTACTTTGGCACTTGTAGGTAGTTCCAACAACAGCAAACAGGCCTCACGGTATATCCGACGCCATCTTGTAAGTGAATTTGTCCTTCTGATTTATACGGGATCCGAATGTGCTCTTTGTTTTACCGTCCTTTATTTTAATTTTGGATGCAATAAAAACTTCCGATAACAAATATTTATTCCTCTTCTAACTATATAACGTTACATTTTTTATGTTGGGCCGTAATGATCATTGTGCCAGTTTCACATCATTCGACACGATTTTATTGCGAAATCGTTTATTGATACACTACTTTAAACGCGCTATACCCCATTGAATCTTTATTAGGTGACAAATAAATTTGTTCGCCTTTAGGCATTGTGTTGATTTTATTGTGTGAAATAGATTTAATAATCATTATTCGGACGCTTTGATGTATGATGGAATGGTTTATAAATAATATATTTCAACAGAAACGTAGAAGAACAATCTGAAAGTATTTTTTGCATACCCACGATGTGGGGTAACCAGCTACAGGTGTTCGGGTGTACATCACCTCACCAAAGGAACCAAGAAACATGCATGCATCCCTACACACCAGCCTCGTCACACCTAAAAAGGCAACATTAACCTCATTGCGGAACTTATATTTTGAATAAACTAATTAGATTTACCTACACATTCAAAGATAAAAATCGACCTTCGATTTGCAGATGACACCATAGTTTAAAAAAGCAGTCATGTCATAGACACGGCAAATACGCTTCTACAGCTATCGGGAAGACTGCAAAGTCTGGAAACTGTTAAAGACTTAATGTACCTAGGTTATCAAATCAGTGCCCAGGGTGAGTATGAGAAGGAAATAATATACGAAAAGCCAGAGCTTACGCGGAAGATTACGCGCGGAAGTTTACGCGGGCTAGTTTCCGCGGAAAACTTATAACAATCTGCTATAAGAAACACTAAACTAACTAAAGCTAAACTAACTTAGCTTAGCTTTTGGTCTGTAGCCGGTTTTAGGGGTAGGCCATGTCCCACTCGGCGATAGCTCGCCATGCTGATGATATGGTGTAGCCGACGTCGCGCTTGGCGTGGAAATCGAAGAACTGAAAGTTCTTATTATTAATGCGTGGTGAAGGTTCGCTGTTGAGTCGCCTGTTACCGAGCACTGTTGGAACGGGAGACCTTCGCCATGACTGACGGGCCTCCACGTTTATGTTTGGACTCTTAGTGGTAGTGGTATGAAATATGCATGATTCCTTGTTTTGTCCGATAAACAGCCGCTCCTTGGATGCATAGAGCTACAATCTCTGAAACGTTCCCTATGGAGTGGTGTAGGAAACTGCGAAATTCTGGTAAGTAATGTCCATTGAAGATTCCACGGATCACGACCCTCAGCAGTGAGGAAACAAAGAAGAAAAAGAAGTATAAATGTACGAAAACATACCACGAAAAGTTGATAATCTACGGTTGGTACCGATATAATCCGTATCCGTCGGAAGAAAACAGAAAATCCGCGGAAATTTTAATGGAAAATGTTACCAATATAATCATAATAATCACGTTCTTACTAAGAACACTTCAATTTCAATTCGCTTCCCTGTTTAAGGCGACTACATCAAATACTGAATTTCTTTTTTTTTATTTTACATATAAATGACACATACATAAATCGTCAATTGACATCAAATTTACAAATTAAATATGGTACATATATGTTAGAATGAATGTTTTCATTTTGACACGACGCAGATAAAAAAACGCATATTTTTATGGAATATTGATGGACAAATTTGTTCTCCTATATCCCAGGAACGTCCTTGAGTTATACTAGTGGGTTGTGGCCAACGGTAAACTCCTCACTATCAAGCCAATTTTATAAAGTATTCAAATATTGTATAGAACATATTCAGCATTTTCATGAAATGAGTTTGTTACATTATTTAATATTTAAATATTTTATTACGAAAACTTGATAATTCTTCAATGCCATTTTATGAAAGTGATGTGCCTTTTTACCAATTTGAAAATAAAAATATCAAATTTTAAGTTTCCTGAGATTGGGGTCACTTTGAAATATTTGATAGATAAAAAAAATGAAAAGCACTATTCAGATATCCTTCAAAATGTAATGGGGTCTAAGCGAGTATTAGATATACAAATTTGCAAAATTTGACAGAAATCGAATGAGTACTTTAATCTATAATCGATAAAGTAAAATTAAGACGCCGTACATAGTACACATCACATGGCAAATAGTACACAGCACACACACAGATACATTGCGATGAAGCTTTCAGAATGATACTAGTTGATAATCTGCGATAAAATAATAGCCTTAAAAATTGCACAATCATAACTCCCCACTATATCTCCTTGGGTTAGTGAGGAGTAAATAAAGTGTGGAGATACACAGACAAATCAAACAAATACTTAAATAAATAAGGGATCCGATGTTAGGGGTGAATAATTTCCTCCGTATAGTGTCTACCCAATATTAACAGTCAATACATGACATGTATGTAAATACATATATAAAATTTTTGTCATAACTTGGATAATCAATATTCTTTCAATTTCTTTTATGACATATTTTTTACATCTCAATAGAGACGAAGATAGAATATTATAGGAAAACCGGTAACTCAAAGGTACCTACAGGGCTTACGACCTGTCATCAGCTGGTTTACGTGATCCTTCCACCAAATATGCCTTCTTATTGAGTTCCCTTAACAATGCAATTTTTGAAAGTTCTACATATTTTAATAATGATAAACTGATCGTTTCATATTCCTTTACATTTTATTGTGTTATAGGATACGGTTCAGACATAAAACTAGTTGCATGTAACACATGAGATCCAACTGTCGATAGCGATAGTATGTATAGTTGAAGAATAAGAATCAAACTATTAACCAATAAATCCAAATTATTGAAAACTTTAACACATGTTGGTATGTATGTCAAGATAGGACAGTATGGAGGTCAGTCCTCTTTTCCTACCCGGAATATGAAAACAGCACGATGGTTCTGTATGTACCTATGTTTGGAAATTAAGTATCAAACTATTAAGTCTTATTACATATTGTGTATAGGCGACTGCCATACAAATTATATGAAGCAATGTCGTCACTAAATTCAATTTTTATAAAAATTCTTAAAAAAAATTGAGACGTACTTCTACAATATTAATGTTATTTTATAGAAAATTGAATTATCTGGTTGGGGTGTTTCAGCTTTTTTCGATATTTTTAAAAGATTTGGAAATACAGGCAGTTAAACTAATAAATTTATCATATAAAAAATATTTTTCTTAATAAAAAGTGTTTGAGAAAACCTGGATTTTTTTGAAAAAACCAATTTGAGATTTTGTATTTGTCTATGTTTGTACCAATTTTCAGCGTTCTAGCTTGTATGGTTTCTGAGATATATGGAAAAATAAACCAAAAATTCAAAAGTTGATAACCCCTGACTGAAACAAAAATTCACCATTCTGAGTAAAATAGTTTTGTAGGCCTATAACTGTTTATATATTTTGAAATTTTGGGTTCGGTTAATTGAGCGGATCAAAAGTTATAAGGGGGGGGACAGACACACAGACACACAAAACTCAAATAAAATGTTCTACTCCGAATTCTGAGTAAATCCATGTAAGGGAACATATATGCTGCGAAGCCTCTAAGTTGGTGTTTTTAGCATGCAAAAAATCCACTACGCCATACAAAATGTTCCTTCATACACGCATCTTGGCTTAATACCGTCGCGTCGATTCATTCAGAGAATTGAATTCAAACAAAAATATAATGAAACAAAGGAAAATAATTCAAGCTAATTAAAATCTCTTTCATTTACCATTTCGTCAGTTGTATGAAAAGATTTTTCGACGAGATACCTACTTATTCGTATCTCTCGAAACTTTCTTCTTCAGGGACAGTTAATGCGGTGAAAGTTTGTTAAATTAATCTTACGTAATACTCGCATCCTACATACTTTATGTCAATTATCAAAATAATTTCACTCACATATTTCGGCAGAATCTCTTCTTTGGGCTTTTCATACCCATCCACACGAAGAGACCAGTGGAAATATCTAGATAAGAGACCTAGATCCAGCAGTGTAGAGATGCCTAAAGGAAGAAAAAGAAGATTCCGCTGAATATATTATATATCCTATTTTTTTTATTTTAACTGTGATCGACAATTTTAATTTTTTCACCAATAATAAAAAAAATTTCTCCTTTACTGTTTATACTCCTCACTAACCCAAGTTATTTTTTTATTGCAGATTATTTATTTATTTATTTAAAGGACAACATACAGCATATAATAAATTATAAAACAAAGATAATTTGATTAAGAATTAAAGTTATTGTAGTATATTAAGATACATTAGGAATGGTTACATATTATGGTGAGATATTGTGTGAATGATGTGTGAAATTGCATATATAAATGTGTCAGTATAATTAAGTGTTAAATTTGATTATGACGATGAAATTTTAAGTTTGATATATTTTTTAAATGTGGGGGCGCTAAGTAAGAATATGTCAATCTCTTGGAAATGCCTATTATATGTATTACAGATTCTGTACATTGTTGCATGTTGAGCATAGTTGGTGTGTTGAGTGGTAAGACGGAAAAGAGGAGTGTGTCTAGTTCTACGGGTAGGGATGTTGAAAGATATATAGTTTAAGAGAGCAGGAGAATCAATTTTATTATTAATAATATTGTGGAGAAGCATCATATTATCAACTAGTATTATGCTGAGATTGTATTTTGAAAGTTTCATCACAATTTATCAGTGTGCGAGTGCTGTGTACTATTTTCAATGTACGGCGTGTTAATTTTACTTTACCGATTATTGACTAAATCACTAATTCGATTCTTTTCAAATTTTGCGAATTTGTATTTCTAATTTTCGCTTAGACCCCATTAGATTTTGAAGGAAATCTGATCAGTGCTTCTTAGTTTTTTCTACTGTCGAATACGTACGACACATCGCTTTCATAAATTTTCATAATATAATATTTAAATAAAAAAATACTACAATAAACTCATTTCATGAAAATGCTGAGAATATCCCATACAAAATTTCTTTGTCCGGTTCAAACCCTTGACGAGCGTTTTAAATACTTTCGCCAAATTCACAATATTTAAAAATTTAAATTATTTGTGATTTGTCGCCTTAAAATTTCCTACCTGTTTTTTTATGTTTATTCCAATAAACCGATATGAGGCCGCGCCACTTCCCGCCGTGATAGGAATTATATTTTCTCTGATCAAAACAATCTATTGGTAATTTGAATATTATTTTTTTTAAATATCGATAAAATGGAAAATAAAATAAAAACTCTTCATTGATAGACAGACAAGACAAGTTATTTTTTCCAGCTCCAGAAAAAATCATGTAATAAATGTATTTTATAATTATTTTTTTGGATTCCGTGAAACATCGAATCCATTAATTATATATGTTGGCATTCGCGGTTTAATAGTTTTAAATATCTAAATAAAATCTAAATCATAAATAATCTAACAATCTTATTCATAATAACTTATATTAGGTTTAAAACAGTGTATAACAAAAGTACTGGAAATCCCTATTCATAATAGCATATATAAGGCAATAATGCTATATAACAGCTACATTACGTCTACATAAGATAAACACGGTCCCAGGTTGTTTTAACAGCAATATAAGAAGAGTGTATATCAACAGTACTGAAAAACACTATTCATAATAACATATATAAGGCAATAATGCTATATAACAGCTACATTACGTCTACATAAGATAAACACGGTCCCAGGTTGTTTTAACAGCAATATAAGAAGAGTGTATATCAACAGTACTGAAAAACACTATTCATAATAACATATATAAGGCAATAATGCTATATAACAGCTACATTACGTCTACATAAGATAAACACGGTCCCAGGTTGTTTTAACAGCAATATAAGAAGAGTGTATATCAACAGTACTGAAAAACACTATTCATAATAACATATATAAGGCAATAATGCTATATAACAGCTACATTACGTCTACATAAGATAAACACGGTCCCAGGTTGTTTTAACAGCAATATAAGAAGAGTGTATATCAACAGTACTGAAAAACACTATTCATAATAACATATATAAGGCAATAATGCTATATAACAGCTACATTACGTCTACATAAGATAAACACGGTCCCAGGTTGTTTTAACAGCAATATAAGAAGAGTGTATATCAACAGTACTGAAAAACACTATTCATAATAACATATATAAGGCAATAATGCTATATAACAGCTACATTACGTCTACATAAGATAAACACGGTCCCAGGTTGTTTTAACAGCAATATAAGAAGAGTGTATATCAACAGTACTGAAAAACACTATTCATAATAACATATATAAGGCAATAATGCTATATAACAGCTACATTACGTCTACATAAGATAAACACGGTCCCAGGTTGTTTTAACAGCAATATAAGAAGAGTGTAGGGACCGAATATTTCCGATAATTCCCGAATGTTGCCGATGGTCGCATTGCATGTCAATCATTTTTAATATTTGTTTTCTATTTCAGTTCACAAATTAATAAAATTATAAATACGGTCAAACGTATTGTATCGCGTCTTAATATGACGTAAACGAATTGCAAATAATATTTGTCATAACCACTGACAGATCATTTGAGAAGACTATATTAATTTATGGTAACCCATTGTTTCATTATTGCTCCAGTTTTCGCAACACTTTTTCATATGAATTTCTAAATAATGATATTCACGAAATAAAATATGAAAATAAAACCCAAACACTAGAAGAAACGTTGTATTTTTTTAACATCACCACTGCCAGCAAATAGTCAACAAATAATTTAATTATTAAAGATAATAATATACACAGGTTGACTGTCTATAGTAGGCTTAATAACAATAGTTGTTTTCACATCTTCATTCTATTTTGCGAGTGTTTAGAAATTTAAATTTGAACTTTTTTTATTAAATTAGTTTTGTGGCGTTTTGTGGAACAAACCGTTTACGAATATCCTAGAAGCTCACGCAGCTACATAGGTATTCGCGATTCATTGTTCCGCCTGGTTTCGCCCGGAGCCGTACGTGTCGTATCATTTGGCCTTCCGCAGTATGAAATTTAAAATACGAATATATTTAATACTTTATTATTTTGAAATCTATAGTGTGTAGTTAAAGAAATGTGTAATATCACAGTAAGTTACTTATTTTATTCCATGAGCATAAGCATTCCTTTTTGCATTAAATTAAGATTCAAATAAAAGTAAAAATTTAGAGACATTTATTTGCTACAATTTGTAATAATTCTGAACACGAATAAAAACCTTCTAAATTTGTTTTTAAGAAATTAAAGCAAGTAAATGGCCTTAAAGTTTTAATAAAACCCTTTTTTTTACTTTTTTTGTAAGTAACTAAAATACTTCATGGCCTACGAAGTAGATTTTTACTTCAATCAAAAGAAAATATGAAAATCTACCGGCTTTTTACTATTTTGATATTAAGCTATTTAAAAAAACTCAAAATTTTACCTTTCCCCTCATTTCTCGAATTTGATTCTGAATACGTGTATAATAGTTATTATGGTAACTAGGCTAAAATGATGTTATTAAATCTGTGGATTAAACGTGTTAGGTACTATGTTTTCTTAAATTATTAAAATGAAACCAATGTACAATTATTCCACTGATTTATTTTGTTGACTACGACTAGTTTCGTGCAAAGCACATTTACGAGTAGTACCTACCAATACAGAATTTAAAATTATATTTATACAAGAGGCAAAAGGCAAGACAAAATTGAACATATCAACATATAAACAACAAAAATGTTTATATTATAAACAAAAACTAAAAGCACAACAAAAGGATCCAAAGAAAATGTGGTTGACATTGAAAGAAATTATTAAAGGGAAACCTAAGGAAGTCTTAACAAGTGTTATGTTTTTGTTGTTTTAAGGAAGTCTTAACAGATGGAACCGAAGATCGGATGGAACAGGTAGCAAAAAAATTCAATAAATACTTTATCTCGAGCATATAGATGATATAGCTGCAAGTATACCAATAACGAGTGAAAATCAACAAAATGTACCCTGTTACCAGGATGTAAATTTCAAATTCAAAAATATTGATCTATCATACTTAAAAAAGTTGCTAAGCAATATGAAATCAAAAGAGTCCCAAGATGGTAAAACCATAAATATAATCAAAGATTCTCTTGATGTGTTGGGTGAATCATTGGTTGCTATAATAAATGGATCATTAAACAGTGGAATATTTCCAAAAACATGGAAGACATCAATAATTACGCCTATTCCTAAAATTGAACAACCAAAAAAGTTTGATGACTTTAGACCTATAAACTGTCTTCCTAAATACGAACAAATACTAGAACACGTTGTAAAGGAACAAATCATGGAATACCTAGAGGCAAAACAAATATTAGTAAACCAACAGTCAGGCTTTAGAAACAAATTTTCATGTGAAACGGCTATAAATTATATTATAGATCAATAGAAAACATATAAAAATAAAAAAAAGCACATAATTGCAGTATTTTTAGACTTAAAGCGCGCCTTTGAAACAATTGACAGATACAAACTTATCAAGAAATTAAAAAGAATTGGAATATGTGGAAATGAAAATAAAGGGTTTTTAGATTATTTAACAAAAAGAAAACAGCAAACCAAATACATAATGTAACATCAGAGTCTCAGCAAATAGATAAAGGAGTTCCGCAAGGTTCGGTTTTGGGCCCATTATTGTTTATTTTATATATGAATGACATAGTGAAAACGTTAAAATTCAGTGATATAAAACTCTTCGCAGATGACACACTATATATAGCGAAATCAAATCTTGGTGATGGCATAGAAAAGTTCAAATTGATCTGAATTGTGTGGTACTATGGTTAAATGAAAATAAATTCAAATTAAATGTGGCCAAAACCATGTTTCTAATTATAAGTGACCAAGGACAAAATGACAACTTCACATTAAATATTTATAGTGAAAACATTGAAAAAGTTAAATTTATGAAATATAAACACTTAAAATATAATAAATTTGATAAAAAATGGTTTCTTAAAAAGAATAAGAAATAACTTAGATTTTCACACATCAAGATTAATTTTTAATTCAATTGTCATTCCCCATTTAAATTATTGTTCTAGTGTCCTTTTCCTCTGTAATGAAACTCAAAATAGAAAATTACAGATCATTCATAATATGGAAATGAGAACAATTTTAAAATGTAACAGATATACAAAAATAAACCTAATGTTAAATAAACTAAAATTAATGACAGTAAAGCAATACATTATATACAACACATTAACTTTGATTTTCAAACTAAAAAATAATATCCTCCAAAATATATGCAGAAAAATATATTATTCAATGCCAATGTTCACACTTACCCTACGAGAGGATGTCAGGATTTTAGACTTCCAAAAACGAGATTAACAAGTACACAAAATTGTTTATACCATAAAGGTCTCAAAATATATAATAGTTTGCCACCAAACATAAAACAAACCACAAGTCTTGTCACCTTTCGTAGGCTAGGTGCTGAGCACATAGTTAAAAAATATTAATGTTCTCCATACTTTACATGTTTGTCATACTCTGTACTGTACCATAATTTATTATTGTATCAAAAAAAATTGTCTACTTTTTTATGTTTACACTAGATGTATTAATTTTGTATTTTTTACGTCTAAATAAAAGTTACTATTATTATTATTATTATGAATCGAAAACAAGTCTTGCCTCTTGTATAAATATAATTTTAACTTCTGTATTGGTTCTACTCGTAAATGTGCTTTGCACGAAACTGGTAGTAGTCAACAAAATAAATAAGTGGAATAATTATATATTGGTTTCATTTTAATAATTTTAAATGGAATTCCACCAAGAATTATCTGTCAATAAATTAAATATAATTATTTTAAATGACATAAAAAACTTCTAGTGCAAGTATCAAAAGAAAATAATACTCTACAAAAAAGGTACGTTAAAATAAATCGTGACATACCGAGTGTGACAACATATGGACCATTAGCGATAGATAAAATATAATAGTTATCAATATCGATCCAACATTATAGTACTTTCATTGAGCAAAAACCACCTCCTCTGTGGCGGAGAATTTATCGCACAAGTTGAATTTTCAAAGGGATCCTTTGAGAGTAAGAAAAAAGGGCTCTAGTTGGAGGGAAGTCTTCTTGTGGTGGTATGTCAGGGCGGGATGTAATCGAGTCAAAGGCTAAATGGCCAGATAAAAGCTATAGATATGTATACACATATCCAAACATACTTGCTCTTTCAACATCTTCACAGAAATAGCTCCTTTAGATCAAATGAGGATACATAAAACGTCATTACCCGCTTCGTATATTATTATTATTATTACATTCACTAGATTATATTACATTTGTCATATTGAACTTATAATAGTGCTTTCACTATTTTCTATGGTCATCGGGTAATTGAAAATACAACAAGCAAAATAACATCTAACATAGTTCAGTAATAAGGTTCACCGCACCCATTCTGAATGTTGAGTTTTTTTGGGTGTGACGAGTCTGGTGTGTGAAGATTCACGCACGTGTCGTGCTTTATTTTATAAAGTATTGGACATCATGTCGCTGTTTACTCCACTGGGATTATTTCATGATGGTATGTTTATAGGTACCTACACGAATAGACGGTATTTTATGAACCGTCGTGTGGGACAATTGCTGGCGAAAAGAAGAATGTGTATATTTTCTAGTGATTAACTAAATTTATCAAATTTTGGCATAATATACAAAGTGAAGACTACATATACCTGGGGCACAAAATAAAACTGGGAAAAGAAAATCAATTAGCAGAGATACCCAGACGAATTGGACTAGGTTGGGCGGCCTTCGGTAAACTCGGTCACATCCTGAAAAACAAAGACATTCCGATGAATTTGAAAAGAAAGGTCTTTAAAACATGTATCCTCCCAGTGCTAACATATGGATTGGAAACAATGACACTAACTGCCAACACAATATACAAACTAAAATGTACGCAACGAGCTATGGAACGGCAAATGTTAGGAGTGAGCCTCCGGGATAAAATAAGAAATGAAGAAACAAGACGCCAAACAAAAGTCGTTGACATAGCAGACCGTGTTGCAAAGTTGAAATGGCAGTGGGCAGGGCATGTTGCAAGACAGGGTACCGAGAGGTGGACACCCATAATACTAAAATGGAGACCGTGGGAAAATATAAGACCGGTAGGGCGACCACAAAAAAGATGGGTGGACGATATCATTCCGGTTGCTGGCTGGGGAAAGCACAGGACCGAGAGAGATGGAGTTCATTGGAGGAGGCCTACATCCAGCAGTGGAGAGATGGCTGACGAAGAAGAAGAAGAAGATACAAAGTGGACCACAAGCACAATTATCTTTTTTTTAAACTCTTCGCTCATACACATTAACTACTTCAAACAATTTATTTTATTTTATTTTATTTTATTTTAGTTTTAAAGGTTTATTTTTCTTGTATATTCGTATAATATACCTATTCATTATTTTGTTTTTAACTTTCCAACGCTAGTTTGCATACACAGACTTGTTCATTATTTGTTGTTTTATTTTCTTCTTTGTAAATACATTAACATTTGAATTTCGATTTTATAACGATTTGTTGTTTACGGAGTGCCTTTTTCATTATCTTAAATTGATCATCTAGGGTAACAGTTCTGTTGAGATCTAAAATGGTCAAAACGAAACGTACCCGGAAGAGAATTCGCAAGACACTGGAATCTCTGTCACCAGTAACCCCGTCACCGCCTATTAATAGAATCAGAATGTCCAGCCCTGAAGATTCAGGTTCAGAAACCATACACTGGCGACGGCTCTATGTGTGTGACGGATTCAGACTTCCGTATAATTTCTGCCACTTGCTGTTCCATGGATTTACCCCCTCTAGCTTCAATAATTATTTTTAATTCTTCTATATCTTATATCTTATTAGATCATCTTTCCTCGAGCACTACAGTCGTGCTTGAAATTTCTCTTTCAGGTAAATCCATGTACCTAGTATCAACCTACTTCAAATTTGGCGACCCGATAGAGCCATATGTGTGCTTTCTAGATAATGTAATGAGTCATCTAGGTGGAGATTCCATCTTGATTGGCGGTGACTTCAATGCTGAGTCCCCTCTATAGTGTCATTCTACCACTGCAGGATCTAGGAAAGCAAAAAGAGGTGAACTCTGTGAGGACTTCATAGCTCGGCACGAGCTTTCCGTTATCAATGATCCCTTTAGTCCTCCCACTTTTTCTGGTGCGGTCGGGTTTGGCCACATCGATGTCACTTTGGCTTCGGCTCAAATAGCTCAAAAGGCTTCTTCCTGGCGTGTTTATACAGATTATTCGGGTAGCGATCACGAACTTATTGTCTTTACAATTTCTACTTCACCTACTGACTCGGTTCAAAAGTCTCATATTCCAAGGCGTTTTCGCACGAGGTGTGAGCGCATTGTCGAATTTGATGCTGAATTTATTCGATTTCTGAATCGCTTTAACCCAAATGCTATGTCTATATCTGATACTGCTTCTAATTTCACTAACAATATCATTATATGTGCAGAGAAGTCAATTGGCAGATCTACTCCAGAAAAATTAAAACCAAACGCTTGGTGGCACTCAGGACTCGATTCTTTGAAACGCAGCGTTACACGTGCACGTCGAGCTCTTAAATTGGGACGCAATAGGAACTTTGCTTTGCTAAACTAAATAAATCCCCAGGCCTCGACCGTATCGACTCTATTTTAATACAAAGATGTTGGCGTTTGGCTCAATTTGAAATGGTTTCCCTCTTAAAAAGATGTTTAGACGAGGGCTGTTTTCCAGACTGTTGGAAAACGGGCCTCATGACTATAATTCCCAAACGATGCGATCGTCCTAGCACGGACCCAAAAGCATATAGACCTGTTACTCTCCTGCCTATTCTGGGCAAGATTCTGGAAAGACTTATATGCAGTAGAATTGAATCCCATCTTTCTAACTCATGTCCACTTTCTTCTCGCCAATTTGGCTTCCGACCTGGAATTTCAACAGTCGATGCTATAAATTATATGTCAGAATTTGTAAGACCTTCTGACGAAAAATATGTTATTGCTATTTCCCTTGACATTAGTGGTGCATTTGACAATGCTTGGTGGCCGCTCATTTTGCATAAACTGAAGTCAAGGAATATACCCCGCAATATATATCTGATAGTTAAGAGTTACTTTGGAAATCGCCGCCTAGTCCTGCCTGGGGGACAATTTCTACATACGCGACAGGTAAGCATTGGATGTCCTCAGGGTTCTGTTCTCGGTCCACTTCTCTGGAACATTCTTTTTGATGACTTGCTGGATCTTCCTCTCTCCAGTAATTGTACGATTCAAGCGTATGCCGATGATGCATACATCCTCGTCCGTGGTAATTCCCGTAGATTTATTGAGAACTCAGCTACTCAAGCTCTTTCCTTAGTTTCCGACTGGGGTGTAAAAAATAAACTTTGCTTCGCTCCTAATAAGACATATGGCTTGGTTTTCAAAGGCTTACTACGTAGACAGCCGTTTATTAAGTTCTCAGGAACAAATGTGAGTTTTCGGGACCAAATCACTTGCCTAGGAGTTGTTCTGGAAAGAGGACCAAATTTTAAAAACCATGCTCGATTGTGTGTCGACAAAGCTAAGTCTGCTTTTTTAAAGATCTCACACATTGCCAAGGCACACTGGGGTTTACAGTTTCAAGTATCCTGTCTTTTCTATAAGGCAGTTTACCTCGGCATTGCTTGCTATGCAGCAGGATGTTGGTCTCACGCCTGTGAACTTCAACATATACGTAGAATTTTGCTCTCAGGCCAACGATTCGCTCTCATCGCTCTATCCAAAGCATATGGAACGAGTCCCACTGAAGCACTGTCAATTTTGACAGGCATGACTCCCCTTGATCTGGAACTTCAGCGTAGAGGGGCTGTTTTCAACCTTACGCGGGGCTGTTCTTCTATGATCGGAAATATTCCTCTCTTCCCTCCAGAGGGTCGAGTGTCACGTGGCTTTATTGAAAGGACTGTAAATGAAAATTTGCAGAACATCTGGCAGACTCGCTGGACGGCCTGCTCAGTGGGAAGAATTACCTACTTATTTTTTGCCGACGTGAGGTATCGTCTTAAATCTCCCTGGGTTGTTTCAGACTTTTGGACTTCCCAATTTTTCACAGGACACGGAAACTTTAAAAGTTATCTTCACCGATTTAACATTGCCTCCTCTGCCTCATGTCATTTCTGTCAATACCCGGACCAAACTTCGGAACATATCCTTTGGGAATGTTGCCACCCAATGGTGTCCTCATATAGATCGGAGCTCCTCGTTGCTGTCCGTGGGCCTCTTCAAGGTCCCATTGGTCATGCGGATTTTGTGATCTCGAAGAAAAATTATAAAGCTTTTAAGGTTTTCTGTCATAGATATGGTGCCTTACTTTTAGAAGATTCCCTTTAAATTAATTATTTCCAGAGATCTTGGTCACTTCTCTGATGGTCTGCATGTAGGGGGATCTGAGGTCATAGACAGTCCACGGGTGTGAATTTTCTGTTCGCACTCATTGATTGTTTCTTTTTGCGCTATGGTGCCGAGATTGCTAATCTAGAGGGCTCCATGAGCTACTTTTCGTGCTATGCATCTTTTTTTGTCGTTCACTTAGCGTTCTGTGAAGGGGCCGATTACAGTCCCCATAGGCAGAGCGGGTGGTGGTGGGAGTAGCGAATCACTTAAAGCACCCTGACGATGGTCTTCGATGGACCGATGTTGTATTATTCTTCTTCTTCGTTTAGTAGGTTTTGGAAACCTGTTTTTTTTAAGTGTGCCCCTTCTGCAGGCCCTCCTGAGAGATCCAGCTAACACTCTTCTTAGGAGATCTATCGATTTCCACTATTCCATAGTGTGGAGAGTAAAATGCGGTATTTGTTTGTGTGGATTAATTTTGGTTATTATATATCTGGTTCTGTGTTAAACCTCTGAGTTCTGTAGTTTGTAATTAGCGCTAAATAAATTTATTTTCCAAGCCATTGTATACTTATTCTCTCCAATTTTTTTTATATCCTAAATGAAATGTTTCGTAGCACATTTTGCGTATGAAAGTGAAAGATTTATGGTGTTGGCCATTTAGGTAATTTGTTTCCATTAATTGTGCTTTGGGCTGTGGAGAGACCTTAGCAGAATGGAGATATCGATCCGCAGAATAATCAAGCTGTCTAGAAAAGCTTTCCTGACTTTTTTTCTTATTTATTTATTTCAATCCTTATAAAGCCGAAAATATAAAAATTATTGCTCGAATGCGAGAGTTCTGCAAATGCTGAATCCGTCCATGTAAAATGTAAATAGAAATATGGCTTTTTTAAATTCTGGATCTTTTGCTTAAAATGAATGTTGCAAACTAACCTAACCTAAAAAGGTTGAAACATTAATATACAGCTTTGGCTATTTCAATAGGTACTGAATTTTATTTTATCAACTGGTATTTTTTTTTCAAAACACTTATTAATGATATACAATGGTAGAGTTGATGAAATACTTGTTTTTTTTTTACTTCTATATTATGGTATATTTAATATTGCTTCTCGGGCAACTAACATTTACTCTGAACATTCTGAAGACTTACGATATTGACTGTCTCACAGATCCAGACTGAAAACACAATTTAAAACTGTGCCTCCACCGAGAATCGAACCCGGGACCTTTGGAGCTGTAATCAGATACCCAACCAACCAAGGCCGACATAGTTTTTTTTCTATTATGTCTTAGAATTTGATGTATAGGTAGGTGTAATTTCATGTTTGGATATCTAAGATTTTTATCTTCAAACAGCGAAGAATATAGAAAAAATGTTTTTTAATATTCAATGACAAGTTCCAAATGCATTGTGGATAAATCAAGAAAGCTTTGCATTAAATTCTTTGGTTATTGAGTATACGTAGGTATTTACACATTAATCTTTTATATAAATAAATCAAGTCGGTATATTGGACTATCAATTTTCTATGGGTTTTCTACTTAATAAATTGAACAAGTTAGTAATATATTTTAAAGGAAATGCTCTGCATGTAGATTGTATGTAGGAACAGCATTCAAATTTGAATGGATGATTATATGCCTTGTGATGTAGTGGGTAGCCACCTCCAGCATCTATACCCAGCAATAGGTACCAAGCTATGGCAGTAGGTAGTTAAAGAAAAGATACCGCCTCAGAACGGAAGGCAGTGGAAGCTGATTTATGAAATTTGACGATAATACCCTGATTAATGCCGCTAACGCATTCACACCTGACATTTTTTTCCTGCAGCATCACACGAAACTGGTTAAAAATCAAACTTATAATTCACTTTTACTAGACCTTAAAATCGCTAAAAATGGCAACAAATTAAAATATTAACTAAATAGGTATGTAGTTTAACTTAATATATAAAAATCTCGTGTCACGATGTTCGTACACGCTAATCTCCGAAACCGCCCAAATGCACACTGAAAAAAAAGTAATGTTAAAATTAACCGAACTATAGTGACTACAAAACAGTTCGTTTAGTGATACTAAATATTTTGTACCCTGAGCTAAACACTACAGTCATAAATAGATTAACTTTTATTACTGATAACAAAAGTTTGGCTAAAAACGCAGGTAGCCAGTTCGGTCGTCACAATTATTTTTTTCAGTGCATGATTTCAATGAAATTGTATAAAGTTGTATGGTAGGTTCCGGTTTGGAAGATAGGATAGTTTTGGACCCGATATAGGTAAACGAAATTGGTCGTGGCAGGATTCGAACTCGTGACTGCTGGATTACTTACCCTTCAGCCACCACCCATCTTAACATGCAGTAGCTCTGTTTAGAGGAAAATACTGACCCACATTCGAGTTACCGACTGATTCTTTAGTTTAACAGTTCCCATTATCAACTTCATATTGATATTACAAATTTTGGAAATTTGACACACATATTCGGTAACAAGGAAATACCGAATAACCTAAAAGCCAAAGTGTACAATTCTTGTGTTTTGCCAGTGACAACATACGGTCTTGAAATCGTATCACTTACTGCCAGATGTCTCCACAAACTTAAGTGTACTCAACGAGCAATGGAAAGACAAATGTTGGGCTTATCCTTAAGAGACCGAATAAGAAACGAGGAAATAAGACGCCGGTCATAGGTCACAGACATTGCAGAAAGAGTGGGAAGGCTTAAATGGCAATGGGCAGGTCATGTGGCAAGACAGAGAGATAGACCCCCAGAATTTTGAATTGGAGACCCTATCATAATGGAAAAAGTGTAGGGAGACCACAGAGGAGATGGACTGACGATATTGTCGAACTGGTGGGACATGAGTGGAAGCAGAGTGCCCAGGATAGAGAGAAATGGAAAACCCAGGAAGAGGCCTATATGCAGCAGTGGAGTGAAATGGGCTAAAAAGAAGAAGATTGACATCACAGTGAATTTAGCTAGGAACTAATTAGTTTTCTGTAGATATTCGTCCATTTCATGTGACAAAAAGCCTTCGAATTCTGATTTTTTTAATGTGTTGTTTAAACATCATACAGAATAGAAGAAAATAGGAAATATAAATTCAGAGATTGTCTATTTTTCAATCCTTTCACTGACTGTGTAGGGGAGAATTTCGTATTGGTCAAGACCCACTCATTTTTATTTATTCTTAATCCTCACTACCCATAGGGTAGGTATGAAATCGCAATTTTGAGATTATTTTTTATTGCAGATTATCAACTAGGTACTGAGATTGTATTCTGAATGTTTCATCACAATGTATCTGTGTGTGTATGTGTGTGCTGTGTACTATGTGCAATGTACTCTATGCAGAGTGTTTATTCTACTTTGATGATAATAGACTAATTTTGTTTATGTATATCTACTACTTTTGCAAATTTGTATATCTAATACTCGCTTATTTTTTCAAATTTCTATATCTAATACTCCCTTAGACTCCATCAGATTTTGAAGGATGTCTGATTAGTGCTTCTCAATTTTTTTAACTGTCAAATATGTCGAAGTGACCCCAAGCTCAGGTAACTTTTATTTTTTTATTTTTATTTTCAAATTGCTTAAAAGGCACATCACTTTCATAAACTGGCATGGAAAAATAAACAAGTTTTCATAATAAAATATTTAAATAAAAACAATTTAACAATTCATAATATTTCATAATAAAATAATTTAATTTAACTTCAATTTCATGAAAATGCTGAAAAATTTATATAAGTACATTTGAATATTTCGCGGAGTGACTTGTAAGTGAAGAGTATATCGTTGGCCATAATCCACTCGTTTTGAATACATTTAAGCCCAAGAAAACACACAATGTTAGTAGCTCGGACTTGTGGTGTTAGTTGGCACAGATTCCGTTGCACAGGTTTGTGTAAAATTTATAATACGCTTTGGAAATTGGCATACATGGAATCTGGAATAGTCTCTGTGTTTTACGGAAGAAAATGCACATTCTGATAGTGACAGTTCATATTATCTTCTTACAATCCATAAAGAAGCTTTAGACCCTTTTTATTAAGGGGGGGACTGCTGCCAACGTAGGTACCTATTTTCAATTTGATATACCATCATTATTTCCAATCAAATAGTTTTGAAAAAAATAATTTTGTTATTTTAGGTATTAATAAAGAAAAATATACCTTAACTTTTTGATACTGTTCTGTATATATTCTTGTAGAAAAATAATGACATACCCCGATTTTCAACGTTTATCTTATATTTTTAACTAACTACAAGGCGTATGTTGTGACGTTGCATTAATGCATCAGGTTTAATAAATGCTTAAAGAGATGCTTGATAAATTTCAATCTAGATAAATCAAGTAGGTACACGATGAATAGTTTGAAAGTCTCGCAATGATATTATTTGACGTTCGGAATATTGAAAAATGATTCCCTTGGTTTGTCATTAGTTTAAATCAACAATAGACATTCCGGATCTGTAAGGGATGGGGTTCGTTAGCGTGTCCAGCATATTATTACTGAGATACGCACCCCCATACCTCACCCACAATCTCCTTAAACAGGGATGTCACAAAATAAATATTTAAGTACCTTCTTCTTCTTCTTCTTCCTAGCCTTCCCTCCACTGCTGGATGTAGGCCTCTTCCATCTGTCTCCATTTTCCTCTATTCTGTGCCGCTTCAATCCATTTCTTTCCGGCGATCGCAACAATATCGTCGGCCCATCTCTTCTGTGGCCGACCGACACCCCTTTTGTCTTCCCATGGCCATGGCCTCCACTTCAAGACTTTGGGAGTCCATCTTGAATTTGGCTGTCTGGCCACGTGTCCTGCCCATTGCCACATCAATTTTGCGATCCGATCCATGATATCGGCGATTTTTGTTTGGCGTCTGATTTCTGTATTTGTTATTCTATCCCTCAGACTTATGCCCAACATTTGTCTGATTTCTGTATTTGTTATTTTATCCCTCAGACTTATGCCCAACATTTGTCTGATTTCTGTATTTGTTATTCTATCCCTCAGACTTATGCCCAACATTTGTCTGATTTCTGTATTTGTTATTCTATCCCTCAGACTTATGCCCAACATTTGTCTGATTTCTGTATTTGTTATTCTATCCCTCAGACTTATGCCCAACATTTGTCTGATTTCTGTATTTGTTATTCTATCCCTCAGACTTATGCCCAACATTTGTCTGATTTCTGTATTTGTTATTCTATCCCTCAGACTTATGCCCAACATTTGTCTGATTTCTGTATTTGTTATTCTATCCCTCAGACTTATGCCCAACATTTGTCTGATTAATGTATTTGTTATTCTATCACTCAGACTTAGCCCAACATTTGCCGCTCCATGGATCGTTGCGCGCATTTTAATTTGTGGACAGTATTTATGGTCAGGGACATTACACTTTTAAGTTAAGGGTTTATAGGTACATATCCACAACAACTTCTCTCTTTATAGACTTTTCATCGTTACTCAATTTCCTCGCCCTATCCACATCGAAAATTATTGGCAGTATAAGCGTAGGTAAAATTCAGATATTTTGCTTTTTTCAGGACCATAATATATCTTTTGAACGGCTCTTTTATCTTTAGAGCCTACATAATATATTATTGAGTAGACACATTGTAGCATTTTTCTTGCGAGTTATTATTTTTCGTTTTGATCGGTGGTCTCCCTAACAAATACGATTCCTTTTATCAACTTACTTATTCCGTAAACGTATTTTTCTTTCGGCTATATTAATCCCATTCGTCAGCATCACTATTCATGGAGAATTCGACAAAAACAAACCAATAATATTTTAATCTTTTCTCTGTCGGTATTATTGTTTTGATTGTAATCGGAACTTACCAATCAGTAGACTTTTTTCATCTTGTGAATTGCAAATATCCCAAAAGTATTGGATTTATTTAGACAAGGATAGCTTATAATTATTAGTTAAGGTCGAAACGTCAAAATTGGCCTTATTTTGGATTTGTTGTCTATTTGTGATGTCTTGTATATACAAGTGCCAGGAAATCAAAAACACAAGATGCAACAATAACATCTCACATAGATCAGCTTTGAGGGTCACCACACATTCTGAATGTAGTGCCTCTTTAAGTGAGATGAGTCTGATGTGCGTAGATTTTTACTCCTCACTAACCCAAGAGATACAGTGGGGAATTATGATTTCGCAATTTTTAAGTGTATTTTTTTTTGTTGCAGATGATCAATTAATATCATGCTGAGATTGTATTCTGAAAGTTTCATCAGAATGTATCTGTTTATGTGCTATGTGCTATGTACGGCGTGTTTATTTTACTTTATCGATTACAGACTTCAGTACTCATTCGATTCTTTTCAAATTTTGCAAATATGTATATCTAATACTCGCTTTGACCCCTTATAATTTGAAGGATATCTGAATAGTGCTTCTCAATATTTTTAACTGTCAAATATTTCAAAGTTACCCCAAGCTCAGGAAACATAAAATTGGATATTTTAATTTTCAGATTGATAAAAAGGCACATCACTTTCATAAAATGGCATTGAAGAGTTATCAAGTTTTCATAATGAATTATTTCAATAAAAAAATTATTTAATAAACTCATTTCATAAAAATACTGAATATTTTCCATACAAAATTTGAATACTTTATAGATTGACTTGTTAGTGAAGAGTTTGGCCACATCCCACTCATTTCATATACATATATTCAACATTATTTTCTTTTTGAACAATATTACAAGATGTATGATATTAACGTATAATAACATTTTTACAATACCTCATCAAAAATATTATAATTTTTTGCTTGAAGAAGGAATCACTTAACAATAAAACAAATATAAGTAAAACAAATTTAACATAAGCAAAAATAAAATAAACATTTAAAAACAAAAAAAGAAAACTGGTAATTGAAGCAATTTTATATCAACATAATATATAAAAAATAAATAAACATACACCGTTATGAATTGTTAATTAGTTGTTTGAATTTTTAAAATCTTTTATCTGTTTCAATTCATTTGGAGGCAATCGAAACATTTTATTCCCAAATAAATATTTGTCATTCTCCATTGGGGTATTTTAAAATTGTTTCGAAATCATGGTGAATTTTTATTTTCATATTTTTGCATAACATTATAGTATGTTAACGATACATACATACATAATATGTTGTGCATTATTTTTAGTGTCCGACCGAAGGTCAGATTTTGGCCGAAGCCGAAGCCGATTGTTCGGCCTTAGCCGTAACCTTCGGCCGAAGCCGAAGCCGAAGGTTTGATTTTACTAAAAAAATCGATTAAAATAATAAATAATCTGCTTTCGTGACTTAGTTGGTTAGATATCTAACTACTGAGCGTTCAGAACTACTCTTGTTTTGTTTCTGTCGACAGTCGGCACGCGACACTGGGTCGACCGAATCTATACACCCACTACACATGTCATGTTCGCGCATGTAAATACAAGTTTTAACTGCTTTTAGCGGCTGACAAAAAGCTTCGGCTTCGGCCGAAAATTCGGGTTATTTTTGGCCAAAGCCGAAGGTGTTTTCTTTTGACCGAAGGCGGCCGAAACCGAAGCTTCGGTCGGACACTAATTATTTTAGGAGGTAATTTATGCACATCCGCATAACTGTCGCCGGTTCCTTCACTTGGTGCGATATGCCGTGTTCGTATACATGTAAAATATATTATTGGCGAATTTGTATAATCATAGTCTTCTTTATCTGTTACAGAAACATAATAATAAACACTTCCTTGCACCCTGTGCAAGTGGCAAGTTTATTGCCATATGACAATTTCTTCCAACTAACCAGTGTTTCCAGCCCAGAGAAGCAATATTAGCGTGAGAAATTATTATATTATGATGTTATATTTTTCATCTTACACTATCAGCGGAGACTTCTAATTGGCTGTTTAATTATTATATTAGATTTAACACTTTAATGTTTAGCTTTAGGTCTTAAAAAAATATAAATTTATATAAAACTGCAAAATAATGATAAAGGAGTGGGATGTGGCCAAAACTAAACTCTCCACTAGATAGTAAATGTACAATGTACATTTTTATGAAGTACATTTCTATTCGATTCCTAAACAAATAATAGTTTCCTTGAGGCCAAATTTTTTCATAATACACCATAAATACAAAACTCATAGTATGCACTCTCTACGTAATACCTACCTGTTGAAGAATTGATGAAAAAAATTGCTTTAACAATAGACGATCATGTATGAGACGATGCAAAAATGTTGATGAGATAATGGATGTGTCAAGATAGAAGAATGCGGTGTTTGGTTCTCTCTACCTACCCCATGAGGCATGATTGTATGTAGATGAATACCTACTATTACATTCATTAAAGAGGAGATTAAAAAATACAGTTTTCTATAGATACACATACAATATCAATGTCGATATCTCAATTTTCCCAAACAGATGCTATTTTTTTTCTGTAAAGGTTGGACAATCTCTGAATGCACTTTTGAAGAGTGTATTTCTATTGTATCAAAAATTCAAACAAAATAAGAAAATCTCGATTTTCCAGACCGTGAGAGTCGTAACCGTTGTCTATGGAAAACTAATCAACTCAAGTTAATGTACTTCACATATTATATGGTATCAATATGACTTTCATTGGCCTTTTAGTTTGGACAGTACCTACACAGGACACAATTTTTCATATAAATTATACATATGTACGGTATACGGATTACGGCATACACACAAAAACTTCACAACGAAACTAAATATATTTATTTATTTATTTAATATACAGAGACACCAACAGAACACTGAACAACACAAACAAAAAAAAACATGAAACAAAAACATAGAATCTCCAGTGCTCCAATAACAGGTATCTCCCGCATGGCTATTGTGCATAGTTAGGTAGGTACAATCAACGTCTCCTGACCATTCAAATTATAAAAAAAGACATTACTTACTTTGCACAGTTAAAAAGAAAGTTTAAAATACACATATATGTACATATATGTAGGAAAACAAAAAGGATAAAACAAAAAAAAGAAGGAATAATTGAACCGAGACAAAAAAAATAGATTTTGGCCCATCATATTTTAAGGGATAAAAATAAGCAATTTATCAAAGATCAATTTCTATAAAATATGTACGTCATTGTCATTACAATGACGTACATATTTCAAATTGTCACAACGATTCAGACGCGACACGTCTGAATCTACCAATACAATGACACTGACACGGCAGAATGTCACTGTATTGGCAGGTGCATACGCGAGTGAATATAATATGTACTCTCTGCATTATATCCATTGAGAAATTGATGTAAAAAAAATATGCTTAAAAATGGTGAAATCATGACTCTCCACTAATCAATGTGGAGTGTAGAAATATTGTAAATATTACATTCAAATAGTACCTATTAATAACGTATGTACATAGGTGGGTAGGTAGGTTACCTACATACAGTATTGTGATTTCTGAGTTATATATATATATATATATATATATATATATATATATATATATATATATATATATATATATATATATATATATATATATATATATATATATATATATATATATATATATATATATATATATATATATATATATATATATATATACATATCAATACCTGCGTGTTTAATCCTTTGTTAAAAATAAGGAAATGCAATTTCCCGTCATTTCAAGCCATGCCAACTCGAATGGTTCCCAATTAAAGTCATCCCCTATCACACGATACTTAAAAGTAAGGGGTTCGATGCGGTGCGTAGGCTTTTTTTGTTACCTACGTCTACATACATATTATAATGTACATAACCAGAGACACACGGGAAATTCATTAGCGATGGTATATGTATGTTTGTACAAATTGTGGACGTATTGTGTAGGTAACGATTGATCGTATAGTTGGTTGGAAAATCTTTTCAATGTTTACCCCACGTACCAAAATATATGTTGAATGCCTACCTACGCACGTCGATCTATTATAAGTAGAATACTTATATTATTTGTAATATTATCATTTATTTATTTACCTTTTATCACACCATATTTATAATGACAACAATAAGTAGATTACTGCTGCCCAACTAGGAAATCCTGTTTTAGGGCTAGCAGTTTACAATTTTTATTGAAAATTATATTTAATTATGAACCAGGCGATTGTTCCCGTTCCACACTAAATATGTATACAATTAAAATCAATTTTTCAACCTTGAGTTCTTGGTGGAATTAGATTTCTTAAAAACTTTATAAATAATAAAAAAAAACTTGTTCAATTAATTCCTCTATTTATTTTAAAAATTTATCTATATTTGTGTAATATAATAAATTGTTTGTCTTTATTATATTTTTTTTATCATATAAATTATATTTCTACTATATTTGTCGTATATATTTGTCTTTTTATAAATATTCTGTTATCTTCTTAATTGTTACTACTTGAAAACGTGCTTAGCACGAAACCGGTTGTACCTAATCTTTATATAAATAGCGAAAAAATTAAAAAATATATTTTTAACTTCTTTAGTCCTGACGTCCATTACAATGGACATGAAATACAAATGCATATTAAATACAACATGATGTATTTTGTTCTTAATGACAACGATTGTATTTAAGAAGATTGTTTTACCAATCGCAAACACTACCCCCTATTCAGTAACTATTGTAACTAAAATAGGAACGTACTAAAATTTGATATAACGTACGAACTAAAATTTGATATGATAAAATTTGAACACAATTTTGATATAACACGCCACTGAATGATAGCTTTTCACTTTTTAGGTCAATTTCAATTAGTGGTGTGTGATATTAACTATTATTTCAAGCTTTTTTGCTTATAAGCACGCAATCTGGTTTTAAAAGTATGTTTATACATTTGCTATGATTAACTATTGACTATTTTCTAACTATAAATATGTATTAATAATTACTAAAATTTAAAAAGATATAACTAAAAAGATTATAATTTTAAAAAGATATAACTAAAATGAGAATCAATAATATAATTTAATTAATAGAAGAGTTTTACTAAACATATTTGGACAAGGATAAATATCCTGCATTTTACAAACATGCTCTATCGATGATTTCGCTATTTGGAAGCACTTACACGTGTGAACAGCTTTTTAGTCGAATGAAACATATTTATTAAATCTCAAATGAGAACGCAACTCACTGATGAGTATTTGGAAAATTGTTTGCGTGTAGC